>CM029021.1:109690151-110290151 GCA_016801055.1 Panax notoginseng
ACGCCCTAAAAGTACTATGGGACAGCGCGGTCGCGCCATAAGCCTGCCACAGATACCCTGTAGCGCGGCCGCGCCGGTCCCTGTCTGACCAACGGTTTGACATTCATTTTAATTGTCTAATTGGATTGTAGCTTTAGCAAGGGGTTAAGATTTAATATATAATTAGGCATATTTGCAGACATCAGAGGATAGCTAGACCTAATAAATCCCTTTGGGATAGATCTCTTGTATATTCCATCTTTAATTTCTTTATTAGATTAGAACCCTAGATTAGATTAGAGTTGAAGATTGAAGTATTTGGAAGATCATTGAAGATTCAAGGAGAAGCAAGATAGATCAGATTTGCATTCTTCGATCTCTAATGTCTCTTTACTTCTATTTGTATTTTTCAATGTATCAACAATTGTGGATTATGAATTTTGATTTTATGATGAGCTAAACTTCATTTTGAGATTACAATGGAACTTAATGAGTAATTTATTTTGATATACTTCCTTGTTAGACTTATTAATTGTTATTGGATTGTCTATTATGATTTGTGTTTAATTGTTTAATTGTTTGGCCATCAATTACCGTGATAATTCATATGAAATTGAGAGACGGATTATGAGTTTATATCTGATCATAATAGTATGTGTTTGTGACTTCTACATGGCGATGAAATTCATGATCCGTGCCTAGGATAAAGATATACCGACGCACCGCATGTAATCCAATAAGAACTTGTGCTTAAACCCTCTTTAATTGTAATTCACATAGAGATATAGTGGGTTAGTTAATTAGGGTGTTCACATTCATTCTATCAACTATGGATTTAGTGTGATATGGGTATGGTGCATCGAGAGATGGTCATATTTTACCTTCCTGTTCTTGATTAACAATCCGGTATAATTAATTTGGCTTAACGGGAAGTGTATTGATTTAAATGAAACAATATGTGAAATTGTAGTTTTAAGTCTTCTTAATCTAGTTTCATTCTAGGGGTATTTAGTATTAGTTTAATTATGTATTTTTAATTCAAAATATTAAATCATTAGTTTAAATAAGATTGAGTTGGTTACGGGTTCGAGCTTGATAATTTTTGTTAGATAATTCTCAGTGGGAACGATACTTTATTTACTATTTATTACTTGTTGATCGTGTATACATGCACGCATTTATTGATCGCGAAAAAGACCAGCAAGTTTTTGGCGCCGCTGCCAAGGAATTATCTTAATAATTTTTGTCATCATTAATTTCAATAAAATTTGTCTTACTTTAAACATTTTTGTTTTTATTTAAATTCCCTTCCTATTTCTCTCTCTTTTCAGGTACCATGGCTGAATTCAATTATCAATGGCCATATTCGAGTATGACTCAACCAAGGGAAACAAGGATTGATAGAGTTAATATAATTTCTGTATTGTCAGCACAACTTCAAACACTTTCGAAGAGATTGGATGTTCTTGCAGCCCAATGTATTCAAAGGATGGCAGTTGTTTGTAATTATTGTGCTGGTAATCATCCGAGTCATCAATGCACCATCAGTTTTAGACCGGTACAATATGGTGGTAACTACCTCAACCAGTATGCATATCCTAACAACTATCAAGGTTGGGGCTATCACCCAGATTCTTCATGGAGCTATAATCAATAATATCAATTCTATGCTCCATATCCAACATATGCACCGAAATTGTCAATTCCACCTCCAATGCGGAAGAAAATTCAAAGTTGGAGGAATTCATGTCTAAGATCATAGCAAATCAAGAGGAGATGATAATGAGTATCGAGTCAAAATTTTAAGAATCAGATGGAATAACTCATCAATGTCTCAACCAATGGTCCTTAATACATGGATTCCGAAACTAAAACAGAAAATTCAAAATTAGCGGAGTTGTGGTCCAAGTTCATAGCGTCAAATGAGGATAGGAGGATTGATCAAGAGACATCAATTCGTAATCTTGACAACCAAATGGAACAAATGTTCAAAGCCTTGAACAACTGTCCTCAAAACATTTGGCTTTATGACATAGATTCTAAAACTGATGGAGAGCTCGAGTGAAATCTGCAACTGGATGAGCCACAATATATCGAAAAAGGGGAGACAAGTGGGGATAAGGAAAATGAGGCCATCAAAGATCTATCTTTAAGTGATAATGAAGACGACCCTATTCTGTTAGTGCCCCAAGTGCCTTCTTCACCAAAGTTCAAGAATCCAGTTAGTTTTGCAAAACCATGCCCGCTTGGTAGTCATGTCGCCGACAAGGCTCTTTATGACATGAGAGCTAGTACAAATGTGGAGCCATGGTGGGATGAAAAAGAGAAGATAGAAGAAGAGCCCATTATGTTTGACAAGCCCCAATGCCCCAATTTAATCATAGACACGATGAAAGAAGCACCTAGCTATTTGACATTCTCAATTGGGAACCTATCTACAAAAAGCAAGCTAGGTGACTTTCAATGGCTATTGCTAAAGGGAACCTCCCAAATAATACATTGCTCCTGATGGTTGGAGGGTTCCTCAATTATTGAAGAGGAATTGGATAGCATTGATAAGAAGTAATCGAGCTAAATGACTATAAACCAAGTGCTCGATGGGAGGCATCCCATCCAATCATTTCTCCCTCTATGTTTAATTCTTCATACTTTTAATATTTAATAGAATTTTTGGTCGATTTAGTAGGTTTTAATAGTTCATTTTTGGTCTTTCTCAGGTACAATCCAATTGGTATAAACATGCATGGTCAGAAAAGTTGAAAAGGTCAAAGTTGCCTGGGTATAGGTCAGCGCGGCCGCGCCCCCATTGAGCTACCAAACCGCGCGCCCGCGCCCTCTGCCAGTCAAGAAATTCAACTCCAGGCAACTGCACGCCCGCGCCCTATCACAGAGCAATCTCTGTGTGGCCGCGCCTCGACCAGTTTCCAGTTTTTAAAAATAAAAACACCAACGCTCTTCATTCCACTCCATATCAAACTCGACTAAGGCAGAGCTCTTTCTCCCCTTATACGAACAGAACACAAAACCCTTTCCCTTTCGTTTTCAACATCTAAATTCCTCGGTCCATCTCCCATTCAACTTCTACTCACTCTCTCTCCTATATAAACCCTAGCTATACTCTCTCTCCAATCAAGCATTCATTTAGAACACAGGAAAGGCAAAACTTGGGGGTTTTCATAGAATCTGCTTGATAAAAGGATTCAGTGAGTCTTGTGATTCAATTACTCAGTTTGGGAGAGAGCATACACAAAAAATTAACTTCAAGTCCCAACTCTGCAAATATGCCGAAGAGAGTTCGAACTCCACTATGGTATAAATGTAGAAGTACTTAGTGTTGAATGCGATCTAAAAATCGTCATTCCACTATGGTATAATGTATTATGACAGTCACACAATGACGGAATCCTCAAACGGGCTGTAAATACAGTACAGTATCATGACATCATAAAATTATTTTTAGAATTTTAAAGATAAATTATTGCCAACGGGGTTTGGCCATACTTGTTTCGATTGCAATCGAATTATTGGTATAAGTCTAAGCTATTTGATTCAGCTAGACCAACGTTTATGAAAATTCTAAGTATTCTTTGAAATTTTTCCCGAACCAAATTGTTTGGTGCGGAATCCTATGAAAAGGCTGAGGTGAACATCCCAAAAATTGAAAAACTTTTGTACGCCCAAGGCGGATATGATGAACCTAAATATCGTTCCAGCATGTAGTACCTGATCAGTACAGGGCATAACGGGCTGATCACCCTCCGTGTCCATAAGTCATGACGATTTGCGGATGATTTTCTGTACAAACCTTTTCGAAAATTGAAAATGAAAGTTCATGGTCTATATGACTCCTCAGCATGATTTGAAATTTTTTACTCTTTAGAGTGATGTTTTGGGTAGTTTATGATGATGTGTATGAAATAGTATGAACTCGTTGCGTACGAGTAGAATCTGATATGATTGGATAAAGGTTGTATTGAAAACCTAGTTTTGGTGAATGAAAGGAGTAGAGTGTAGTAGGCTGTAATTTCGGGGATGAAATTCTTAGAAGGGGTGAATGTGACAACCCGAGAATTTAGACGATTAATAAAATCTTAAATGATTTAATAAAGGTTCAATAATAAGACCTAGACTGGAAAATAGAATATTGGATAAGAATTCTGTGAAGGATTTGTAAGGATTTAAAAATTTTGTGAAGAAACTATGTGGTATTGTGTATTGTGATTATATATGTGTACGTGTATGTGATTGTGTTTAAGGGTCAAGTATTGAGCAGGTAAAGTGTAACATTGGCAATCCTAATGTTATGTTAAGAACTTCGATGTTCAGTTAAGAAACCCTAGCGATTGGTTAGAAACCCTAATTCAAGTTCTTGAAACCCTAATTTCAGTTCCGGAAATCCTAAACCCTAACCGGGAATTTCAAAACCTTAGTTTGGGAATCCTAATGCTAAGTATAAAACCCTAAGGGTTAAGATTTATGGGATATATGTAAAAAGACCAAATTACCCTTCGAATTGTAGGGGAAATGATCAAAATACCCTTAGTAGGTGCGAAATTACCAAAATGCCCTTTTACTTAACTTTTAGGTAAAAGATATTTTCTAAATTGTGGTGAGTCACCAAGGAGGCTTGACAAGTGTCCCAACTTACCACAAATCAGCCATTAGGCCACCTAGCAACATTCTTGGCCATGGAAATCAAAGTAAGAAAAATCTTACTTTACTTCTCATTTAGCCAAGACCCTTTCTCTCTCTCTAACCTCTGAAATTTTGAGAGGAAGTCGGTCAAAAATAAAGCCAAGAACAACTCTTAGCTTGCCAAGAACAGAATCAAAGGGCAGAATCAAATATTGGAACCAAAAAGGTATAAACCCTAATTCTATTTAAATCCTTATTATTTCTGTTAATGATGTGATTTGTTGTTTAGATTAATGTTATAAGGTGTTATTTAGTGATCTATGATGTTACATCATGGATCCATAACATCTAAGTGCATGAAAATAGGAGTTTTAGAAACCGACTATGAACCCTAAAATATGGCCTGACAGCCTAATGTCAGATGCCATAGATTTTAATCTATTAGATGTTAGGTTGGATAAGTGTATCATTCATGTTCTATGACATGAGGAGAGTACACTGGATGTGAAATCAAGACCATAGCAGTTATAGATCACAAGTTATTCATGGTCAAACATGGTTGACCAGTCACAAAATCTGGAAATCTGGAAAACCCAGAAACTGTCTGACAACATTTTGCAGGGCTTGAATCTTGTTGTTGTTAAGTAGTTAGGCCATGCAAGTGTATAGGTTTTGTATACTGACATATAGACTACACAACCATGACACTAGAACACTTAGATCATTAACAGGATCAAAGATAATGATGGTCAAATATGGGTTGACCAACTGCCTGATGAAGATTTCTGGAAAACCCAAATTTTTCAAGAACAGTTTTTGACACTACTTTGTCCGGACCGGCCTAAATCTTTCAGTTGTGATGTTGTTAAGCTACAAAAGTATATTACTATTGTACCTTGACATATATACTACATAAGTGTTACACTTTAACACTTAGAGTAAGCCCAGAATCCAAGTTACAAATATTAGAAAATGGACCCTTGCACTATTCTTATTTTCTGGGCAACCCAGAAAATGAATAACAACTCTGGCAAGTTTTTTGATGGCTTATACCTTACTGTTGTGATGTAGTTTGGCCCTGAAACTTGTTTGTGCTTGTAGTATTACATCAATACTACAACACTAATACCCTTACCTGCCCAGAAGCATTAAGATCAAAGATTTACATGTGGTCAAAGTAGGTACCCAGAACACTGATTATGAATGTTCTTAAGGGCTCAAGAACACCTATAGCGACAGTTTTGTTGCTATAGACCCCTTTAGTGACAGTTTTAATAAAAATGAATTATTTAATTTAAATAATTAGAATAAATTGAATAATAATTATGAAAAATTCATAATTAATTTGTAAAAATTATTTTAAAGCATAAAAATTAATTTTTAATAATTTGAGATATATTTCATTAATATTTTAATTTATTTAAATATTAATGATATTTAATTTATTTAATAATTATATTAAATAAATTACTTAAAAATAATTTTAATATTTTAAAAATCATTTGAAATTATATTAAATTGTTAGAAAATATTTTAAGTTATTTTGGGATGAATTTCATTAATAATTAAATATTAATGATAATAATTTATTTAATAATTGTATTAAATAAATTATGAAAAAATAGTTTTAATGTTTTAAAAATCATTTAAAGGTTTCAAAAATATTTGAAGTTATAAAACATAACTTTTATTATTTTTTCATGAAATACATTAATATTTTAATATTAATGGCAGTTATTTGATAATGGTTTTAAATGTTTTAAAATCATTTAAAGGCAATATTAAGGTATTAAAAATACTTTGAGTTATAATAAATAACTTTTAAATATTGGGACATGTATTTCATTAATATTTGAAATTAATTAAATATTAATGATAATGAAATTAAGTGGTATTTAAATTATTTAAAAATGATATTAATGATTGAAAAATCATTATAAATGGTAATCATTATTTAAAAATTATTATAAGCTTCCGAAAAATGTTATGACTGATAAATAAATTATCTAAAATAATATTAAAGCGTTTAAGTAGAGTCTTATTGATAATAGGCTCGATAATAATCCGATTAGGCAATCGTGATGTCGATATAGTACCGAAGTCAACTCAGACTGAAATAGTTTGACTTGATACCGGGTCTTATGTGCTTTATTGACTGTTAGAATTATGTGGTAATGTGTTTAAGTTATTTTATAACTGTATTAGCAGTAATATATGTGATGATATTATTCTAATTGGGAGATAGATATTATCAATATTAGGTCTTTCAGATGAAGCTTAAATAGATTGCGTAACAGTAATCGACAGTTCAGGCAAGTTCTTATACTGTCTTATTGTGCAAGTTTCCTAACTCGAACTCGAGTTGTTATTGTATAATATATTCGTGGTTAATCATTACTAATTATATCACATTTTTTATTATTGATTCGCACGTTGTGCATGGTGCATATGTTCATCAGGCATGAAAGGCAGATCACCTTCATTACCATTTGGTCCAGTTAATCTGTTCATGTTCATTATTGGTCATTCATTATTATTGATTCGGTCGTTCAGTTATGGAAATTGATTCATGTTCTTTCACAATTATTATATTGTTGAAAGTTTGTTAGCTTATTATTCATTCTTTTCAATCATGATATATCTTTCTTTGAACTTAAACTTGTTAGACAAACTTGTTGCTCACCCTTACTATATCATGATAAACATTGCAGATTAGGACTAATACTTCGGATACAGGCAAAGGCAAATAACATTGTAAGTTCTTTAGGATTTGAATTTGTGTAATAAGTTAAGGTTATCGACCTTGGAGATTATGTGTAAAGGTATTTGTATAAACAATTTATGTTTATATCTTCCGCAATAGTTATAGAATTGATGTATCAGATTCGTAGTGATTAGTACCCGAATTTGGGGACGCTACATGTGGGCTATGTCATCCACCAGTCGATTCAGCGCTATCTGTGAGGGAACACATCGGGTGGCATCCCACATGCCTCAGTTATTACAAGCTTATGTGGTAAGGCCGATGTGGAGTGGGATGTCAATGGGTGACATTGATCATGCAGCTATCAAGAAATATAAAGTATGGGAAGGTGCTCAATCACATCCTCGGAGGCTTCATCTTGCCAGGACAAGAGGAGGGCGAAGAAGAAGAAGAGGTAGAGCCACGGCCCGTGGAGGCCCCGCATCCTCACCATGCCAAGCAGGACAGAGAGATACGTCGCCTTCAGCGGCGAATGAATGCTATGCACGTGGACTTCATGACGTACACCACTGAGTTTTCAGGGGCACTTTCTTGTGCGTTTGCACAGCTTGGCACGGAGACTCATTTTCCTATCTTTGGTACATGCAACACTTATCCACCTCCAGACACTCCACCCGAGCAAGATGAGGCGGATGGAGATCGCGATGCCACTTAGGGGAGTTCCTTTTTACCTTTACCTTCCAATGAGAACAATGTTTATTTTAAAGTTTGGGGGTATTGGTTCATTTGCATTAATTAATATAGTTGCATGTAATTTAGTTCATATAGTTGCATTTTAGTTAGTTTATTTAATCTTTGTCATTTCATTTACTTCATATTTATAAAAAAAAAGGGAAAAAAGGTAAATAATCAAAAATCCCAAAAATATTTTCTTATTTTGGTGCATTGTGTTTAGATAGATCATATTGCGTGAACTCTAGCATCTAGTTTGTTTGAAATCCATAATGGCCTATGATGAAATTGGAACTTCTTGGTTGTTTAATAATGTTAATAACTTAGGCTTGGTCATAATGTTATAAAATGATTTGAATTTTAATCTGTTTGAAACTGATGTATTCGGATAGCACTTTAGAATAACCATTATGATTTGCTTAGTCTAAATGGTCGCATAATTGTCTTCTGGTGGGAAAGTTGTGTTTTAATGACAGAAATTTAGTAAAACAGTTAGTAATGACTAAGATGATGCTAAAGCTTAAGTTTGGGGGAAAACATGGGGTATACATGCTATTATAAAATAAATAAAAAAAATAATAATAATAGTTTGTGAATAAATGATTGGCTAGCTTAGTTATGTGGCCTTTGATACTTGAGTAAGTAAGCCCTTAGGGGTGTCTCTACACCCAGCGCCCTAAAGCCGTCTGGTTTGAAAGTCGTTGGTTGAAAGCTCGCTACACAGGTATAACTGAAAAGCCTAATAGAGCTAGGTATTGCTCAGCCAGGTGTAAACACGGGAAAGTACGAATATCGCCCTCGTGAGTAAATAAAAGCATAATAAATCCCTTGTTGACTATTAGCTTAGTTGATGCGTAGTCTTTGTCAGAGCTTTGATTGTTTGCTGAGATTCTTGAGTTAAATCTGCATTTTTCCCACTGAGAAGCATATTATGCGAGGTATTTGTTCTGTAGTAAATTTAATGGTTGCTAAGCACACAATACATCGATAATAACAAATTTTGATTTGCAATGTGATATGACTGAGTGACCTGTTCTTGGTTGGATACTTTGTTTAATGATCATTGTTGTTTCTCTGAGGCATCTCATTTGGGTTTTATACTTACTGATGTTTGGATTCTTAGGCATGTAGGTGTTTATTGCATAGTTTGTTTTATTCTTTTTCTTTCTGTTTTGTTGCTTGAGGGTAAACAACGTTGTAAATTTGGGGGTATTTGATAAGTAGGTTCTATACCAACTTATCCGGTATCAACTAACTGCAATTGTTGCCTAATCTTGCATTTCATAGTAGCTTTTCATGCATTTCTTTCCATTTTGTAGAACTCATGCTCGGGAACTCCTTCGGTGGTATTTGTAGTCAAAAGGATGGAAAACTAGCTTAAAGTGGATGGGAATGGATGTGATGGAGGCTAAAGTGATCAAGACTCGGAAGGAAGTGAAGCAGCAACAGAAATAGTATGCAAAACTGAGCTATAGCGCGGCCGCGCCCTAAAAGCACTATGGGACTGCGCGGCCACGCCAGAAGCCTGCCACGGATACCAGTAGAGCGGTCAGGCCCAATTTGACCTTCTGGGCTGTGCGACCGCTCCGGTCCCAGTCTGACCAGCAATTTGACTTTCATTTTAATTGTCCAATTGGATTGTAGCTTGAGCAATGGGTTGAGATTTAGTATATATTTAGGCATATTTGCAGACATCAGAGGCTAGCTAGACCTAATAAATCCCTCTTTCGGATAGATCTCTTGTATATTCCATTTTTAATTTCTTTCTTAGATTAGAACCCTACATTAGATTAGAGTTGAAGATTGAAGCATTTGGAAGATCATTGAGGATTCAAGGATGAGCAAGAAAGATCAGATTTGCATTCTTCAATCCCTAATTTCTCTTTACTTCTATTTGTATTTTTCAATGTATCAACAATTGTGGATTATGTATTTTGATTCTATGATGAGCTAAACTTCATTTTGAGATTACAATGAATCTTAATGAGTAATTTATTTTGATATGCTTCCTTGTTAGACTTATTAATTGTTATTGGATTGTTTATAATGATTTGTATTTAATTGCTTAATTGCTTGGCTATCAATTACCGTAATAATCCATATGAAATTGAGAGACGGATTATGGGTTTAGATCTGATCATAATAGTATGTGTTTGTGACTTCTACATGGCGGTGCCCAGGATAGTGATATACCGACGCACCGAATGTAATCCGATAAGAATTTGTGCTTAAACCCTCTTTAATTGTAATTCACATAGAGATATAGTGGGTTAGTTAATTAGGGTGTTCACATTCATTCTATCAGCTGTGGATTTAGTGTGATATGGGTATGGTGCATCGAGAGATGGTCATATTTTACCTTTGTGTTCTTGATTAACAATCCGGTATAATTAATTTAGCTTAACGGGAAGTGTATTAATTTAAATGAAACAATAGGTGAAATTGTAGTCTTAAGTATTCTTTATCTAGTTTCATTCTATGGGTATTTAGTATTAGTTTCATTACGTATTTTTAATTCAAAATATTAAATCATTAATTTAAATAAGATTGAGTTAGTTACGGGTTCGTGCTTGGTAATTTTTGCTAGATAATTCTCAGTGGGAACGATACCTTACTTACTATTTATTACTTGTTGACCGTGTATACTTGCACGCATATATTGATCGCGAAAACGACCAGCAAGATGCCCAAATTTTTCTCTGTAGTAGAATTTGTTGTGTAAAAATAAATCTAGTGCAAAACTATAAATGAGAGAGAAGAAAATTATAGCATGAAAAATAATATTAGAATGATATTTTTCTAAGAACTTGAGAAGGATTTGGAATGATTTGAAATACCAAACTTGGGTGGATTAACAATCTATTTATAAGTTTTCAATTACCCTTTTGAAGAGATACATATTATTTTAAAGAGATGCATCCATTTGAAAATGTATTTTAAATATTAGAAATATATTCCTTTGAAAGGATATGTTGAACCATTGTAATGATTCATCCAATGGTCTTATTAATTTGAACCATTGCATCGATTCAATTATTTCATCCCAAACCATTGAATTAGTTTAATTGCTTCTTAGCCCGAATCAATACATCCCTTGTCCGAATAGATCCTTCTTGTTCAAAGAGTTATAATCTTTCAAACCAAACTAATTGAACCAACACATCTATTAGTTTTAATTGTAGCATATAATATATTTATTATATACTTTCCAGATTTAAAAATATCTAACAATAATGACCGAAAGGGATAACAGGTTGTCACAAAAATTTAGGCAAAAATCAACCTTTAATGAGAAGCACATTGACTTTAAACTTGCTTTCATTTTATTGAGTAATGAAACATACATAATACTCCTTTCGTTCCACAGATCTGAGTCTCAATCTCGTTGATATAAAATGACTTTTATGTGCAACAATATATTTTTTTTTTGGCAAATGACTCTTTTTATGAAATGTTATCCGCTTCGCACTTGACTACCCAACATTTACCGTGGGCACAATAACTGGTATACCAGAGGTGCGTCCGTCCAGGTCCTCTCATACTAGGGAAAGATTCTCTCAATGCTCTAACGCCCACACCGGATATGGACCAAAGATCTCTTTTTGTAGTGCAATTAAATTCTTTCTATTTTCTTTTTTCATTCATATTCTCTTTTCTCAAAAAGGGGACTTTCATTTAAATATTTAAATAAAGGATTACTTCGTTCTTAATAATTATTTACTTAGTCGGTGAATAGGAACATACTCTGGATCGGAAATTCATTTCAGACAATTGAACCTTCTTGAACTATATCTTTTTAAGATCCAAAATTTTTTTTGTTCCATATTCCTATCAATAATTATCTAGGAAAGGGTGATATTATGTCTATGAAAAAAAATCCAGATAGAAAATATTTTGATTGGAAAATTGTCAACTTTTTCTCTTATCAGGTAAATCCTTAACCCTTCCCCTTCTTAATAAGACTATAGAATATTCTTGTGAGTTATGGCCAATATCGGGTATGTAAGTGGTGATTTCGAGAAATGGGTTGATTGTGTCCATCTTTTCTTTTTTTTGATAGATTCGATATCTGAGTATATTCCAAACCACAGGTTACATTGGCAGATTTATAATCCTACATTGTGGATTGCTTATTTATGAACACCCAAGCCCGATAAAGGCTTCTGATATTTATGTGTCAGTATTCCATGTCATATAATAGAAAGAGAATGTGCCAAGGCTTTTGATATTTATGGCACACTTGGATACTTCCTTTTTAATTTATTCATCATCATGCTGGTTGATTGATTATTATCCGTAATTCTTGAAGATATGACATTTCAATACTTGATTAACCACTTTAAATGAAATATTCTCTCTCTCTCTTAGTAATTATAAACAGAAACACACCATCTTTATAAATTCTAAGAAAGGGTTATCAGCAGAAGGTCATCAATTTAAAGTGACATTCCAGTGAAGTCTGTGCCTATGCAAGTGAAGAGTAATTCTTGTGGTAGGACAATATTATATTTGGCCAATTGAAACAAGTAGGATGAAGAATTGACTATGAAAGAACATATGATTTGGATATAGAAAACTCTTGAAAAGTCTACCTAAAACCCCCACCCCCCAGAATAAAAATAAAAATAAAATAACATGAAAAAACAAAACAAACAAACGTATACACACACCTCGGGTTGTGCTTCAGCATATAGGAGAGCACAACAAGTATTTGAATACTGGAATCACAATATAGATTCAAACTGCCAGTGATTTGAGGATATCTTTCACATATTAATGAAGATAAGAAATATAATAAAGCTTAACGATCAAGGTCAACTAAAGAACTATGTATTTTATCCTTTCAAAGAGACAAAAGCAACTAATACACAAATTTCAGTTGATACTAAATACAAGTCTTTGGTAAAGAAAAAATAGAAAAAAAGTAAATATTTGTGCATACCTGCATGTTTCCAATTAAATGGGCAAATAAAACAAGTCCCAAGATGGCAATGAGTATGGCAAATGAGGTTTCTCCTATAAAAGTGCTTGTGTTCAGACTCTGGCCATATGAACTGCAAGATTGACACGAGAAAAAAGATAAGTCAAAATCTATGCAACCAAAGTTGAGAATAAGATTCCAAATAGAGCGTCCAAAGAGCCTTACTGGTTATTGAAAGACAGAATCATGAATTTAACACGCAATGCTAACAAGTCAAAAGTTAAAACTACAAATTTTCCTAGAAATTACAATCATTGATACGTACATCTCTCACTAACCTAGTACGAAAGGTTCTTGGACGAAATGGCTTGCTCCTACTTCCGATGTTTTGGTATTCAATATTGAGGCAGGTTTAAGGATTCAATAGGCAACAAAATTCTGGCTTTTTCAGCATTTTATGGATATGGTATCAATAGTATGGTGGTATCAATGGTATCAACAGGCTACGGCTCTGTTGAATAATTTAATGGTATGTACTATGTACTCTATATGATGTGGAGATTCGGGAAGTAGAGAGAGAGTCTTTACTGTTAATTCATGGTCTTCATGCTGAAGCTCCATGGCACTCCTGCTACGGGATTCGAAATAGAATATCTTTGTTTGTTGAGTTCTACTCTTATTTTAAAAAGCGTAAAGGAAAGGAAACATGATAGATAACTCTATAGCTTCCGAGGCTCAAGTTCATTGGGATTTATTACCTACTTTTCAGCCAACTCTCTCTTTGATAATTGCTTAAAATTTTGTAATAGTGATATGCAGTCTTTTATCTTATAGACTTCATTGAGGCTTCTTTTGGAGGTTATCATGGTTACCAAGAACACTGATCGAAATCAGGTACGAGGAACACTACCTATGATAGACTCTAGTTCATGTACCACGATTTGGGACGATGGTAACCCGTACTCAAAACACAGGACAATAAGAGTTCCCTGGTAACTTGTATCATTGAAACATGAGAATTCTAACATACCATTAGAAGTTTAATACCTTAAGTTTTGTAAGCCCCACCATAGACAATAAAAGTACTTCTCAAGAAACTCTGAGGAGACGACGTTGTTCCCAACTGCATTTTCAAATATCCCATAATTGAAATCAAGAGCGTTGTCAGGTGTACATTTACTAAAGACACCAGTACTATTTGCCCATGTCCTTCTGTCATCATCGTCAAAAGTACCACAATCCAAGAACTGAAGAGAGCATCTCACAGGGATATGTTCCTTTCGGCAGGCTGATTTCCAGCAGGTCGCGTGCCGTTCAATCGACAATAAGTACCATGATGCCCCTAAGACCTGAAAAAGCAGAGGCTCAATCAAAGACTAATGATTCATTGGAATCAAGGCTTTTTTTATTTGATTTGTCAATGTGTACGGACTGATTATATCACCTTCTTGAGATAAGTTAAAAAAACACGGTCTTACTTAATTGTAGAATCAACTTTCTAGCCATCTATATATTAAGAAGTGGTCAAAATTTAAGAGAAGATGTAAGGACAAAATGCAAGTGAAATAAAAGATGTTACACACATGACTAGCTAGCATGTACAGTATTAGATTATATGCAGCCCCTGCCCAGGCTGTCTTTGTGACGACTCCTGTAGCTTTGATGAGCTGCGAACTCAGCGGAAAAATAAGATATAATCTTGGAATATACTGGAGCAGGACTATTAGTACAATAGCATTATTGGTGTGATCAGCGTGGGAGCTTCTAATTGCGGGTATAATAAACCATATGAGGATCTGCCAAAGAATAGATCCATTAGTTATTCTGCAGAATTTATGATCACATTTATAACAGTCACCCATGCAAACAGCCTTGTAACAATTGAACTTAGAACTTGAGATATATAGAAGTAATTCAACTGTAACTGAACTTTAGAAACATGAGTTTTGCTTACAGAACTCGGAAATAGAAACTGCCTGCCTCGTCTTCTTGGTTGGGAGATTTATTTGTAATTGATCTTCAAATAAAATATAACGCATGCATGGTGATTTTTGTGATATTTCCTCGAGGATCTTTTTTCTGAGATTCAAGAGGAATAGGGAACTGACGGGGAAAATTGACAAACTTTCCATTCTATTTGTTATATACTTCATATTTATTCTGTTTCCTTTATAATTAAACAAGAAAAAGACAAATTCCTTATACATTTTCATTTCCATTGCCTCAATAATCTAACCAACCATATCACCATCATTCAACATAGAAATATTATTTCGCTCATTAGATTTATTTTCACTACCCATATTTTAAAAGCAACAATTTCTTGAGATTATATTCGCAGCATAGCTTAAATCATCACTTTACAGTTGGTATAAACAGTTCAAGATATGATCATCAAAAAAAACATTTTGGCTTATTAAAATGTAATTCATGAAAGAATATAGGAAAAGGAAAGGAAAAGTAAAAAGGAAAAATGATCAGTAGTTATAATATTTCTCTCCTAAATAAAAATCAAAACTAAAAGTTCTCAAAAGTTGTTCAAAGACACAAGAACCAAAAAGAAAATAACATGTAAACCAGAGCCACTATTAGCTTCAAAAACAAAATTCAAGTACCTGAGGAAGAGGCAGTGCTGCAATCACATCTATGGCGAAATCCGACTTTAAATACCTCCTTGCAATCTTGCTTGGATCCATAACAAGTTCACCTCTACCAAACACTCTTGAGCTTGGGGAAACATAAGCTGTTCTAAACTTTATAAATATGTGCAATACATAGAATATATCAGCAACAGTCCGAAAACAAGTCACAATAATCCCCAAATTCAAGTCAGTCATCATACATGATGAATTTTCATGATTTTCTACTGAAGGGAGGTAAAAAAACAATGGATCGACGAAAAGTGCCACCAAACAAGAGAAAAGGAAAATTCTGTTCCACTGCAAGAAAATATCACTTCCAGGGTCAAGCATTTGTTTTCCTTTTGGCTCATGACTTTCTGGGAAAACTTTAGAATTCCCAAATTTAAGACCCCCATTTGGTCTAGCTTTACCAGCACTACTATTACTGCTTTCTGGCCTCAACAAAGGTGCTGAAATCTTGTATTGTGGAGACTGTTTTTCGACATTTTTCGTGTCATTTTTCTCCCAGGAAAGCTCAGGGTTTTGCTTACCATCATTATAAAACCTAGGAATAATCAAATTTTCAAACAAAATTGCCAAAAAATATGAAAATGGAAAACTTAATTACTGGAATTGGAAAGTAGGAATTACCTTACAAGCTTCTCCTTCTTGTACACCATGTTTGTAATTTGGCTCAGATACAACCAAGTGCTGTGAATACAAGATCATGATCAAATGCCAGGAGCCAAACAGCCATTACAACTGTGCCCAGATGAAATATCTTTGACCTTTTCATTTTTCGTACATTCATTCTGCTTGAAAGTACATGGTTTTTTTTTTTTAAATGGTTAAAATAGTTCAAATTACACCCTCGTCTTCCAAATGGCAAAATACAAGAACAAAAATACAAACATAAATAGAATGAACAAAAACTAATATGGAACTGATCGGAAAAACAAATTGCAAGATTTTAGATTCTAAAGACTGCAAGAAGAAATAGACAGAGATTGGAGGAAGGGAGGCTTTAACTGTGCAACCAATATTTAAAACATATTTAACTGCAAAGCACTAGACAAAATACAATTTTGTACCCTAAAGTAATGGAGTATTTGGTGTATTTTGTTTAGTATAAAAGAATTTTGAGGTGTATTTTGATCTATTAAAGGCTAAAATTTTTAATAGTACATTTTGTTTAATAAAAAAGAATTTTAAAGTGCATTTAAATATATTTTAAATATTAAAATATAAACGTCAATAACACTACAAACAATTTTAAGTGCAAGCTTAATTTTAGTCCAACAATACAAACAATGTATTGTTAATTAGTGGTTGACTTCCATTAAAGGGTCTCCGAAAACTAACAGTAGGGAAAATAAAACTAAAAAAAAACACAGCTCAGGTGGACAGTTATTAAAATATTCAGCAAGTATGAGAAAGAGAGAGGACGTGAAGGCATTAACTGATAAAATTATTAAAGAAAATGGTGGTGGAGAGATTTTATTGGCAGAAGATTTATTTTTGGGGAAGAGGACAAATCTTTGATTTTGTATCATTTCAGACTTGAATGAGTCCATGATTTTTCGTGATGGTGAGCACAGGGGAGCCTTCTCATAGGAGTTGGGGGGACAGGAGATCAGTTATTGGAAGACTAACTTTGGCCCCAAATACGGTTGCACCTCTACTTTTTTGAAAACAATAAGTATGGGCAGACAGGAAATATGGACCGGAAAATTGGATCGGTCCAATTTTTTTTATTTTTTTTTTATTGTGATTTTCAAAAAATGTATAGTATTTATTCCAATAGTATTTTTTATAAAATATAGTATTTTATGTGTAATTTGGATACACATACAAATACAGGGTTATACAGACTGTATAATTCTGTATTTGTATGTGTATCCAAATTACACATAAAACACTATAATTTATAAAAAATACTGTTGGAATAAATACTATACATTTTTTGAAAGCCACAATAAAAAAAATAAAAAATAAAAAAATGCAACCGGTCCAATTTTCCTGTCCCATCTCCCTGTCTGCGTAGCACTACTCTTTTGAAAATTAATTAAAAGGACAAACACATTTGGACCCACTAACAACTTACACCATTCACAACAGTTTCTTTATATTTATCCTTACTCTGCAGTGCTATTGAGTCATTATATAAAATAAAGATTCAATTTTTTCACTATGTACCCAACATGTTCCTTATATTAATTCCTTAAATAATAAAATTTTAATGTAAAAAGTTAAAATTTGAATGTTCTAACAGTCAAAGCATCAAATTAATAATAATCTTACTACCTCCGTCCCATAATAAGTGTTTTTTTAGCTTAAATCACACATATCAATATATAAGCTAAAATGGTAAAAATACCCTTAATATTTTTTTTTTGAAGTTGAAGAGTTAATGAGTGTCATTTAATTGTAATGATGGTAAGATGCAATAAATACCATTGAATGTATAAGGGCATATATGAGAAAATATTGTAAAAATTGTATTGGAGTTCTAACACATCACTTATTTTGGGGAAAAAATATTAAGCCTAAAAAAACACTTATTGTGGGACGGAGGTAGTATAATTTATAAGAGAGAGTATAATTTATCAATTATATTTCACTGTAAAATACTCCCTCCGTCCCAAATTAATTACTCAGTTTTGACTTTTTTAAGTCAAATTGACTATTTTTAGAATTAATAATTAAGCATATATAAATATATTTCTAAAATTATAAAAATTGGGATTAATAATAAATTGTATGTACTTTCTTTTGGTTATAATCACTTCTGTGACGCCCCCAAAATCAGGTATACATCACCCATCTTTGGTCGTCAGATACAAAGTACAGAATACAAATATAATTTATTAATACAACTGTCGTGTACAATACGACAAAACATAAACTGTGAGTTTGAATACAAATATTATCTTCTAGAGAGTATTCATACTCAAAAAGAGTCCTCATTACATTTATTAACACACTATTACATAGAATAGTGAGGACTGCTAACTAATACTATCATTCGAACCATCACTCCGTTCCCCGACTTGTCCCAGCTACGTTCTCATTTTCTGAAGAGAACAGTGAAAAAAAGGGTGAGCTCAACTAGCCCAGTAAGAAATATTATGACTAAGATAATGCAGAATAAATTATCATTAGCCTTCAACAATGTTAAACTGATAAAATATAATAGACATCAAGTTTAACTGCAGCGGAACAAGCAATCCATTAAAAGAGTCAAGTAGAAAATAAACTCTACTATCTTTTATGATTTAAAAGGTCTTTCAACACTGTTATCGCTGGGGCTCAGCTTAATAAAATAATCCACATCATCGAATCACCCCTGCACTACGGCCAAGGATATTCGTGTATTCATTAATTGTCATGATCATGCCAACAACTGTGCATCAATGCACTACGGGCCAATGATGACTTTTACCACATCATTTGTAACATTACGGTCATGATTATACCGAATAATCCCTGGTCATAATCATACCAAGTCCATCTATGCACTACAGGCCACAGATGACTTTCAACATTTTATAAACATGAGGATGATGACAATGATATAAGAATTAAATAAAACAAGTTTAAGAATTAATTTATCCAAGAATTAACAGTGTCCAAATTGTCAACATGATACTGCTTTGTGGAGTAAAATTCAAGAATGCTTAGAAGAATATTTTCATGAAAATATACTGGATGAAACGCAATTATCAAGGATATTCCACAAATTTCATGGAGTATAGAAGTCAAAACTTAACCAACTGAGTATAATAAAGAATGGAATAACAAAAGAAATCACCATGCATGCGATAGACCACACAGACATGTTATCCCCACAGAATAATAAATAATGGAACCAGGTCCGGCATAAAATGCACAGATAGGATATTCTGACAGAATAATAAATAATGGAATCAGGTCCGGTGTAAAACACACAGACATGATGTTCCAACATAATAATAACACTACGGAACCAGGTCCGGTGTAAAACACACAGACATGATGTTCCAACAGAATAAAAATAAAAACGGAACCAGGTCCGGTGTAAAACACACAGACAGGATGTTCCAACAGAATAATAGAAGAATGTCACCAAGTATAGGGTAGACCGCGTATACAGGTTATTCCAACAGAATAATAAGAAATGGAATAACAACAGTTCTCTTCATGAATAAGAAAGAATAACACCCCTTACCGTTTTAAAGAAGAGCTGAAATAAGGAAGTAGTTAAGTAGCAGAATACTCTTCTTCTCTCTCTCTATAGTTTCTCTCTATAGTTTCTCTCTCTAGAGTTCAGTGAATTCGTAAGAAATAATGAAAGAATGAGCTGCTATTTATAGAAAAATAGAATGCATAGTAACTAATCCATGAACGGTCCAGATTGATTACTTTAATCTGACGGTCCATATTTAAAGAAAATTTTTTTAATAAAATATAATATATTCTATTTATAGAATAACTTTAATAAAATATTCTGTTTTATATAAAAAGATGTTTCTGTTTTATTACGTTAATAATACGAATAAAACAAAACGTCATTATCGCTAAATAATTCATATTATTAACTGACAATAATTGAATCATACTGAGTGACTTCTCACATAAGCATTAATAATCAATACCGTGTGCTACTATGCAACCACACGTCTTACTGTACTTTTACTACCGAGTAGTTTAACAGTAACAATGGTAAAACTTCCGCCGTTATTTTTAATAAAATATTTTTGTCGTTTTCTCAATCCGACAATAATTCTGTTATGGGGTCCACCAATGATTGTGCCGTTGTACGAATATTTCCTGTTAAAACGAATATTCCCCGACCAATCGAATATTATATAACAACTTGTGTACTTTACAAAATTTATAAATATTACCCACAACTATAACATTATATCAAATTAACTCCATAATATTCAAAAATGATATTTATAGAAAATTCATCTTTATTTATAAAAGTTGGGGTCTTACAACCTCCCCTTCTTATGAAATTTCGCCCTCGAAATTAGGGTACGTACGTGGTATGTCGAAGAGGTAAGGATACCTTGATTTCATTTCAGATTCTAACTCCCAAGTCATTTCCTCAACATCGTGGTTTCTCCACAAAACTTTGACTTGAGGTATAACCTTGGAGCGTAGAATATGTTCCTTCTTATCCAAGATTTGAACATGAACTTCTTCATACGTCAAATCCTCCGCTATTTCGTCCGGTTCTAACTCAATAATGTGGTTCTGGTCTTCCACATATTTGCGTAACATGGATATGTGAAAAACGTTATGAACACGAGACATATCTATAAGCCACAGTTCCTACTCGATCGAGGATTAGAAATGGACCGATGAATCGAGGATTGAGCTTTCCTCTCTTTCCAAATCTCGTAACTCCTTTCCATGGAGCAACACGTAAGAACACATGATCTCCTACATCAAATTCCACGTCCTTTCGATGAAGATCAGCATAACTCTTTTGTCGATCTTGTGAGGTTTTTATGCGTTGTCGGATCGTTTGAATCTTTTCTGTAGTCATACGTATCAACTCTAGTCCCAACAACGTTGCTTCACCCACCTCATCCCAGCATACTGGAGAACGACATTTTCTTCCATACAATGCTTCGAATGGAGTCATGCCAATACTTGCTTGATAACTGTTGTTGTAGGAAAACTCCACCAATGGTAAGAACTTGTCCCAACTTCCGTTGAAGTCAAAGACACAGAGTCTTAATAGATCTTCAAGAGTTTGAATAGTCCTCTCTGATTGTCCGTCCGTCTGAGGATGATATGCTGAACTAAATCGTAAACTATGGATACTGGCATACCATGCAGTCTTACAATCTCATTTATGTACATACAAGCAAGACGTTCAAGTGTATAAGTTTTTCGTATCGGTAAGAAATGAGCAGACTTGGTCAATCTATCAACAATGACCCAAATCGCATCAATACCTTGAGAAACCCTAGGAAGACCGGTAACGAAATCCATGGTAATGTGCTCCCACTTCCATTCTGGAATTTCAAGTGGTTGCAATGGACCTTTTGATACTTGATGCTCCGCTTTGACTCGTTGACAAGTTAGACACCTTGAGATAAACAACGTTATCTCTCTCTTCATATTGCTCCACCAAAATGTATGACGAAGATCATGATACATTTTGGTACTTCCAGGATGGATTGCAAACGGTGTGTTGTGCGCCTCCATCATGATTTCATACTTTAAATCAGGGTTGTTAGGAACACAAAGTCTGGAGTTGACTCGAAGTATTCCTTTTTCATCGATTCTTGCTTCCGGCATAGCACCTTCTTGCACTTTCTTCCTCATACGCATCAGCTCCAGGTCTGTAGCTTGAGCAGCTTTAACTTTATCGATTAAAGTCGGTTCTACTCGTATATTCGCCATCATCACATGGGTCCCTGGAGTCTTTAACTCTATCTCCATCCTTTGCAAGTCACACAAAATGGGCCTTTGTGTTGACAATATCGCACTCGTACTTGTATATGATCTTCTACTCAATGCGTCAGCTACCACGTTCGCTTTTTCAGTATGGTATTGAATGGTATGATCATAATCTTTCAACAGTTCAAGCCAACGTCGTTGTCGCATGTTGAGTTCCTTTTGAGTGAAGAAATATTTAAGGCTTTTATGATCCGTAAAGATCTCCACCTTCTCCCCATACAAGTAATGCCTCCAAATTTTAAGTGCAAAGACAACAGCTGCCAACTCTAGATCATGAGTAGGATAATTCCTCTCATATTCCTTGAGTTGTCTTGATACATAGGCTATGACTTTTCCATGTTGCATGAGAACGCATCCCAACCCTTTGCTCGAAGCATCACTGTAGATGACAAATCCCTCCGAGCCAGATGGTATTGTTAGAACAGGTGCTGAAATGAGTCTCCTCTTGAGTTCTTGAAAACTCTTCTCACATTCTTTGCTCCAACCGAACTTTGTATCTTTCCGAGTCAGCTGAGTTAATGGAGTAGCGATTCGAGAAAATCCTTCCACGAATCTCCGATAATAACCAGCTAAACCAAGAAAGCTACGTACTTCGGTCACTGATTTAGGTTGCTCCCAGCTTTGAATAGCTTCAATCTTTGCCGGTCAACCGATATTCCACGACTTGATACTACGTGCCCAAGGAATGCTACCTCCTCCAGTCAGAACTCGCATTTCTTCAACTTGGCATAAAGCTTGTATTCACGAAGCTTTTGGAGTACCAGCCTCAAGTGTTGCTCATGATCTTCACGACTTTTGGAATAAATAAGGATGTCATCAATAAAGACGACCACAAAGTGATCCAAATATTCCTTGAATACCCGGTTCATCATATCCATGAAGGCAGCAGGAGCATTAGTCAATCCAAAGGACATGACTAGGAATTCATAATGCCCGTACCGAGTTCTAAAAGCCGTCTTTGGAATATCCTCAGTTCTAACCTTCAGCTGATGATATCCAGAACGAAGATCGATCTTTGAAAAGAATTGTGCTCCTTGCAACTGGTCAAACAGGTCATCAATACGTGGCAATGGGTATCTGTTTTTGATGGTGACATGATTCAACTCCCGATAATCAATACAAAGTCACATACTTCCATCTTTCTTCTTCACGAATAGAACAGGAGCACCCCAAGGAGAAGTACTAGGACGAATAAAGCCAATATCTAACAATTCCTGCAGTTGGATCTTTAACTCCTGAAGTTCAATAGGAGCCATTCGATATGGGGCTTTGGAAATGGGTTTTGTACCGGGTTCAAGGTCGATACAAAATTCAATTTCACGCTCTGGGGGTAGGCCAGGATGTTCTTCAGGGAATACGTCAGGGAATTTATTAACAATAGAAATTTCATTCAAAACTGACGTATTTTTGTTTAGATCCGTGACATGAGCTAAGAAAGCTTGACATCCGTTTTTCAATAAACGAATAGCTTTATGGCTTGAGATGACATCGATTGATTTTAATGGTTTGGTTGCTTGAATTCGCATAATAGGTCGATTAGGAATATGAAAGCTAACAACCTTACGAAAATAATCAATTTTTGCATGATGAGTAGTTAACTAATCAATCCCTAGAATCACGTCAAATGCAAGTATTTTTAATGAAATAAGATCGACAGGTAATGTGTGGGTACCAACTTGAACCAAACAAGACTTATAAATCGTGGATGTAATGAAGGTTTCTCCCAATGGAGTTTCAACAGATAAGTCAAAGTCTAATTTCTCCGGAATCAAATTTAATCGATGAGCGCAAGTAGGAGAAATAAAAGAATGGGTAGAACCGGTATCAAATAAAGTATAGACTTCGTTAGAGTTTATGATAAACTTACCCGTGATGACCTCATTCGGGTTCCTTGCTTTCTGGGAGGTCACAACAAACGCTCTCTCTTGCACTACCGGTTTTGACTTTTCTGGGACGGCCTTTGGTGTCTCCATCTTGGCTGAACTTGTTTTTGGTAAACGACAAAATCGAGCTAAATGACCTTCTCTTCCACAATTATAACATGCTTTAGACGGCATCGCGCAGTTTGGACTGATGTGCCCCTCCCCTCCGCATTTCAAACATATGATAGGTGGTCGTTCTCCTTCCTTAACAACGGGTGCTGGTGCTGACGTCTTTCCATCATTGTTGAATCTCCTCTTCTTGAAATGACCATTCTTATTGTTTTGACCCTGATTACCACCGAAGTGGTTACCATTTCTAGCCTGTTGATTCCCTCCACGCTTGTTGTCACCGCTTCGATGACTGCTCTTACTGGTATTATCATTTTGTCGACTGCTCTCTTTTGGTTGCGTTGACTCGTTATCGCGCTCCACTAACTGAGCCCTTTTCACAACATCTGAATACAAACACAGTTTATGAGAAATAAGATGTTGACGTATCTCAGGTTTCAAACCTCGCAAAAACATTCGCGTCATTCGCTCTTCATTATCCACCAAGTGGGACGCAAACCGGGACAACTCAGTAAATTTAGCCTCATACTGCGACACGGTCATATTATTCTACTCCAATTTGATGAACTCCACCTCCTTCATGTGACGAACACTTTCGGAAAAGTATTTGTCATTGAACAGCTCTTGAAACTTTTCCCAAGACATCTTCAGTGCGTCTGGTTGAGTACACTTAATCGATTCCCACCAGTAATCTGCCTCTCCTCGCAACATAAAGGCGGCAAAGGGAACCTTTTGCTCCTCGGAGCATCCCAAGACATCAAATATCTTGGTAATCTGCTTCATCCATGTTTCCGCTATAAGTGATTTTGACTATCCCTTAAACTCTGGTGGTCCCAGCTCCTTGAACTGTTTAGCGGTGACCGTCCAAGAGTTTTCAGTGTTTCCACCTATATTTTGGACAGGAGCCGCCCTCGCCTGCTGTTGCATGAACTGCATAAAGTTTCTGAACATTCCATCATTCATCATCTGGTCAGTGTTGTTGTTTGTATGAGGATTGTCACCTTCCTGATGCACATTATCCTGATTATTGATATGTGGTAAATCAACAGTCGCCTGTGCTCCATTGCTATTCTCAACATTCTCAGATGCCATTTTCAGATACTGCCACAAAATAAAAGTTAATTGATATGTCATATATTATCCTTATATTATGACCGACCAATTAAATACCATGCAAATAAACTTAGGTAGGTCATATTAGCGAATGAATTCCCCGTCTCTCCCCTCCTAGTTCTATTCTCACATCTTAGCCAGGGATCATATCCCTAAGCTCTGATACCAACTGTGACGCCCCCAAAATTAGGTATACATCACCCATCTTGGGTCGTCAGATACAAAGTACAGAATACAAATACAACTTACTAATACAACTGTCGTGTACAATACGACAAAATATAAACTGTGAGTTTGAATACAAATATTATCTTCTAGAGAGTATTCATACTCAAAAGGAGTCCTCATTACATTTATTAACACACTATTACATAGAATAGTGAGGACTACTAACTAATACTATCATTCGAACCATCACTCCGTTCCCCGACTTGCCCCAGTTACGTTCTCATTTCCTGAAGAGAACAGTGAAAGAAAGGGTGATCTCAACTAGCCCAGTAAGAAATATTATGACTAAGATAATGCAGAATAAATTATCATTAGCCTTCAACAATGTTAAACTGATAAAATATAATAGACATCAAGTTTAACTGCAGCGGAACAAGCAATCCATTAAAATAGTCAAGTAGAAAATAAACTCTACTATCTTTTATGATTTAAAAGGTCTTTCAACACTGTTATCGCTGGGGCTCAGCTTAATAAAATAATCCACATCATCGAATCACCCCTGCACTACGGCCAAGGATATTCGTGTATTCATTAATGGTCATGATCATGCCAACAACTGTCCATCAATGCACTACGAGCCAATGAGGACTTTTACCACATCATTTGTAACATTACGATTATGATTATACATAATAATCCCTGGTCATAATCATACTAAGTCCATCTATGCACTACAGGCCACAGATGACTTTCAACATTTTATAAACATGAGGATGATGACAATGATATAAGAATTCAATAAAACAAGTTCAAGAATTAATTTATCCAAGAATTAACAACGTCCAAATTGTCAACATGATACTGCTTTGTGGAGTAAAATTCAAGAATGCTTAGAAGAATATTTTCATGAAAAGATACTGGATGAAACGCAATTATCAAGGATATTCCACAAATTTCATGGAGTATAGAAGTCAAAACTTAACCAACTGAGTATAATAAAGAATGAAATAACAAAAGAAATCACCATGCATGCGATACACCGCACAGACATGTTATCCCCACAGAATAATAAATAATGGAACCAGGTCCGGCATAAAACGCACAGACAGGATATTCCGACAGAATAATAAATAATGGAATCAGGTCCGGTGTAAAACACACAGACAGGATGTTCCAACATAATAATAACACTACGGAACTAGGTCCGGTGTAAAACACACAGACAGGATGTTCCAACAGAATAATAATAAAAACGAAACCAGGTCCGGTGTAAAACACACAGACAGGATGTTCCAACAGAATAATAGAAGAATGTCACCAAGTATAGGGTAGACCGCGTATACAGGTTATTCCAACAGAATAATAAGAAATAGAATAACAACAATTCTCTTCATGAATAAGAAAGAATAACACCCCTTACCGTTTTAAAGAAGAGCTGAAATAAGGAAGTAGTTAAGTAGCATAATACTCTTCTTCTCTCTCTCTATAGTTTCTCTTTATAGTTTCTCTCTCTAGAGTTCAGTGAATTCGTAAGAAATAATGAAAGAATGAGCTGCTATTTATAGAAAAATAGAATGCATAGTAACTAATCCATGAACGGTCCAGATTGATTACTTTAATCTGACGGTCCATATTTAAAGAAAAATCTTTTAAAATAAAATATAATATATTCTATTTATAGAATAACTTTAATAAAGTATTTTGTTTTATATAAAAAGATG
This sequence comes from Panax notoginseng, assembly GCA_016801055.1. Taxonomy (NCBI): domain Eukaryota; kingdom Viridiplantae; phylum Streptophyta; class Magnoliopsida; order Apiales; family Araliaceae; genus Panax; species Panax notoginseng. The sequence goes on from CM029021.1 coordinate 109,717,196, forward strand.
TTTCTGTTTTATTACGTTAATAATACGAATAAAACAAAACGTCATTATCGCTAAATAATTCATATTATTAACTGACAATAATTGAATCAAACTGAGTGACTTCTCACATAAGCATTAATAATCAATACCGTGTGTTACTATGTAACCACACGTATTACTGTACTTTTACTACCGAGTAGTTCAACAGTAACAATGGTAAAACTTCTGCCGTTATTTTTAATAAAATATTTTTATCGTTTTCTCAATCCGACAATAATTCCGTTGTGGGGTCCACCAATGATTGTGCCGTTGTACGAATATTCCCTGTTAAAATGAATATTCTCCGACCAATCGAATATTATATAACAACTTGCGTACTTTGCAAAATTTATAAATATTACCCACAACTATAACATTATATCAAATTAACTCCATAATATTCAAAAATGATATTTATAGAAAATTCATCTTTATTTATAAAAGTTGGGGTCTTACAACTTCACCTATATTTTAGCAAAAATAGTAAAAATATTAGTTTTAAAAATGGTCAATTTGACTTTAAAAAGTCAAAACTGAGCAGTTAATTTGGGACGGATGGAGTAATTTTTATTTTATTTTAAATTATAAGTAATTTATGGAGTGAGTATTGAATAGATGCAAATGTACATAAGATCAATATTAACTTTTAAAAAGTTAATTTGTGATATTTCAAATTTAAATTTAATATGATTCATTTAAATTTTGAAAATAATAAATTTTATAATTAATAATACTTTTATAATATTTATAATTATATTGACAAAAATTAAATAAATTTATATATCAATTTTAAATTTGAATACGTTTGAAATTAATTTTTAAAAAATATGTCAATATTAATTTTAGACTAAAAGACAATTTGCACTCCAAATTTTACACCGGTGTTGACTTTTGCACCCTAAATTGAAAAAGGTGTCTAAGTACACCCTAAACTTCATTATACGTAACAAAACGCACACTTTCTTCACTTAACCGGTCAAAAGTGAACGGCTAAGGCGGTAACAAAAGTTTGAGGTGCAAATTGTAACAATTTTAAAAAATTTAAACTTTTTTTAACAAATTTTTTTTAAAACAAACTAAAATTTATAACAGTTAAATTTTTTTTTTATAAAAGTATAAATTTTTTGTTAAAAACAATTTTTAAAAAAATGCTAAAAGCAGTTAAAAAAATTTGTTTTATTTTAAAAAAAAATTTATAAGAGTTAAAAAAAAAGTTTATAAACATTTTTAAAAAAAAATTTGTTAAAAACAGTTTAAATTTTTTTTTATAACAGTTTTAATTTTTTTTTGTTAAAAACAGTTTAAATTTTTTTTTGTAAAAAACAGTTAATTTTTTTTGCTAAAAACAGTTAAAAAAATTTATTTTGTTTTAAAAAAAAAATTATAACAGTTTAAAAAAAAAATATAACAGTCCAAAATTTTTTTTGTTAAAAACATTTAAATTTTTTTTGCTAAAAACAGTTAAAACAATTTATTTTGTTTTAAATAAAAATTTATAACAGTTAATTTTTTTTATAACAGTTTAAAAAAAAATTGTTAAAAACAGTTTAAAAAAAATTTATAACAGTTTAAAAAAAAAATTGTTAAAAACAGTTTAAATTTTTTTTTGTTAAAAAAATTTATTTTGTTTAAAAAAAAAATTTAACAGTTAAAAAAAAATTGTTAAAAACAGTTAAACAAATTTATTTTGTTTTTAAAAAAAATTATAACAGTTTAAAAAAAAAATTATAACAGTCTAAAATTTTTTTTGTTAAAAACAGTTTTAAAAAAATTTGTTAAAAACAGTTAAAAAATTTTATTTTATTTTTTTAAAAAAAGGTTTAACAGTTTAAAAAAGATTTTATAACAGTTTAATTTTTTTTTGTTAAAAACAGTTAAAAAAAATTATTTTGTTTTAAAAAAAATTTATAACAGTTTAAAATTTTTTTTGTTAAAAACAGTTTAAAAAAAAATTTGTTAAAAAAAGTTATTTTGTTTTAAAAAAAATTTGTTAAAAAACAGTTTAAAATTTTTTTTGTTAAAAACAGTTAAAAATTTTTATTTTTTTTTTAAAAAATTTATAACAGTTTAAAAAAAAATTTGTTTATTAATTGTATGGTAATTGTATGCTAACTATTTTAAAATTTTGTTTTTAAAAATTCTTGTATTTAAAATTATTTTATTTTATTTAAAATTAATTATTTTTGCCAATTTTTAAGATACTGTTACAATTTGCACCCCAAACTTTTGTTACCGCCTTAGCTGGTCACTTTTGACCGGTTAAGTGAAAAAAATGTGCGTTTTGTTACGTATAATGAAGTTTGGGATGCACTTAGACACCTTTTTCGGTTTGGGGTGTAAAAGTCAACACCGGTGTAAAATTTTGGGTGCAAATTATCTTTTAGACTTAATTTTATAATTTAAAAATGAAGTAGTAGAAAATTGTCAAGATTTGTATGATTGATGAGTTGTCCACTTAAATAAAGGTGTAAAATATCATTTTGCATATATAGGGAATAGTTTTTTGACTCCCTCACACTAGGTGTGACGCCCCCAAAATAGGTATACATCACCCATTCTGAGTCGCCAAATACATGGTACAAAAATAAATACAACTTCATTAATATAATTATCATGCAAAATACGACAACACATATACTGTGAGTTTAAATACAAATATTGTCTAATAAACAGTATTCAAACTCAAAAAGAGTCCTCATTACAATTATTGATACACTATTTTACAAAAATAGTGAGGACTGCTAAAATAACTTTCTAGAACCATCACTCCATACCCCGGTTAGTTCCTGCTATATTCTCACATCCTGAGAAGAAAAATGGAACAAAAAGGAAAAGTGTGAGCTCAACTAGCCCACTAAAGAATATTATGACTAAGATAATATACAATAATTTATCATTAGTCTTCAACATGAAAAAATCTGATAGAATATAATAGACAACAAGTTTTAGATCAACAACTGCAAAGGAAACAGCAATCCATTAGAAGAGTCAAGTAGAGAATGAATTCTACTATCTTCTAAGATTTAAAAGTTCATAAATATTTTATCCCTGTAACATCAATCAATATACATCTTGAATCAAATATTCATCTTTGCACTACAGGCCAAAGCTATTCATTTGTATCACCAGTTGGTCATGTTCATCTCAACGCCTGTTCATCTTTGCACTACAGGCCAAAGATATTCGTCAGTTAATCATTCATCTTTGCACTACATGCCAAAGATATTCAGTAATATCATCATTTAGGACTGATGATGATGAAAAATATCTTAAAGAAAACGAATCCAGTGAGATAAAAGATCAAAGATTAGGGATTCGTATTTTAGTTTATCCAAGTTCAAAAATACCTTATAATAATTAATTGTGGAGCAAAATTCAAGAATGATGATCAAAACATGGATACAATCAAAGATAGTAACCATAATAGACAACTTGGACAAAGAAAAAAAAATTTCATTTTTTTTCTGTGAATAGTGCCGTATCCGTGAATAGTGCCGTATTCGTGAATAGTGCCGTATACGTGAATAGTAACCCCGACACAAAAAGGTAGAAATTCCACAAGAAAACTCATACTTCGTGAATAGTACCGTATTCGTGAATAGTGTCGTATACATGAATAATGCCATATACGTGAATAGTAACTGTGACAACCCCAAAATAGGTCCATTCCATCCAACCCATTCGGAGTCGCCAATTACATGGTACAGAAAACAACTACAACTTTATTACAACAATTGTCGTGCAAAATATAACAACACATATGCTGTGAGTTTGGATACAAATATATATCAACTGTGACTCATGTCCCAACCGTGGATAGCACCTCATAATGACACCTTACATAAAGGTATAGTCGAAAACTGTTTTAGAAATTAGAATCTTTGGGAAGTGCTCAAGGAAACCTTCGTACATGGGAGACCATGCTTCTAGGTTATGATAGATATCATATGGCCACAGAATTATCCTTGGTTGACCTAATAGACCCCAAAGAAAAACGAGAAGATTACTATCATATTCTTCCCAATGGTGAGTCTTCTCTTGACATATCATTATCTCTACTGTCTCTAATTGAGAGTTATATTTTAAATAGACTCCAAGATCATATAGGTAGTGCTGGTAGATATACTCAGCAAGTGGAAAAGCACAACCTTGACTTATGATGACATGAGGTTGTATGTCATTAGACATCTTGTATGATAGTGGTAAAACACCCTTTCAAGTTAAATTCACCTCACCCTCAACATCTATAGACCACCGTTCTATTCCCTTGTTATCCCCTGCTTGTCCCAGCTACACTTTTATTACCTGAAAGGAATTGTGAATCAAAAGGGTGAGCACAACTAGCTCAGTAAAGAATATCATGACTAAAGATAAATAAATTATCAATAGCCTTCAACAGTAATAAATCAGAGATTTAGAACATATGGTAGATGATAAAACTTTTCAACCATAGTTGCAGCGGAACGAGCAATCCATTAGAAGAGTCAAATAGACTATAAAGTCTATTATCTTCTCCATGTTAAAAGTTCACTAACAATGTTTTATCCCTGTAACATCAATCAACAATTCCTGTCCACAATCACATGTATAACTCATAATCGTAATTGTTGTTCTAAATTCTTTTTCTCATCCAAGACAAAGATAATTTTCATCACCTAAAACATCAAAGATCATGGTTATACCAAATCACAGTTCATGTTCATAATCATACTAATAAATTTATCTTTGCACTACGGGCCAAAGATATTCATCAACAAGTTATCTTTGCACTACAGGCCAAAGATATTCAACAACAGGTCATCTTTGCATTACGAGCCAAAGATATTCATCAACAATTCATCTTTGCACTACAGGCCAAAGATATTCATATCTCAAAGAAATATATAATCATTTCAAAATCTATATAAACCATAATTATAACCATGTTGATCAATTCACCTTTGCACTTAAGCTAAAAATATTCAATTATAAATTCAATGGTCATGATCATACTAGTCACAATTCATCTTTGCACTACTGGCCAAAGAGAACCCAGAGTCACGATCATACCAATAATCTACCCATCTTTACACTCAAGTCAAAGAGAAATTCAACATCAGGGTTATAAAAATGTTATATATGATAATAAAAATAATATGATCAACAACTGCATTTATTTTCAAGAGCAACAATCATAAATCAACGATAATTTGGTCAGAAAAAGAAACCAATTTTTGTCGTGAATAGTACCCGTGAATAGTAACTCGTGAATAGTAACTCATGAATAGTAACTCATGAATAGTAACTCGTGAATTGTAACTCATGAATAGTAACTCGTGAATAGTACTCCGTATTCATACATAGTACCGTATACATAAATAATGTCATATACGTAAATAGTGTCATATACATGAATAGTGCCGTATACGTGAATAGTAACCTCGACTCAAAAAGGTAGAAATTCCACAATAAGATCCATACCAATATGTCAGTATAATGATATTGAAAGAATAACATCATTATGAAGAATATAATATCCCTTAATATCCCTTACTATCCCTTACCATCCCTTACCTCAAAAGAGCAGTACTTCTGACTGGAATAACGCTGAACGAACTTGCACCGTATAGCAACACTCAAGATATCAAAATACTCACAAGAATACACTCGATAATATAGAGAGAGAAATAGAGAGAAAACTTCAGTTTCTGGTGTGATTTTTAATTCTAATCTAAGCACTCTATTTATAGGAAAATGCTTAGAACACCAAAGCAGAAAATTGAATATAATAATATTATATTTATAAAATTTTCTTCCGCACACTTTTAACAACTGATTTCAGCTAATTTCAACCACCAGTGGGCCCCCCAAACATAACAAAAATGTTTTTGTTATTAAAAATAATTAAAACTTTCAAAAATTAATTATTTCAGAACTACGGAACTTCAATAATTCATAATAAATAGCCCTTTTATCAGAAAATTCGAATCTCGCGATTTTTTATAGGAAATTCAATTCTCTACAACTTTACAGAAGAAAGTTTTTCCAAATTCCAAACAGAAATTGACCGAAATCCACATACGGACGATTTTACAAGCTATAATCAAATTTCAGTCAAGAAATGGGTCCACCAACATGTTTAACATGTTTTAAACAAATTTTGCAACAAAAATACTCTTCTTCCTCATATACTCATATATCCCACATTCATTGTAAAAATATCACAATTATTATATTATAATAATATAATAAAATATTATTTTATCAGAAAAGATAAATTATCAATTTTCAACAATTGTCACTTTAAAAATTTTCTCCATCTATATCCACATAAAATGAATATTTTCCTCATCATATAAATCAATAATTAATTATTCACAAATAATATTACAGAATCACAATAATGACAACCAGACAGTTCCCAAGAAAGAGGGGGCTTTCCAATAAGAATTTCTCCTTACTGGCGCGCAATTAGGTGACCAAACCTCTCCTTAGACGAACTTTCTAGGCATTGCCAATAATGTTATCTAATAATATTATTCAGATAATATGAATTATTGCTCTGATAATGGAAAATACTGTGTAGTGACAATTATTAAAACAACAGTAATATAAAATATAAACGCAGCAATTATTGAATCAATAAAATACTGAACAGTAATTACTATAACAATTATTAAGTAGTGCCTTCTTACGTAAGAATCAATAATTGGTACAATACCGTGTGCTACTGTGCAACAACGCGTATTACTTTACTTTATCCACCGGGTATTCCAACAGTATTAACAACTACGCCGTTATTTATAAAAACTCTCTTTTGTCGTTTTCTTCATCCGACAGTTATTCTGTTATGGGTCCCACAAATGGTTGCGCCGTCGTACGAATATTCCCCGACAGAAAGAATATTCCACGACCAAACGAATATTTTCTGACAACAATGAATATTTTATAACCACTTGCGTATTTTTGAAAAAAATTCATATATCACCCTTAACTGTAACTTTTTTTTATCAATTTAACCATTTAATGAATAGTAATTATAAGAAAAATTGAATACTTTTATTTCATAAAATTTGGGGTCTTACAATCTCCCCTCTTTATGAAATTTCGTCCCCGAAATTTACGTACCTGGTATTTCAAAAAGTTGAGAATACCTTGCTTTCATTTCAGATTCTATCTCCTGGGTCATCATGATTTCTCCATTGCTCATCTCCCGTGATAACTTCATTTGATTTCCTCACTTGTTGGGAAATCATGAAAACTGCTATCCCTCGAACTACTCGTGTGACGCTCCCAAAATAGGTATACAACACCCATTCTGAGTCGTCAAAATACATGGTACAGAAACAACTACAACTTTATTAATACAACATAAAAACTGTGAGTTTAAATACAAATATTGTCATCTAGACAATATCCACACTCAAATAAGTCTTCATTACAATTATTAATACACTATTCTACATAATAGTGAGGACTACTAGAACCACTTCTAGAATCATCATTCCACACCCCGACTAGTACTCGCTACATTCTCGACTCCTGAGAAGAAAAATGGAACAACAAGGAAAAGGGTGAGCTCAACTAGCCCAGTAAAGAACATTATGACCAAGATAACATAGAACAAATTATCGTTAGTTTTCAACAGGGAACAATCTAATAGAATACAATAGACAACCAGTTTTAAATCAATCTTCGCAGCGAAAATAATAATTCATAGAAGAGTTAAGTAGAGAATGCAAACTACTATCTTCTATATATGAATTTAAAAGTTCGTCGTCGATATTTTATCCCTGTAACATCAATCAATATATATATATCTGGAATTAAATATTCATCTTTGCACTACAGGACAAAGATATTCACCAGTTGGTCATGTTCATCTAAACACCTGTTCATCTTTGCACTACGGGCCAGAGATATTCATCAGAAATCATTAATCTTTGCACTACAGGCCAAAGATATTTAATTATATCATCATTTAGGACAGAGGATGATGAAAAACATATTTTAAATGAAACGAATCCAGTGAAACAAAAGAATAAATATTAAGGATTCGTAATTCAGCTATTTCATGTCCAAAAATACCTCATAAATAATCATAGTGGAGAAAATATCAAGAATGATCAAAACATGGATACAATCAAAAGCTAGTATCCATAATAGATATTTTGGACGAAAAACGAAAATTTAATTTTTCTGTGAATAGTGTCGTATTCGTGAATAGTGTCGGATACGTGAATAGTGCCGTATACGTGAATAGTAACGCCGACACCAAAAGATAGAAATTTCACAAAAAATATCATCATGCTTCGTGAATAGTACTCGTGAATAGTAACTCATGAATAGTAACTCGTGAATAGTAACTCATGAATAGTAACCCCGATATGAAAAAGTTTCAAATTTGATAAAAAGTTCTAACTAATATTTCAGCATAATGATATTGAAGAAATAATATCATTTGAAAAGAAAATAACATCCATTACCTTAGCTAGAATAGTACATCTGACTGGTATACTGGATATAGTGCTGAAAGAACTTGCACCGTATAGCAATACTCAAAGTACTAAAATACTCACAAGAATACGCTCAATATATTGAGAGAGAAAGAAAGAGAAATCTGTAGTTTCTGGTGTAATTTTTAATTCTAACCTAAGTACCCTATTTATAGGAAAATGCTTAGAACACCAAAGCAGAAAATTAAATATAATAATAATATATATAACCAAATTTCTTACGCCCATTCTTAGATCTGAAATCAGCCATTTTGCACATGTATAATGAGGCCCACAATGTAAAAAAAAACGTTTTTTTTAAAAATAATAATTAAAACTTCCAAAAATCAATTATTTCGGAACTACAGAACTTCAATAATTCATAATAAATAGCTCTTTCATTAGAAAATTCGAATCTCGTGACTTTTTTATAGGAAATTCAATTCTCTACAACTTTGCAGAAGAAAGTTTTTCTAAATTCCAAACAGAAATTGACCGAAATCCACAAACGGACGATTTTACAGGCTATAATCAAATTTCAGTCAAGAAATGGTGTCCACCGACACACAAAACATGTGTTAAACAACTTTTGTAACAAAAACACTCTTTCTCCTCATATACTCATATATCTCACATTTATTATAAAAATATCATCATTATTATATTATAATAATATAATAAAATATTATTTTATCAGAAAAGATAAAATATCAATTTTTTTAGCAATTGTCACTTTAAAATTTTTCTTCATCTACATCCACATAAAATCAATATTTTTCTCATCATATAAATTAATAATTAATTATTCACAAATAATATTACAGAATCACAGTATTGGCAACCAGGTCGTTCCCAGGAAAGAGGGGGCTTTCCAATAAGAATTTCTCCTTACTAGCGTGCAATTAGGTGACCAAACCTCTCCTTAGACAGAACTTTCTAGACATTGCCAATAATATTTTCTAATAATATTATTCAGATAATATGAATTATTACTTCGATAATAGAAAATACTGTGTAGTGACAATTATTGAAACAACAGTAATATAAAATATCAACGCAGCAATTATTGAATCAATAAAATAAAATACTGAACAGTAATTACTGTAACAATTATTGAGTAGTGCCTTCTTACGTAAGAATCAATAATTGGTGCAATACCGTGTGCTACTGTGCAACAACGCGTATTACTGTGTTTTAAACCACCGGGTATTCCAACAGTATTAACGGTAACAACTGCGCCGTTATTTATAAACAACTTATACTTGTCATTTTCTTCATCCAATCGCTTTCCGTTATGGGACCCACAAAAGACTGGGTCGTCGTACGAATATTCCCCGACAGCAAGAATATTCCACGACCAAACGAATATTCCCCGACAACAATGAATATTTTATAACCACCTGCTTATTTAAAATATTTGCGCATTTTACCCATAACTAACCACATTAATCAAATCAACCCTTACTATTTCAAAATAATAAATAGAGGAAAATAAATTTCATTTATTAATAATTTGGGGTCTTGCAACCTCCCCTCCTTATGAAATTTAGTCCTCGAAATTGACGTACCTACCTGATGTTTCGAAAAGATGAGGATACCTCTCTTTCATTTCTGTTTCCAACTCCCAGGTCATTTCCTCAATAGCATGATTTCTCCACAAAACTTTAACTTGTGGTATGACCTTCGTGCGTAGGACATGCTTCTTCCTATCCAAGATCTTGATAGGTACCTCTTCATACGTTAAGTCTTCGGCTATCTCGTCTGGTTCTAACTCAATAACATGGTTCGGGTCTTTCACATACTTACGAAGTACGGATAGGTGAAAAACATTATGAACACGAGATATACTTGGAGGTAACGCGAGTCTATAGGCCACATTTCCTACTCGGTCAAGAATCTGAAATGGACCAAATAAATCGTGGATTGAGCTTTCCTCTCTTCCCAAATCTTGTAACTCCTTTCCATGGAGCAACACTCAATAATACGTGATCCCTAATACTAAATTTCACGTCCTTTCGATGAAGATCCGCATAACTCTTTTGTCGATCCTGTGCCGTTTGTATACGTTGTCGAATTATTTGGATCTTTTCTGTAGTCATTCGTACCAACTCTGGTCCCAACAACGTTGCTTCACCCACCTCATCCCAACGTATTGGAGAGCGACACTTTCGCCCATATAATGCTTTAAATGGAGCTACACCTATACTTGCTTGATAACTGTTGTTGTAGGAGAATTCCACCAATGGTAAATACTTATCCCAACTCCCTTTGAAGTCTAGGACACAGAGTCTTAATAGATCTTCAAGAATTTGAATAGTCCTCTCTGATTGTCCGTCCGTTTGAGGATGGTATGCCAAACTAAATCGTAAATCCGTCCCCATAGCTTTTTGCAAGCTAACCCAAAATCTTGAAGTGAATCTTGGGTCACGATCCGAAACTATGGATACATGCATGCCATGCAACCTCATAATCTCATTCACGTACATACTAGCAAGGCGTTCAAGAGAATAAGTCTCCCGTATTGGCAAGAAGTGAGCAGACTTGGTTAATCTATCAATAATAACCCAAATAACATTTATGCCTTGAGAAACCGTGGGACCGTAATGAAATCCATGGTAATATGTTCCCACTTCCATTTCAGAATCTCAAGTGGTTGCAATGGACCCTTTGGCACTTGATGCTCCGCCTTTACACGTTGACAAGTTAAACACCTCGAGATAAACTTTGCAATCTCTCTCTTCATATTGTTCCACCAAAATATATGTCGAAGATCATAATACATTTTGGTACTCCCAGGATAGATTGCAAACGGTGTGTTGTGTGCCTCCATCATGATTCTATGCTTCAAGTCAAAATCGTTAGGAACACAAAGTCTGGAGTGAACTCGAAGTATTCCTTCTTCATCGATTCTTGCTTCTGGAATAGCACATTCTTGTACTTTCTTCTTCATACGCATCAGCTCCGGGTCTGTGGCTTGAGAAACTTTAACTTTCTCGATTAAAGTTGGTTCTATACGTATACTTGACATCATCACACTCGTTCCTGCATATGATCTTCTACTCAATGCGTCAGCTACTACGTTTGCTTTTCAGCATGGTATTGAATAGTGTGGTCATAATCTTTCAACAGCTCGAGCCAACGTCGTTGCCGCATGTTGAGTTCTTTTTGAGTGAAGAAATATTTGAGGCTTTTATGGTCTGAATATATCTCCACTTTCTCCCCATATAGATAGTGCCTCCAGATCTTTAGCGCGAAAACGACTGTTTCCAACTCTAGATCATGAGTAGGATAATTCCTCTCATATTCTTTAAGTTGTCGCGAGGCATAGGCTATGACTTTCCCACGTTGCATGAGAACACACCCTAACCCTTTGCCTGAAGCATCGCTGTAGATAACAAATCCATTCGAACCAGATGGTATTGTCAAAACAGGTGCCGAAATGAGTCTCCTCTTGAGATCTTGGAAACTCTTCTCACATTCCTCGCTCCATACGAATTTTGTATCTTTACGAGTCAGCTGAGTTAACGGGGTAGCGATTCAAGAAAACCCTTCCACGAATCTCCGATAATAACCAGCTAAACTCAGAAAGCTACGTACTTCGGTCACCGTCTTTGGTTGCTCCCAACTTTGTATTGCTTCAATCTTCGCCGGGTCAACAGACACTCCATGTTTTGACACCATGTGCCCAAGGAATGCTACTTCCTCAACAGAACTCGCATTTCTTCAACTTGACATATAACTTATTATCACGAAGCCTTTGCAGTACCAGTTTCAAATGGCGCTCATGATCTTCACAGCTTTTGGAATAGATGAGGATGTCATAAATAAAGACAACAACGAACTGATCCAAATATTCCTTGAATACTCGGTTCATCATATCCATGAAAGTAGCAGGAGCATTAGTTAATCCAAAAGACATGACTAAGAATTCATAATGCCCGTACCGAGTTCTGAAAGCAGTCTTTGGAATATCCTTAGTTTTAACCTTCAGCTGATGATATCCAGAACGAAGATCGATTTTTGAAAAGAATTGTGCTCCTTGCAACTGGTCAAATAGGTCATCAATGCGAGGTAGTGGATACCTATTCTTGATAGTGACATGGTTTAATTCCCGGTAGTCAATACAAAGTCGCATACTCCCGTCTTTCTTCTTTACGAATAAAACAGGAGCACCCCATGGAGATGTACTAAGACGAATGAAACTGATGTCCAACAACTCCTGTAGTTGGACCTTTAACTCCTGAAGTTCAATAGGAGCCATTCGATATGAGGTTTTAGAAATGGGCTTTGTACCAGGTTCAAGGTCAATAAAGAATTCAACTTCACGTTCTGGGGTTAGACCGGGAAGTTCTTCAGAAAATACGTCAGGAAAGTCACTAACAACAGGAATATTATTCAAAGCTGACGTGTCTTTATTCAAATCCATAACATGGGCTAAGAAAGCTTGACATCCATTTTTTAATAAACGAATAGCTTTATGACTTGATATGACAGTGATTGATTTTAATGGTTTAGTTGCTTGAATTCGCACAACAGGTTGATTAGGAATATGAAAACTAACAACCTTACAAAAATAATCAATTTTGGCATGATGAGTAGTTAAGCAATCAATCCCTAAAATCACATCAAAAGCAAGTATCTTTAAAGAGATAAGGTCAACGGGTAATGTGATGGTGCCAACTTGGATCAAATAAGATTTATAAACAGTGGATGTGATGAAAGTTTCTCCTAACGCAGTTTCCACAGATAGGTCAAAGTCTAATTTCTCCGGAGTCAAGTTTAAATGTTGAGCACAAGCAGGAGAGATAAATGAATGGGTAGCACCGGTATCAAGTAATGTATAAACTTCGCATGAATTTATGATTAGCTTACCCGTGATCACCTCGTTTGGGTTTCTCGTATGTTGACCAGTCACGATAAACGCTCTTTCATGAACCGTTGACTTTGAGTTTTCTGGGACAGCCTTTTGAGTCACCATCCCTGCTGGACTTGGTTTCGCTACAGTGCAATCTCGTGCGATATGTCCTTCCTTTCCATAGTTATAACATACCTTAAACTGTTATGGGTAGTTTGGGTTGATATGTCCTTCTTTTCCGCACTTATAGCATATGACCGGTGGTCGTTCTCCTCCCTTGGAACCTGTTGCTATTGGTGCTGACGTCTTCACATTATCATTGCTGAATCTCCTCTTTTTAAAATCTCCCCCCGAGTCGCTTCTTCTATTTTCATGGCCTCGATTACCACCAGAATGGTTACCGCTTTTGTCTGAATGTTTTTCTCCCCGCTGGTTTTCATTACTTCGATGACTGCTGCCACCGGTATGACCCTGGTTACGGTCCCTTGGTTGAACGTACTCGCTATCTCGCTCTAATATTTGAGCCCTATTGACAACATCTTAATATAAAGCAAATTTATGAGAGATAAAAAAATTGCCGAATCTCGGGTTTTAAACCTCTCAAAAAATATCCTCGTCATTCGTTCCTCATTCTCTACCAAATGAGGTGCAAACCTGGATAACTCTGCGAACTTCGCCTCGTATTGGGACACTGTCATGTTGTTTTGTTCTAGTCTAATAAACTCTACCTCCTTCATATGGCGAATACTTTCAGGAAAGTATTTTTCGTTGAAAAGTTTCTGAAACGTTTCCCAAGACATGCTGAGTGCGGCAGGCTGGGTCTGTTTCACAGACTCCCACCAGTAGTCTGCCTAGCCACGGAACATAAAGGTGGCGAATGGAACCTTCTGTTCCTCCGTGCATCCCAAGACATCGAATATCTTGGTAATTTGCTTGACCCATGTTTCTGCCATGATCGGATCCGGCTTTCCCTTTAAATCTGGTGGTCCCAACTCTCTGAACTGCTTGGCCGTGGCAAGCCGTGCGTTGCTATCATTTCCACCCGTATTCTGTACACGAGTCTCCCTCGTCTAGTTTTGCATGAACTGCAAAAAGCTCCTAAACATCCTGTCGTTCATCATCTGCTCAGTGGTGTTGTTTACAGGAGGAATATTGCCTTCCTGTAGCACGTTCCCCTGGGTGTTGATTAAAGGTGTTTCCACGATCTCATTAACTCCACCGTTAATATTCTCAGCTGCCATTCTTAAATACTGCCATAAAACAAGGGTTAATTAAACAATTTAACAAATCATATAATACCCCTATATTATGACCGACCAACAAATAAGTTTAGGTAGGACACACTAGCGAAGGATTTACTCGTCTCTCCCCTCCTAGTTCTATTCCCCGATCTCCGCCAGAGATCATATCCCTAAGCTCTGATACCAACTGTGACGCCCCCAAAATAGGTATACAACACCCATTCTGAGTCGTCAAAATATATGGTACAGAAACAACTACAACTTTATTCATACAACATAAAAACTGTGAGTTTAAATACAAATATTTTCATCTAGACAATATCCACACTCAAATAAGTCCTCATTACAATTATTAATACACTATTCTACATAATAGTGAGGACTACTAGAACCACTTCTAGAACCATCATTCCACACCCCGACTAGTACTCGCTACATTCTCGCCTCCTGAGAAGAAAAATGGAACAACAAGGAAAAGGGTGAGCTCAACTAGCCCAGTAAAGAATATTATGACTAAGATAACATAGAACAAATTATCGTTAGTCTTCAACAGGGAAAAATCTAATAGAATACAATAGACAACCAGTTTTAAATCAATCTTCGCAACAGAAATAATAATTCATCAATAGACAACCAGTTTTAAATCAATCTTCGCAGAGGAAATAATAATTCATTAGAAGAGTTCAGTAGAGAATGCAAACTACTATCTTCTATATATGAATTTAAAAGTTTATCGTCGATATTTTATCCCTGTAACATCAATCAATATATATCTGGAATTAAATATTTATCTTTGCACTACGGGCCAAAGATATTCACCAGTTGGTCATGTTCATCTAAACACCTGTTCATCTTTGCACTACGGGCCAAAGATATTTATCAGAAATCATTAATCTTTGCACTACAGGCCAAAGATATTCAATTATATCATCATTTAGGACAGAGGATGATGAAAAAAATATTTTAAATGAAACGAGTCCAGTGAAACAAAAGAATAAATATTAAGGATTCGTATTTCAGCTATTTCATGTCCAAAAATACCTCATAAATAATCATAGTGGAGTAAAATTCAAGAATGATCAAAACATGGATACAATCAAAGCTAGTATCCATAATAGATATTTTGGACGAAAAACGAAAATTTAATTTTTCTGTGAATAGTGTCGTATTCGTGAGTAGTGCCGTATACGTGAATAGTAAATCCGACACCAAAAGATAGAAATTTCACAAAAAACATCATCATGCTTCGTGAATAGTACTCATGAATAGTAACTCGTGAATAGTAACTCATAAATAGTAACTCGTGAATAGTAACTCATGAATAGTAACTCATGAATAGTAACTCGTGAATAGTAACTCATGAATAGTAACTCATGAATAGTAACCCCGATATGAAAAAGTTTCAAATTTGATAAAAAGTTCCAACCAATATTTCAACATAATGATATTGAAGAAATAATATCATTTGAGAAGAAAATAACATCCCTTACCTTAGCTAGAATAGTACTTCTGACTGATATACTGGATATAGTGCTGAAAGAACTTGCACCGTAGAGCAATACTCAAAGTACTAAAATACTCACAAGAATACGCTCAATATATCGAGAGAGAAAGAGAGTGAAATCTGTAGTTTCTGGTGTGATTTTTAATTCTAACATAAGCACCCTATTTATAGGAAAATGCTTTGAACACCAAAGCAGAAAATTGAATATAATAATAATATATATAACCAAATTTCTTACGCCCACTCTTAGATCTGAAATCAGCCATTTTGCACATGTATAATGAGGCCCACAATGTAAAAAAAATGTTTTTCTTAAAAATAATAATTAAAACTTCCAAAAATCAATTATTTCAGAACTACGGAACTTCAATAATTCATAATAAATAGTTCTTTCATCAGAAAATTCAAATCTCACGATTTTTTATAGGAAATTCAATTCTCTACAACTTTGCAGAAGAATGGTTTTCCAAATTCCAAACAGAAATTGACCGAAATCCACAAACGGACGATTTTACAGGCTATAATCAAATTTCAGTCAAGAAATAGTGTCCACCGTCACACAAAACATGTGTTAAACAACTTTTGTAACAAAAATACTCTTTCTCCTCATATACTCATATATCCCACATTCATTATAAAAATATCATCATTATTATATTATAATAATATAATAAAATATTATTTTATTAGAAAAGATAAAATATCAATTTTTTAACAATTGTCACTTTAAAAATTTTCTCCATCTATATCCACATAAAATAAATATTTTCCTCATCATATAAATCAATAAATAATTATTCATAAATAATATTACAGAATCACAGTACTGGCAACCAGGCCGTTCCCAGGAAAGAGGGGGCTTTCCAATAGGAATTTCTCCTTACTCGTGCGCAATTAGGTGACCAAATCTCTCCTTAGACAGAACTTTCTAGACATTGCCAATAATGTTTTCTAATAATATTATTCAGATAATATGAATTATTGCTTCGATAATGAAAAATACTGTGTAGTGACAATTATTGAAACAACAGTAATATAAAATATCAACGCAACAATTATTGAATCAATAAAATAAAATATTGAACAGTAATTACTGTAACAATTATTGAGTAGTGCCTTCTTACGTAAGAATCAATAATTGGTGCAATTCCGTGTGCTACTGTGCAACAACGCGTATTACTGTGTTTTAACCACCGGGTATTCCAACAGTATTAACGGTAACAACTGCGCCGTTATTTATAAACAACTTATACTTGCCATTTTTTTCATCCAATCGCTTTTCGTTATGGGGCCCACAAAAGACTGCACCGTCGTACGAATATTCCCCAACAGCAAGAATATTCCACGACCAAACGAATATTCCCCGACAACAATGAATATTTTATAACCATCTGCTTATTTAAAATATTTGTGCATTTTACCCATAACTAACCACATTAATCAAATCAACCCTTACTATTTTAAAATAATAAATAGAGGAAAATAAATTTCATTTATTAATAATTTGGGGTCTTACAACCTTCCCTCCTTATGAAATTTCGTCCTCGAAATTGACGTACGTACCTGGTGTTTCGAAAAGATGAGGATACCTCGCTTTCATTTCCGTTTCCAACTCCCAGGTCATTTCCTCAATAGCATGGTTTCTCCACAAAACTTTAACTTGTGGTATGACCTTCATGCGTAGGACATGCTCCTTCCTATCCAAGATCTTGACAGGTACCTCTTCATACGTTAAGTCTTCGGCTATCTCGTCCGGTTCAAACTCAATAACATGGTTCGGGTCTTTCACATACTTACGAAGTACGAATAGTTGAAAAACATTATGAACACGAGACATACTTGGAGGTAACGCGAGTCTATAGGCCACATTTCCTACTCGGTCAAGAATATGAAATGGACCAATAAATCGTGGATTGAGCTAGTCTCTCTTCCCAAATCTTGTAACTCCTTTCTATGGAGCAACACGCAATAATACGTGATCCCTAATACTAAATTCCACGTCCTTTCGATGAAGATCCGCATAACTCTTTTGTCGATCCTATGCCGTTTGTAAACGTTGTCGAATCATTTGGATCTTTTCTGTAGTCATTCGTACCAACTCTGGTCCCAACAACGTTGCTTCACCCACCTCATCCCAATGTATTGGAGAGCGAAACTTTCGTCCATATAATGCTTTAAATGGAGCTACACCTATATTTGCCTGATAACTGTTGTTGTAGGAGAATTTCACCAATGGTAAATACTTATCCCAACTCCCTTTGAAGTCTAGGACACAGAGTCTTAATAGATCTTCAAGAATTTGAATAGTCCTCTCTGATTGTCCGTCCGTTTGAGGATGGTATGCCAAACTAAATCGTAAATCCGTCCCCATAGCTTTTTGCAAGCTAACCCAAAATCTTGAAGTGAATCTTGGGTCACGATCCGAAACTATGGATACTGGCTTGCCATGCAATCTCATAATTTCATTCACGTACATACTAGCAAGATGTTCAAGAGAATAAGTCTCCCGTATTGGCAAGAAGTGAGCAGACTTAGTTAATCTATCAACAATAACCCAAATAACATTTATGCCTTGAGAAACCATGGGAAGACCCGTAACGAAATCCATGGTAATATGTTTCCACTTTCATTTCGGAATCTCAAGTGGTTGCAATGGACCCTTTGACACTTGATACTCCGCCTTTACACGTTGACATGTTAAACACCTCGAGATAAACTTTGCAATCTCTCTCTTCATATTGTTCCACCAAAATGTATGTCGAAGATCATGATACATTTTGGTACTCCCAGGATGGATTACGGACGGTGTGTTGTGTGCCTCCATCATGATTCTATGCTTCAAGTCAGAATTGTTAGGAACATAAAGTCTAGAGTGGACTCGAAGTATTCTTTCTTCATCGATTCTTGCTTCTGGAATAGCACCTTCTTGTACTTTCTTCTTCATACGCATCAGCTCCGGGTCTGTGGCTTGAGCAACTTTAACTTTCTCGATTAAAGTTGGTTCTATACGTATACTTGACATCATCGCACTCGTTCCTGCATATGATCTTCTACTCAATGCGTCAGCTACTACGTTTGCTTTTCAGGATGGTATTGAATAGTGTGGTCGTAATCTTTCAACAGCTCGAGCCAACGTCGTTGCCGCATGTTGAGTTCTTTTTGAGTGAAGAAATATTTGAGGCTTTTATGGTCTGAATATATCTCCACTTTCTCCCCATATAGATAGTGCCTCCAGATCTTTAGCGCGAAAATGACTTGAGCCAACTCTAGATCATGAGTAGGATAATTCCTCTCATATTCTTTAAGTTGTCGCGAGGCATAGGCTATGACTTTCCCACGTTGCATGAGAACACACCCTAACCCTTTGCCTGAAGCATCGCTGTAGATAACAAATCCATCCGAACCAAATGGTAGTGTCAAAACAGGTGCCGAAATGAGTCTCCTCTTGAGATCTTGGAAACTCTTCTCACATTCCTCGCTCCATACGAATTTTGTATCTTTATGAGTCAGCTGAGTTAACGGGGTAGCGATTCGAGAAAACCCTTCCACGAATCTCCGATAATAACCAGCTAAACCCAGAAAGCTACGTACTTCGGTCACCATCTTTGGTTGCTCCCAACTTTGTATTGCTTCAATCTTCGCCGGGTCAACAGACACTCCATGTTTTGACACCATGTGCCCAAGGAATGCTACTTCCTCAAGCCATAACTCACATTTCTTCAACTTGGCATATAGCTTGTTATCACGAAGCCTTTGCAGTACCAGCTTCAAATGGCGCTCATGATCTTCACAGCTTTTGGAATAGATGAGGATGTCATCAATAAAGACAACAACGAACTGATCCAAATATTCCTTGAATACTTGGTTCATCATATCCATGAAAGTAGCAGGAGCATTAGTTAATCCAAAAGACATGACTAAGAATTCATAATGCCCGTACCGAGTTCTGAAAGCAGTCTTTGGAATATCCTCAGTTTTAACCTTCAGCTGATGATATCCAGAACGAAGATCGATTTTTAAAAAGAATTGTGCTCCTTGTAACTGGTCAAATAGGTCATCAATACGAGGTAGCGGATACCTATTCTTGATAGTGACATGGTTTAATTTCTGGTAGTCAATACAAAGTCGCATACTCCCGTCTTTCTTCTTTACGAATAAAACAGGAGCACCCCATGGAGATGTACTAGGACGAATGAAACCGATGTCCAACAACTCCTGTAGTTGGACCTTTAACTCCTGAAGTTCAATAGGAGCCATTCGATATGAGGTTTTAGAAATGGGCTTTGTACCAGGTTCAAGGTCAATAAAGAATTCAACTTCACGTTCTGGGGGTAGACCGGGAAGTTCTTCAGGAAATACATCAGGAAAGTCACTAACAACAGGAATATTATTCAAAGCTGACGTGTCTTTATTCAAATCCATAACATGGGCTAAGAAATCTTGACATCCATTTTTCAATAAACGAATAGCTTTATGACTTGATATGACAGTGATCGATTTTAATGGTTTAGTTGCTTGAATTCGCACAACAGGTTGATTAGGAATATAAAAACTAACAACCTTACGAAAACAATCAATTTTGGCATGATGAGTAGTTAAGCAATCAATCCCTAAAATCACATCAAAAGCAAGTATCTTTAAAGAGATAAGGTCAACGGGTAATGTGATGGTGCCAACTTTGATCAAACAAGATTTATAAACAGTGGATGTGATGAAAGTTTCTCCTAACGGAGTTTCCACAGATAGGTCAAAGTCTAATTTCTCCGGAGTCAAGTTTAAACGTTGAGCACAAGCAGGAGAGATAAATGAATGGGTAGCACCGGTATCAAGTAATGTATAAACTTCGCATAAATTTATGATTAGCTTACCCGTGATCACCTCGTTTGGGTTCCTCGCATGTTGACCAGTCACAACAAACGCTCTTCCAGGAACCGTTGACTTTGACTTTTCTGGGACAGCCTTTTGAGTCACCATCCCTGCTGGACTTGGTTTCGCTACAGTGCAATCTCGAGCGATATGTCCTTCCTTTTCACAGTTATAACATACCTTAAACTGTGAGACCCCGAATTTTATGAAATAAAAGTATTCAATTTTTCTATTTTGATAAATAGTTAAATTAATAAAAGTTTAAAGTTAAGGGTCATATTTGAAATTTTTTTCAAAGTAAACAAGTTGCCATAAAATACCTGGTCACTATTCACTCTAGTATTATTCACTCGGGTATTTGGGACACTTTTTGTGTCGGAATTACTATTCACGAGTTACTATTCACGGGTTACTATTCACCCAAATTACTATTCACTCTAGTATTGTTCACTCGAGTATTTGAGACGCTTTTTGTGTCAGAGTTACTATTCACGAGTTACTATTCACCCAAATTACTATTCACTCTAGTATTATTCACTCGAGTATTTGGGACACTTTTTGTGTCGGAGTTACTATTCACGAGTTACTATTCATGGATTACTATTCACCCAAATTAGTATTCATTCTAGTATTGTTCACTCGAGTAATTGGGATATTTTTTTGTGTCGGAGTACTATTCACGAGTTACTATTCACGAGTTACTATTCATGAGTTACTATTCATAGGTTACTATTCGCCCAAATTACTATTCACTCTAGTATTGTTCACTCGGGTATTTGGGACACTTTTCGTGTCGGAGTACTATTCACGAGTTACTATTCACCCGAACAAAATATTTTATGAAAATAACGACGGAGGTTTTACCGTTAAAACTGTTGAACTACTTGGTAGTAAAAGTACAGTAATACGCGTGGTTGCATAGTAGCACACGGTATTAATTATTGATGCTTAAGTGATAAGTCACTCAGTTTTGTTAGTATTATTAATGTAATAATACAGAAACATCTTTTTATATAAAACAGAATACTTTATTAAAGTTATTCTATAAATAGAATATATTATATTCTATTATGCATAGTGTTTTGTATAGTAAATTTTTTTTATATAAAATAGAATACTTTATTAAAGTTATTCTATAAATAGAATATATTATATTTTATTATGCATAGTGTTGCATAGTATTTTGCATAGTAAAATCTTTTTATATAAAATAAAATACTTTTATAAAGTTATTTGTTTTATTAGGCAATAATTAGAATATATTATATTTTATTTAAAAGATTTTTTTTTAAATCTGGACCGTCCGATTAAAGTAAATCAATCTGGACCGTTCATGGATTGGTTACTATTCATTCTATTTTTCTATAAATATAAGCTCATTCTTTCATTATTTCTTACGAATTCATTGAAACTCTAGAGAGAGAAACTATAGAGAGAATTCTTCTTCTATAATCTTGAGAGTATTTCTTTAGAGTTTAAGAAAGCTTTGATCGTAGTATAAGTTTCCTTAGAGTATATGTGACACCCCCAAATCCAGGTTCTCTAACCTCAGATTCGGTGCTCACAATCTATCATCATCATAAGTATTCTATAACTATTACGAAATAATAAACATACATTGTTCATTATAATAAAGTCTCATAACACGGTCCCAAGGTCTCCATAACCTTAACTTTAAATACACCATTTATCATACAAATAGTTTACTTAAGAAATTCCATCAGATAATAACTAAATTGACATTCATTCTAAATTACTCCTGAATCTTGCCCTTGCCCTTGTCCTTCGTGTGGGATCCTTCGGGCTTAACTGAAATAAATGTCATGATATAGCAAGAGTAAGCAACTAATTTGCTTCACAAGTTTGACAAGGGAGATATATCATGACTTAGAAAGAAATATTCCGTTCAATGTTCAACAATAATATAAGATTGTGAAGGAACATGAATTAATAATCAACAATTGAATATTCGATAATTGAATAAAATGAACTGAGTGATTTTGAATAACCATGAACATTTGCTAAGGTGCTCAGTGATTAAACTGGACCTTTTAATGAGTTTTGGTATTCAAGGGGATCAGCCTTTCATACCTCGTGATTTATGCATAAACACATAATAATCTGGCATTGATATCATGCCTTAATCAAATTCGTCCTTTTCTCAGTCAAGAGTTCTTACTATATCAATTTAATAAGAACAGTTATTTAAAACACATTTGATTTAACAAATTTAAACATGCTTGATCTAGCTGATACAATTAGCATAGATCTATTTCATAAACAGTTCATAAATGAAGAACTTTAATTTAATTCACAGTTCAATAGCAGTAGAACGGAATTCAATTGCACAAAGTGCGAATTTTAATAATCAATATAGACTTGAATAATCATCAATAATTATTTACTAACATGCTTTAAAAATAATAACTCGAGCTTGAGTTAGGAAACTTGCCTCGATCGTAGGTTACGGCTACGAAATTAAATTTCTATCCACTATGCAGTTAAATTATCTTCCTTTGAGAGACCTATAATTAATCTTTCAATTAGTTAAAGCATAACATTAGATTATGTAATCACATAGATATTATACATTACATTTAGTTCTTATAAACATTATCCTGTCTAGATAGTGTTACTATTAATTAACGACTACCTTTAATTCACATAATATTATTAACTTAGATAATATTTAATTCACATTCTAGTATTATTGGTTTACTAATAATACTTTTATTCACTTACTAATATTATTATCATCTTAGTAATATTTCAATACTTTACTAATATTATTAATCCTCTTAATAATATTTTAATCATGCATTAATATTATTACCATAATAATATCTTACTTATGCTTTAACATCATTAATAATACTTTCAATCATTTACTAATATATTATTCACTTACTAATATTATTAATCATTTAATAATATTTTATTCCTTTACTAATGGTATTATATTTAATAACATTTTATTTAATCTCGAATATTATTATTTAATATTATTTTAATCATTTAATAATAATACTTTAATCTAATATTATTTATCTTTTAATAATATTTTACTCTAGGATTAATATCTTAATATAATATTATTAATTATTTAATAATATTTTAATGAAATTTTAATCTTAATATTTTTATTTAATTAACAACATCATATTATAATATTATTAATATTATAATAATATTCCAATGATTTACTAAATTAATAAACAATTTATTCTAATTGTTTATCATTTATTAACCTCTTATTTAATATCCATAAAAGGTCATAAATAATACTCCCTCCGTCCTAAATTAATTGCTCAATTTTGATTTTTTAAAGTCAAATTGACCATTTTTAAAACTAATCTTTTTACTATTTTTACTAAAATATAGGTGAAGTGATTATAACCAAAAGAAAATATATACAATTTATTACTAACTCTAATTTTTATAATTTTAAAAATATATTTATATATGCTTAATTATTAATTCTAAAAATAGTCAATTTGACTTAAAAAAGTCAAAACTGAGCAATTAATTTGGGACGGAGGGAGTATTTATTATTATAAATTACAAAAATACCCTAAAATAGTTATGATATAATATATTATGAGCATTCAAGCATAAAAATCATATTTTTCTCATCAAAGACATCATTTAACTATTTATTTCCTTTTATTCATAACTTAACCATTTTTATTTTTTTTGGAAAAATAGCAAACTGATTCCAAAAATTCTCAACTTCTGGATTTTGACAGAATATGAACCAACAATGATCTCCTAATTTTTCTGGAATTTTAGAAAATGATTTACTATTTTTAAAGTGTCCAAAACACTCAGATCTTGCTCTATTTTTAATAAATTGAGTTTTGCTCAGAAAATTCTGAAATTTTCAGGGTATGCTCTCTTAACATATATGAAGCCACTGTAAAAATTTCGGAATTTTCCAGTATATACACAGTGAGATATTCGAAGGTTAATATTTCGGAGTCCTTTACAGAAATAGTCATTACGCACAATATATAACTCGAAACGTGTCCGTTCTTTTTCCTGCATGTACATAACTTCTCAGGGTACCTCTGTGATTTTTCCCAAATTTTTAAAAGACAAGAAACTGACCGAAACAGCCTCATGAAAAACGAATCAGTAGGTGATTTAGGGTTTTCAAAGCCTCAACATGCAAAGTAGACTGTTTTGGGAAAAATAGTCTCAAAGGTTTCAAAACTTTCTAGATTTGTATTCTATCACTTGGGTTTACTACATAACTCGTGTATCTAGCACCCCCCTTCGACGGATCATAATTCCAAGTTGTAAAACTTGAGTTACACAAGATGTAGTGGAAGAAAAACAAGAGTTTTCACCCTTGGAGAACATATGCTCATTTTCTTCCTCTAAGTCTTTGATCTAACACTCAAGATACTTAGTTCCATACATGATGATATGTAGAACTAGTGTATCTTGAGTATTTGTACATAACCCCATCAAAACTCAAGCTAGCAAAACAAAGTAAAAGAAGAAGATGAAGGTAAGTTAAACCTTGACTTAGTTGCTATCTTTCTTGATTTTCCAAAGTAAGTAATAAACTTTGGAGGCATGAACAACTAGCACTCCTATCTCTTCTCTCTATAGCCAAAACCCTCTCTCTCTTTTCTCTCTTTGAAGTTGGCTAGCTTGGGAGCAAAAGATAGAAGAAGAAGATGGAGAGAAAATGAGATGTTGGAAGAATGAAATGTGTTTACAAAAATGAAATGGGCAATTCACTAATAATCCTCCCATAACTATTTTGTTGTCCATTAGGTAAAAACTTTGTATTATTATTTCTATTAGGCTAGACATGATTAAATGTGCATAATGGAGTGGCAACCAATGGGAGCTTGACAACATTGTGCTTGTGTTTAATAATTTCTACTAATGGACAAGTTAGCTTAATTATTCCACTTAGGATCCTCTAGCCCATAATATCCTCCATTTAGCTTTTATTTTAAATGCCTAATTTTGATTAATCAAATGTCTAGAATACCCCTAATCAAGTGGGCTAAGTGTTGGATTGTATTTTATTTTCTTTGGGCTTCTCCTTTAATTATTTTGGGCTATGTACTAGACATAGTCTAGCAATTTTAATAATGTTACCCAATTTAATTATTTAGGGCTTCCATTTCCAATCATATGAAGTTTAATTACTTATACATGTGACTTTATCTCATAATCTAATTAGATTTGCAAGAATTAGGTTTAAAATTATTAGTCACTTGAAATACTAAGTTTACCCACTTAAGTTAGTATACATATTAAATACTAACTTTTCCGTAATACCATAACCCTTAGGTTATTTAATAGTCTTACCTAATGTATAATTAGGTTACGAAGCTTTCATTTTATGAAATCTGTAAATGTATGTATCCATAACTATAGTATATATGTTAATTGACCCATGCACCACTTCACATGTGTTGTCACATATTAAATCCTTATGTAACACAAGGTTAAAAAAAAATCCATAATGTACATACATATATAGTGACTTAAAATTCACGGTTATTACAGTATATCCTCGCCCTACTAGTCGGAATACTCTTATTTGAAAGGTAAAGGGATATTGTTATAGTAAGGGGTGTTATTCTTTTTTATTCATGAAGAGAACTTCTGTTATCCCATTCTTTATTATTCTGTTGGAATAACCTGTAAAAGTGGCATACCCTATACATAACCTGTATACGCGGCATACCCTATACCTGGTGAAATCCTTATGTTATTCCATTCTTTATTATTCTGTTGGAATAACCTGTATGCGTGGTTTATCCTATACTTGGTGGAATGACCTGTATATGCGGTTTACCCAATACTTGGTGATATTCTTTTATTATTCCGCATTTATTATTCTGTCAGAATATCCTGTTGGTGTGAATTTCACCTGACCTGGTTCCATTACTTACTATTCCGTATTTACGATTCTGTTGGAATATCCTGTCTGTGTGTTTTACACCAGACCTGATTCCGTCTTTATTATTCTGTATTTATTATTCTGTTGAGAATAACCTGTCTGTGCGGTTTCTATCGCATGCATGGTGAATCCTTCTGTTATTCCATTCTTTATTATTCTGTTGGAATAACCTGTCTATGTGAATACCACATGCATGGTGAATGATCCTTTATATTCATTCCTTATTAAATTGTGGAAATAATCTGTTTAAGTGGATTACCGCATGGCGGTGAAAATCCATTTGCAGTTTCATATATTCTTTATTATACTGTTGGTTATTGGTTTTACAGTTGTATGTCTTTGACCCATAGTGAAACGATGATATGTTGTTGAATATCTTTGGCTTACGTGCAAAGATGAATTGTTAATTGATAGCTTTGGCCCGTAGTGCAAAGACGGACATGTGTATGACATGATCATGACCACTGGTGATACTAATGAATATCCTTGGCCGTAGTGCAGGGATGATTCGATGATGGGAATTATTTATTTAGCTGAGTCTCAGCGATGGCTTTTATAGTTGAACATCTTTGGCACGTAGTGCAAAGGCAGACAACTGATTGGTATGATCATTGTTATTACATCTGAATATCTTTAGCCTTTGGAATAAGGATATTGAGTAAACGTTCTATTAAGCCTTTGTGACAAGAAGGAATTGTTAATTCACATTATTATAAATATGAATTGTGAATTTAACAAACATCTTTGGTGGTTCAGGTGAAGACACGTGATGAAAGTTCTATTTGTCTTGAGTATAACAAAGAATTGTTGATGAGTATTACAGGAATAAAATATCAACGATGGACTTTTAATTTAGAGGAGACAGTAGACATTATGTTCTACTTGACTCTTCTAATGGATTTTTAATTCCGCTGCAATTATGGTTGAAAAGTTTTATTATCTAACATATGTTCTAAATCTCTGATTTATTATTGATGAAAACTATTGATAATGTAGTTATCTTTAGTCATGATATTCTTTACTGGGCTAGTTGTGCTCACCCTTTCTTTCGCTGTTCTCTTCAGAAAATGAGAACGTAGCTGGATCGAGCGGGGATAACAGGGAAATAGTGTGATGGTCCGAGACTGTCGAAGTTTCTCAATACATTATAAAACGACATGACATGCAACCGATAATTGCATTGAGGACCTAAGATGTGTGTGTCGTATTTTATACGTCACTTAATAATTGATTTTAGCGAACAACAATAGGGTGATGAAAGCCCGACTTTGAAAGCGTCAAAAGTAAACCTCATTAGAATAAACAAGATAGTAATCTTCTTTGGGGTCTTGAAATATTTGCTGCTGTATTTTATATGGCATTGTAATAATTTGAGTTTGCATACGGTCTACGAGACAATATTGTATTAAAACTCACAGTTAACTATTGTCGTACTCTACACGGCAGTTCAACAGTTGTATAAATGAAGTTTGTATTTGATTTTTATAATGTGATATCTGGCGACTCAGAGTGGGTGATGTATACCTATTTTGGGGGCGTCACAATTGGTATCAGAGCTTAGGGATATGGTCGCTGGCGGAGATAAGAGTCTAGAACTAGGAGGGGAGAGATGAGTTATATATATAAGACCCCAACTTATTAATGAATAAAATTAAATTTTCTCTAAATATTATTGTGAATAATAAGGGGTTAATTTGATATAATACTTTGGTTATGGGTGAAATGTGCAAATTTTGTAAAATAAGCAAGTGGTTATAAAATATTCATTTTGTCGGGAAATATTCGTTTGGTCGTGGAATATTCTTGCTATCGGGGAATATTCGTACGACGGCGCAGCCTTGTATGGGCCCCATAACGGAAAGCGATTGGATGAAGAAAACGACAAGTATAAGTTGTTTATAAATAACGGCGTAGTTGTTACCGTTAATACTGTTAGAATACCCGGTGGTTAAAATACAGTAGCACACGGTATTGCACCAATTATTGATTCTTACGTAAGAAGGCACTACTCAATAATTGTTACAGCGGTTATTATTCAATATTTTATTTTATTGATTCAATAATTGCTGCGTTGATATTTTATATTATTGTTATTTCAATAATTGTTGCTGCACAGTATTTTTCTTTATCAGATCAATAATTCATATTATTTGAATAATATTATTAGATAACATTATTGGTAATGTCTAGAAAGTTTTGTCTAAGGAAAGGTTTAGTCATCTAATTGCGCGCCAGTAAGGAGAAATCCTTATTGGAAAGCCCCCTCTTTCCTGAGAACGGCCTGGTTGTCATAAATGTGATTCTGTAATATTATTTGTGAATAATTAATTATTTATTCATATGATAAGGAAATATTTATTTTATGTGGATATAAATGAGGATATATTTTTGTGGTTAAAAATGAAGGAGTTAATGTTGAGATTTTTATCAGTATTTTTGTCGGAATGGAGGTATTAAAAATTAGAGTTTTTGAGATATTTTGTGGGGTTATAATTTTTAATCCGACTTTGGATCGTGGTAATTTTTGGATATGATACATATATAAGTTGAGTATATGTCCACAAATTTTGAACCGTTAAAAATGAACGTATAATTTATTATGAATTTTACGAGATGACTGGTTCAGAAATTGTTGAATTTTCAGAGTTTATTATTTTGATGGAAAATTCTAGAATTGGCGGGCCCCACTCTTGGTTGGTGAAGAAATGTGCTGAGATTTTTATTCAAATATGGTGGGTGGGAATAATAGCAGGTAAAGCCATCAGGTTGCAGGTTAAGTCTGCTTCGGCGTGCTAACATTTTCCTATAAATAGAGTGTAAGTTAGAATTGAAAATCACACCAGAAATAAGTTTTCTCTCTTTCTCTCTCTAGATTATTGAGTGTATTTTATGAGTATTTAGATACTTTGAGAGTTTCTATTCATCAGAGCAAGTTTCTTTCAGCCTTATACCGGTATTCCGACCAGAAGTACTGATATTTTGAGGTAAGGGATATTATTTTCTTCTTAAATGATATTATTTACTTCAATATCATTATGCTGAAATATTGATATGAGTTTTTATCAAATTTGGAACTTTTTGTGTCGAGATTACTATTCACGTATACGACACTATTCACGTATACGGTACTATTCACGAATACGGCACTATTCACCGAAAAATAAAATTTTCCCTTTTTGTCCAAGATGTCTATTATGGTTACTATCTTTGATTGTATCCATGTTTTGATCTTTATTTTTGAATTCTGCTTCACAATTGATTATTATGAAGTATTATTGATCTTGGATAAACTGTTATACGAATCCCTACTATTTGTCCTTCTGTCTCATTGGATTCGTTCTCTTTAAGATATTTTTCATCATCCTCAGTCCTAAATGATGATATTAATGAATATCTTTGGCCTGTAGTGCAAAGATGTATGATTACTTGATGAATATCTTTGGCCTGTAGTGCAAAGATGAACAGGTGTTGAGATGAACATGACTGACAGGTGATACAAATGAATATCTTTGGCCTGTAGTGCAAAGATGAATATTTGGATAAAGATGATTATTAATTGATGTTACATGGATAAAATATTGATGATGGACTTTTAAATCTTAGAAGATAGTAGAATTCTTTCTCTACTTGACTCTTCTAATGGTTTGCTGTTTCCGCTGCAGTTGTTGATCTAAAACTTGTTGTCGATTATATTCTATCAGATTTTTCCCTGTTGAAGACTAACGATAATTTGTTGTATGTTATCTTAGTCATAATATTCTTTACTGGGCTAGTTGAGCTCACCATTTTTCTTTTTGTTCTATTTTTCTTCTCAAGAGGTAAGAATATAGCAGGATCTAGTCGGGGTATGGAGTGATGGTTCTAGAAAGATGTTTTAGCAGTCCTCACTATTTCTGTAAAATAGTGATTGAATAATTGTAATGAGGATTTATTTGAGTGTGGATATTGTCCAGAAGACAATATTTGTATTTAAACTCACAGTATGTGTTGTCGTATTTTGCACGACAATTGTATTATTGAAGTTGTAGTTTACTTTCTGTACCATGTATTTGGCGACTCAGAATGGGTGTTGTATACCTATTTTGGGGGCGTCACAGTTGGTATCAGAGCTTAGGGATATGATCCCTGGCTGAGATGTGAGACAAGAACTAGGAGGGGAGAGACGGGGAATTCCTTCGCTAGTATGACCTGACTAAGTTTATTTGGTCGGTCAGAGTATAGGGATAATATATGACATGACTATTAACCCTTGTTTTATGGCAGTATTTAAGAATGGCAGCTGAGAACGTTAATAATGGAGTAAATCAGACCGTGGAGACACCTTTGATCACCACCCAGGGGAACGTGCAACAGGAAGGCAATATTCCTCCTGTAAACAACGTTACCGAGCAAATGATGAATGATAGAATGTTTTGGAGCTTTTTGCAGTTCATACAAAGTCAGACGAGGGAGACTCGTGTGCAGAATACGGGTGGAAATGATAACAACGCGCGGTTTGTCACAGCTAAGCAGTTCAAAGAATTAGGACCACCAGAATTTAAGGAAAAGCCGGATCCGATCATGGCGGAAATGTGGGTCAAGCAAATTACCAAGATATTCGATGTCTTGGGATGCACGGAGGAACAGAAGGTTCCATTCGCTACCTTTATGTTCCGCGGTGAGGCAGACTACTAGTGGGATTCTGTGAAGCGTACCCAGCCTGACGCACTTAACATGTCCTGGGAAACATTTCAAAAACTGTTCAATGACAAGTACTTTCCTGAAAGTATTCGTCATATGAAGGAGGTGGAGCTTATCAGACTGGAACAAAACAACATGACGGTGTCCCAGTACGAGGCAAAGTTTGCAGAGTTATCCAGGTTTGCACCTTATTTGGTCGAAAATGAGGAACAAATGACAAGGATGTTTTTGAGAGGTCTAAAACCTGAGATTCGACAATATCTTATCTCTCACAAATTTTTTTTATATTCAGATGTTGTAAACAGAGCTCAATTATTAGAGCGAGATAATGAGTATGTGCAACCGACGGACCACAACTAGGGTCATAGCAATGGCGGCAGTCATCGAAGCAATGAAAACCAGCAGGGAGGAAAACATTTGGACAAAAGCGGTAACCACTCTGGTGGTAATCGTGGTCGTGATAATAGAAGGAGCGAGTCGGGAGGAGATTTCAAGAAGAGAAGGTACAACAATTATAACGTGAAGACGTCAGCACAAACATCAACTGTTTCTAGGGGAGGAGAACGACCACCGGTCGTATGTTACAAATGTGGGAAAGAGGGACATATCAGCCCAAACTGCCCACAACAATCCAAGGTATGTTATAACTGTGGAAAGGAAGGACATATCGCTCGAGATTGTACTATAGCGAAACCAAGTCTAGCTGGGACGGTGACACCAAAGGAGGATACGGACAAAATAAAGTCGGCGGTTTCTGGAAGAGCGTTTGTCGTGACTGCCCAAAACGCGAGGAATCCGAACGAAGGTATAACGGGTTAGTTAATTATAAATTCTTGCGAAGTTTATACCTTACTAGATACCGGTTCTACCCATTCTTTTATCTCTCCTGCTTGTGCTCAACGTTTAAACTTGACTCCGGAGAAATTAGACTTTGACCTATCTGTGGAGACTCCGTTAGGAGAAACTTTCATTACATCTACAGTTTATAAATCTTGCTTAATCCAAGTTGGCACAATCACATTACATGTTGTCCTTATCTCTTTAAAGATACTTGCTTTTGATGTGATTTTAGGAATTGATTGGTTAACCATTCATCATGCCAAAATTGATTGTTTTTGTAAGGTTGTTAGTTTTCATATTCCTAACCAACCTGCTATGCGAATTTAAGCAACCAAACCACTAAAATCAATCGCTGTCATACCAAGCCATAAAGCCATTCGTTTATTGAAAAACGAATGTCAAGCTTTCTTAGCCCATGTCATGGACTTGAACAAAAATACGTCAGATTTGAATGATATTTCTGTTGTTAGTGAATTTCCTGACGTATTTCCTGAAGAATTTTTTGGCCTAACCCAGAGCGTGATATTAAATTTTTGTATTGATCTTCAACCCGATACAAAACCCATTTTTAAAATCTCATATTGAATAGCTCCTATTGAACTTCAGGAGTTAAAAACCCAACTATAGAAGTTGGTACCCGAGCCTCTATCTGGTGACTTCCTTTGTGGAATGCACCAAAGCCAGACTCTCCGTAAGGGACTCTATATTTGTGTGGTGGTAAAACAATAGGTGCCATTGTGACGTGCTATCCAAAATTGGGATATGAATCACAATTGAGAGCAACCGAAGTCGGTGACCAAAGTACGTAGCTTTCTGGGCTTAGCTGGTTACTATCGGAGATTCGTGGAAGGATTTTCTCGAATCGCTACTCCGTTAACTTAGTTGACTCAGAAAGATACAAAATTCGTATGGAGCAAGAAATACGAGAAGATTTTCCAATAGCTCAAGAGGCGACTCATTCGGAACCTGTTCTGACCATACCATCCTGGAAAAGCGAACGTGATAGCTGACGCGTTGAGTAGAAGATTGTACGCGAGTACGAGTGCGATATTATTGAACATAAAGACCTATTTTGTATAATTTATAAATGATAGAGATAGAGTTAATGACTCTAGGGATCCACGTGATGATATACGAGTAAAATCGACTTTAATCGATAACGTTAAAGCCGCTCAAGCTACAGACCTGGAGCTGATGAATATAAAGAAGAAGGTGCAAGAATGTGTTATTCTAGAAGTAAGAGTCGATGAAGAGAAGAAAGCTCAAGCCTTCGATTTATTTGAAATCCTCGATCGAGTAAGAACTGTGGCCAATAGACTCCCCTTAACGCTAAGTATGTCACGTGTTCATAACGTTTTTCACGTATCTATGTTACGTAATTATGTGGACGACCCGAATCATATTATTGCGTTAGAACCAGACGAGATAGCCGAAGATTTAACGTACGAGGAGGTACCTGTTAAGATATTGGATAGGAAAGAACATGTCCTATGCACGAAGGTTATACCACAAGTTAAGGTTTTGTGGAGAAACCATGCTATTGAAGAAATGACCTGGGAGTTGGAATCAGAAATGAAAGCGAGGTATCCTCACCTTTTTGAAACATCAGGTACGTACGTCAATTTCGAGGACAAAATTTCATAAGAAGGGGAGGTTGTAAGACCCCAACTTATTAATGAATAAAATCAAATTTTCTCTAAATATTATTGTGAATAATAAGGGGTTAATTTGATATAATACTTTGGTTATGGGTGAAATGTGCAAATTTTGCAAAATAAGCAAGTGGTTATAAAATATTTATTTTGTCGGGGAATATTCGTTTGGTCGTGGAATATTCTTGCTGTCGGGGAATATTCGTACGACGACGCAGCCTTGTGTGGGCCCCATAACGGAAAGCGATTGGATGAAGAAAATGACAAGTATAAGTTGTTTATAAATAACGGCGTAGTTGTTACCGTTAATACTGTTGAAATACCCGGTGGTTAAAATACAGTAGCACACGGTATTGCACCAATTATTGATTCTTACGTAAGAAGGCACTACTCAATAATTGTTACAGCGATTATTATTCAATATTTTATTTTATTGATTCAATAATTGCTGCGTTGATATTTTATATTATTGTTATTTCAATAATTGTTGCTGCACAGTATTTTTCTTTATCAGATCAATAATTCATATTATTTGAATAATATTATTAGATAACATTATTGGTAATGTCTAGAAAGTTTTGTCTAAGGAAAGGTTTAGTCATCTAATTGCGCGCCAGTAAGGAGAAATCCTTATTGGAAAGCCCCCTCTTTCCTGAGAACGGCCTGGTTGTCATAAATGTGATTCTGTAATATTATTTGTGAATAATTAATTATTTATTCATATGATAAGGAAATATTTATTTTATGTGGATATAAATGAGGATATATTTTTGTGGTTAAAAATGAAGGAGTTAATGTTGAGATTTTTATCAGTATTTTTGTCGGAATGGAGGTATTAAAAATTAGAGTTTTTGAGATATTTTGTGGGGGTTATAATTTTTAATCCGACTTTGGATCGTGGTAATTTTTGGATATGTTATACATATATAAGTTGAGTATATGTCCACAAATTTTGAACCGTTAAAAATGAACGTATAATTTATTATGAATTTTACGAGATGACTGGTTCAGAAATTGTTGAATTTTCAGAGTTTATTATTTTGATGGAAAATTCTAGAATTGGCGGGCCCCACTCTTGGTTGGTGAAGAAATGTGCTGAGATTTTTATTCAAATATGGTGGGTGGGAATAATAGCAGGTAAAGCCATCAGGTTGCAGGTTAAGTCTGCTTCGGCGTGCTAACATTTTCCTATAAATAGAGTGTAAGTTAGAATTGAAAATCACACCAGAAATAAGTTTTCTCTCTTTCTCTCTCTAGATTATTGAGTGTATTTTATGAGTATTTAGATACTTTGAGAGTTTCTATTCATCAGAGCAAGTTTCTTTCAGCCTTATACCGGTATTCCGACCAGAAGTACTGATATTTTGAGGTAAGGGATATTATTTTCTTCTTAAATGATATTATTTACTTCAATATCATTATGCTGAAATATTGATATGAGTTTTTATCAAATTTGGAACTTTTTGTGTCGAGATTACTATTCACGTATACGACACTATTCACGTATACGGTACTATTCACGAATACGGCACTATTCACCGAAAAATAAAATTTTCCCTTTTTGTCCAAGATGTCTATTATGGTTACTATCTTTGATTGTATCCATGTTTTGATCTTTATTTTTGAATTCTGCTTCACAATTGATTATTATGAAGTATTATTGATCTTGGATAAACTGTTATACGAATCCCTACTATTTGTCCTTCTGTCTCATTGGATTCGTTCTCTTTAAGATATTTTTCATCATCCTCAGTCCTAAATGATGATATTAATGAATATCTTTGGCCTGTAGTGCAAAGATGTATGATTACTTGATGAATATCTTTGGCCTGTAGTGCAAAGATGAACAGGTGTTGAGATGAACATGACTGACAGGTGATACAAATGAATATCTTTGGCCTGTAGTGCAAAGATGAATATTTGGATAAAGATGATTATTAATTGATGTTACATGGATAAAATATTGATGATGGACTTTTAAATCTTAGAAGATAGTAGAATTCTTTCTCTACTTGACTCTTCTAATGGTTTGCTGTTTCCGCTGCAGTTGTTGATCTAAAACTTGTTGTCGATTATATTCTATCAGATTTTTCCCTGTTGAAGACTAACGATAATTTGTTGTATGTTATCTTAGTCATAATATTCTTTACTGGGCTAGTTGAGCTCACCATTTTCCTTTTTGTTCTATTTTTCTTCTCAAGAGGTAAGAATATAGCAGGATCTAGTCGGGGTATGGAGTGATGGTTCTAGAAAGATGTTTTAGCAGTCCTCACTATTTCTGTAAAATAGTGATTGAATAATTGTAATGAGGACTTATTTGAGTGTGGATATTGTCCAGAAGACAATATTTGTATTTAAACTCACAGTATGTGTTGTCGTATTTTGCACGACAATTGTATTATTGAAGTTGTAGTTTGCTTTCTGTACCATGTATTTGGCGACTCAGAATGGGTGTTGTATACCTATTTTGGGGGCGTCACAATATACTTCGCTAGTGTGCGGCTTACCTAAGCTAAAATTGTTTACTTGATAAGTTGACAAATTATGATATGTCAATTAACCTTTGTTTTGAAGCTATATTCTAGAATGATATCTGAAATAGAGGAGATGAGAAATGGGAAAATCATGATAGCGAAGAAATTACCGGGAAGGTACAATCTAAAAAGAAAGCAAGGTATTTTCATCTCTTCAAATACCAGGTACGTACGTAAATTTTGAGGGCGAAGTTTCATAAGGAGGGGAGATTGTGAGACCCCGAATTTTATGAAATAAAAGTATTCAATTTTTCTATTTTGATAAATAGTTAAATTAATAAAAGTTTAAAGTTAAGGGTCATATTTGAAATTTTTTTCAAAGTAAACAAGTTGTCATAAAATACCTGGTCACTATTTACTCTAGTATTGTTCACTCGGGTATTTGGGACACTTTTTGTGTCGGAGTTACTATTTACGGGTTACTATTCACCCAAATTACTATTCACTCTAGTATTGTTTACTCGAGTATTTAGGACGCTTTTTGTGTCGGAGTTACTATTCACGAGTTACTATTCACGGGTTACTATTCACCCAAATTACTATTCACTCTAGTATTGTTCACTCGAGTATTTGGGACACTTTTTGTGTCAGAGTTACTATTCATGGGTTACTATTCACCCAAATTACTTTTCACTCTAGTATTATTCACTCGAGTAATTGGGACACTTTTTGTGTCGGAGTACTATTCACGAGTTACTATTCACGAGTTACTATTCACAGGTTACTATTCACCCAAATTACTATTCACTCTAGTATTGTTCACTCGGGTATTTGGGACACTTTTCGAGTTGGAGTACTATTCACGAATTACTATTTACGAGTTACTATTCACCCGAACAAAATATTTTATAAAAATAACGACGGAGGTTTTACCGTTAAAACTGTTGAACTACTTGGTAGTAAAAGTACAGTAATACGCGTGGTTGCATAGTAGCACACGGTATTAATTATTGATGCTTAAGTGATAAGTCACTCAGTTTTGTTGGTATTATTAATGTAATAATACAGAAACATCTTTTTATATAAAACAGAATACTTTATTAAAGTTATTCTATAAATAGAATATATTATATTCTATTATGCATAGTATTTTGCATAGTAAAATCTTTTTATAATAAACAGAATACTTTATTAATGTTATTCTATAAATAGAATATATTATATTTTATTATGCATAGTGTTGCATAGTATTTTGCATAGTAAAATCTTTTTATATAAAACAAAATACTTTCATAAAGTTATTTGTTTTATTAGGCAATAATTAGAATATATTATATTTTATTTAAAAGATTTTTCTTTAAATCTGGACCGTCCGATTAAAGTAAATCAATCTGGACCGTTCATGGATTGGTTACTATTCATTCTATTTTTCTATAAATAGAAGCTCATTCTTTCATTTTTTCTTACGAATTCATTGAAACTCTAGAGAGAGAAACTATAGAGAGAATTCTTCTTCTATAATCTTGAGAGTATTTCTTTAGAGTTTAAGAAAGCTTTGATCGTAGTATAATTTTCCTTCGAGTATATCTTCGCCCTACTAGTCGGAATACTTTTATTTGAAAGGTAAAGGGATATTGTTATAGTAAGGGGTGTTATTCTTTCTTATTCATGAAGAGAACTTCTGTTATTCCATTATTTATTATTCTGTTAGAATAACCTGTAAAAGTGGCATACCTTATACATAACCTGTATACGCGGCATACCCTATACCTGGTGAAATCCTTATGTTATTCCATTCTTTATTATTTTGTTGGAATAACCTGTATGCGTGGTTTACCCTATACTTGGTGGAATGACCTGTATATGCGGTTTACCCAATACTTGGTGATCTTCTTTTATTATTCCGCATTTATTATTCTGTCGGAATATCCTGTCGGTGTGAATTTCACCTGACCTGGTTCCATTACTTATTATTCCGTATTTACGATTCTGTTGGAATATCCTGTCTGTGTGTTTTACACCGGACCTGATTCCGTCTTTATTATTCTGTATTTATTATTCTGTTGAGAATAACCTGTCTGTGCGGTTTCTATCGCATGCATGGTGAATCCTTCTGTTATTCCATTCTTTATTATTCTGTTGGAATAACCTGTCTATGTGAATACCACATGCATGGTGAATGATCATTTATATTCATTCCTTATTAAATTGTGGAAATAATCTATTTAAGTGGATTACCGCATGGCGGTGAAAATTCATTTGCAGTTTTATATAATCTTTATTATACTGTTGGTTATTGGTTTTACAGTTGTATGTCTTTGACCCATAGTGAAACGATGATATGTTGTTGAATATCTTTGGCTTACGTGCAAAGATGAATTGTTAATTGATAGCTTTGGCCCGTAGTGCAAAGACGGACATGTGTATGACATGATCATGACCACTGGTGATACTAATGAATATCCTTGGCCGTAGTGCAGGGATGATTCGATGATGGGAATTATTTATTTAGCTGAGTCTCAGCGATGGCTTTTATAGTTGAACATCTTTGGCACGTAGTGCAAAGGCAGACAACTGATTGGTATGATCATTGTTATTACATCTGAATATCTTTAGCCTTTGGAATAAGGATATTGAGTAAACGTTCTATTAAGCCTTTGTGACAAGAAGGAATTGTTAATTCACATTATTATAAATATGAATTGTGAATTTAACAAACATCTTTGGTGGTTCAGGTGAAGACACGTGATGAAAGTTCTATTTGTCTTGAGTATAACAAAGAACTGTTGATGAGTATTACAGGAATAAAATATCAACGATGGACTTTTAATTTAGAGGAGACAGTAGACATTATGTTCTACTTGACTCTTCTAATGGATTTTTAATTCCGCTGCAATTATGGTTGAAAAGTTTTATTATCTAACATATGTTCTAAATCTCTGATTTATTATTGATGAAAACTATTGATAATGTAGTTATCTTTAGTCATGATATTCTTTACTGGGCTAGTTGTGCTCACCCTTTCTTTCGATGTTCTCTTCAGAAAATGAGAACGTAGCTGGGTCGAGCGGGAATAACAGGGAAATAGTGTGATGGTCCGAGACTGTCGAAGTTTCTCAATACATTATAAAACGGCATGACATGAAACCGATAATTGCATTGAGGACCTAAGATGTGTGTGTCGTATTTTATACGTCACTTAATAATTGATTTTAGCGAACAATAATAGGGTGATGAAAGCCCGACTTTGAAAGCGTCAAAAGTACACCTCATTAGAATAAACAAGATAGTAATCTTCTTTGGGGTCTTGAAATATTTGCTACTGTATTTTATATGGCATTGTAATAATTTGAGTTTGGATACGGTCTACGAGATAATATTGTATTAAAACTCACAGTTAACTGTTGTCGTACTCTGCACGGCAGTTCAACAGTTGTATAAATGAAGTTTGTATTTGATTTTTATAATGTGATATCTGGCGACTCAGAGTGGGTGATGTATACCTATTTTGGGGGCGTCACATAAACTGTTGTGGGCAGTTTAGGCTGATATGTCCTTCTTTTATGCACTTATAGCATATGACCGGTGGTCGTTCTCCTCCCTTGGAACCAGTTGCTGCTGGTGCTGACGTCTTCACATTATCATTGTTGAATCTCCTCTTTTTAAAATCTCCCCTCGAGTCGCTTCTTCTATTTTCATGGCCTCGATTACCACCAGAGTGGTTACCGCTTTTGTCTGAATGTTTTCCTCCCCGCTAGTTTTCATTACTCCGATGACTGCTGCCACCGATATGACCCTGGTTGCGGTCCCTTGGTTGAACGTACTCGCTATCTCGCTCTAATATTTGAGTCCTGTTGACAACATCTGAATATAAAACAAATTTATGAGAGATAAGATATTGCCGAATCTCGGGTTTTAAACCTCTCAAAAACATCCTCGTCATTCGTTCCTCATTCTCTACCAAATGAGGTGCAAATCTGGATAACTATGCGAACTTCGCCTCGTATTGGGACACCGTCATGCTGTTTTGTTCTAGTCTAATAAACTCTACCTCCTTCATATGGAGAATACTTTCAGGAAAGTATTTTTCGTTGAAAAGTTTCTGAAACGTTTCCCAAGACATGCTGAGTGCGGCAGGCTGGGTCCGTTTCACAGACTCCCACCAGTAGTCTGCCTCGCCACGGAACATAAAGGTGGCGAATGGAACCTTCTGTTCCTCCGTGCATCCCAAGACATCGAATATCTTGGTAATTTGCTTGACCCATGTTTCCGCCATGATCGGATCAGGCTTTCCCTTAAATTCTGGTGGTCCCAACTCTCTGAACTGCTTGGACGTGACAACTCGCGCGTTGCTATCATTTCCACCAGTATTCTATACACGAGTCTCTCTCGTCTGGTTTTACAAGAACAGCAAAAAGCTCCTAAGCATCCCGTCGTTCATCATCTGCTCAGTGGTGTTGTTTACAGGAGGAATATTGCCTTCCTGTTGCACGTTCCCCTGGGTGGTGATTAAAGGTGTTTCCACGGTCTCATTAACTCCACCGTTTATATTCTCAGCTGCCATTCTTAAATACTGCCATAAAACAAGGGTTAATTAAACAATTTAACAAATCATATAATACCCCTATATTATGACCGACCAACAAATAAGCTTAGGTAGGACACACTAGCGAAGGATTTACTCGTCTCTCCCCTCCTAGTTCTATTCCCCGATCTCCGCCAGAGATCATATCCCTAAGCTCTGATACCAACTGTGACGCCCCCAAAATAGGTATACAACACCCATTCTGAGTCGTCAAAATACATGGTACAGAAACAACTACAACTTTATTAATACAACATAAAAACTGTGAGTTTAAATACAAATATTGTCATCTAGACAATATCCACACTCAAATAAGTCCTCATTACAATTATTAATACACTATTCTACAGAATAGTGAGGACTACTAGAACCACTTCTAGAACCATCATTCCACACCCCAACTAGTACTCGCTACATTCTCGCCTCCTGAGAAGAAAAATGGAACAACAAGGAAAAGGGTGAGCTCAACTAGCCCAGTAAAGAACATTATGACTAAGATAACATAGAACAAATTATCGTTAGTCTTCAACAGGAAAAAATCTAATAGAATACAATAGACAACCAGTTTTAAATCAATCTTCGCAGCGGAAATAATAATTCATCAATAGACAACTAGTTTTAAATCAATCTTCGCAGAGGAAATAATAATTTATTAGAAGAGTTAAGTAGAGAATGCAAACTTCTATCTTCTATATACGAATTTAAAAGTTCGTCGTCGATATTTTATCCCTGTAACATCAATCAATATATATCTGGAATTAAATATGCATATTTGCACTACAGGCCAAAGATATTCACCAGTTTGTCATGTTCATCTAAACACATGTTCATCTTTGCACTACGGGCCAAAGATATTTATCAGAAATCATTAATCTTTGCACTACAGGCCAAAGATATTCAATTATATCATCATTTAGGACAGAGGATGATGAAAAAAATATTTTAAATGAAACAAATCCAGTGAAACAAAAGAATAAATATTAAGGATTCATATTTCAGCTATTTCATATCCAAAAATACCTCATAAATAATCATAGTGGAGTAAAATTCAAGAATGATCAAAACATGGATACAATCAAAGCTAGTATCCATAATAGATATTTTGGACGAAAAACGAAAATTTAATTTTTCTGTGAATAGTGTCGTATTCGTGAATAGTGCCGTATACGTGAATAGTAACTCCGACACCAAAAGATAAAAATTTCACAAAAAATATCATCATGCTTCGTGAATAGTGTGACGCCCCCAAAATTAGGTATACGCCACCCATCTTGGGTCGCCACTTACATGGTACAGAAATCTAAATACAACTTACTAATACAACTGTCGTGTACAATACGACAAAACATAAGCTGTGAGTTTGAATACAAATATTATCTTCTAGAGATTATTCAAACTCAAAAAGAGTCCTCGTTACATTTATTATCACACTATTTTATAGAATAGTGAGGACAACTAAGACACCATCTCGGACCATCACTCCGTTCCCCGACTAGTCCCAGCTACGTTCTCATTTCCTGAAGAGAACAGTGAAAGAAAGGGTGAGCTCAACTAGCCCAGTAAGAAATATTATGACTAAGATAATGAAGAATAAATTATCGTTAGCCTTCAACAGTGTTAAACTGATATAATATAACAAACATCAAGTTTAACTGCAGCGGAACAAGCAATCCATTAAAAGAGTCAAGTAGAGAATAAAATCTACTATCTTTTATGATTAAAAAGGTTTTTCATCACTGTTATCGTTGGGACTCAGCTTAATAAATATTCCACATCATCGAATCACCCTTGCACTACGGCCAAGGATATTCTTTAGTATCACGACCACAATTATCCATGCACTACGGCTAAAGATAATCATGTTTTCATCAACGGTCCTGATCA
The DNA here is from genome assembly GCA_016801055.1 of Panax notoginseng. Taxonomy (NCBI): domain Eukaryota; kingdom Viridiplantae; phylum Streptophyta; class Magnoliopsida; order Apiales; family Araliaceae; genus Panax; species Panax notoginseng. The sequence continues at coordinate 109,760,198 of CM029021.1, forward strand.
TGCCATAAAATAATTGATCTTTACACTACGGCCAAAGAGAATCCATAGCCATAATCATACCAAAAACTGTCCATCAATACACTACGGGCCAATGAGGACTTTTTTCACACCATTTGTAACATTACGGTTATGATTATACCGAATAATCCTTGGTCATAATCATACCAAGTCCATCTATGCACTACAGACCACAGATGACTTTTAAAATAATATAAACATGAGGATGATGACAATGATATAAATAATTCAATAAAACAAGTTGAAGAATTAATTTATTCAGGAACTGATAACGTTCAAATTGTCAACATGATACTGCTTTGTAGAGTAAAATTCAAGAATGCTCAGAAGAATATTTCCACGAAAAGATACTGGATGAAGCGCAAATATCAAGGATATTCCACAAATTTCATGGAGTATAGAAGTCAAAGTTTTAACCAACTGAGTATAATAAATAATGGAATAACAAAAGAAATCACCATGCATGCGGTACTTCGCATAGACAGGTTATTCCAACAGAATACTAAATAACGGAACCAGGTCAGGTGAAATTCACACCGACAGGATGTTCCAACAGAATAATAAATACGGAATAATAAATGATGGAACCAGGTCCGGCGTATAGCACAGAAAAGATATTCTGACAGAATAATAAAGACGGAATAATAAAAATGGAACTAGGTCTGGCGTATAGCACAGACAGGATATTCCAACAGAATAATAAAGAATGGAATATTAGAAGAATTTCACCATGTATGCAGTACTTTGCATAGACATGTTATTCCAACATAATAATAAAGAATGGAATAACAGAAGTTCTCTTCATGAATAAGAAAGAAAGAATACCCCTTACGAGTACAACAAATAATATTCCCTACCTTTGAAAGAAGAGTATTCCGACTGGTAGAGCGATGATATACTCGAAGAAAACTTGTACTACGCTCAAAGCTTTCTTAAACTCTAAAGAAATACGCTCAAGATTATAGAAGAAGAATTCTCACTATAGTTTCTCTCTCTAGAGTTCAGTGAATTCGTAAGAAAATAATGAAGGAATGAGCTTCTATTTATAGGAAAATAGAATGAATAGTAACTAATCCATGAACGGTCCAGATTGATTTACTTTAATCTGACAGTCCATATTTAAAAAAAAATCTTTTAAATAAAATATAATATATTCTATTTTATATAAAAAGATTTTTACTATGCAAACACTATGCAGGTACTATGCAAACACTATGCATAATAAACTATAATATATTCTATTTATAGAATAACTTTAATAAAGTATTCCGTTTTATATAAAAAGATTTTACTATGTAAAATACTATGCAGACACTATGCAAACACTATGCATAATAAAATATAATATATTCTATTTATAGAATAACTTTAATAAAGTATTCTGTTTTATATAAAAAGATTTTACTATGCAAAACACTATACATAATAGAATATAATATATTCTATTTATAGAATAACTTTAATAAAGTATTCTGTTTTATATAAAAAGATGTTTCTGTATTATTACATTAATAATACCAACAAAACTGAGTGACTTATCACTTAAGCATCAATAATTAATACCGTGTGCTACTATGCAACCACGCGTATTACTGTACTTTTACTACCGAGTAGTTAAACAGTATCAACGGTAAAACTTCCTCCGTTATTTTCAATAAAATATTTTTATCGTTTTCTCAATCCGACAATAATTCTGTTGTGGGGTTCACCAATGATTGTACCGTCGTACGGATATTTTCTGACACAAAGAATATTCCCTGACCAATCGAATATAATATGACAACTTGCATACTTTGTAAAATTTATAAATATTACCCACAACTATAACATTATATCAAATCCACACCATAATATAAAAAAATATTTCGGGAAATTTAAATCTTTATTTATAAAATCTGGGGTCTCACAATCTCCCCTCCTTATGGAATTTTGCCCTCAAAATTTACGTATGTACCTGGTATGCCGAACAGGTGAGGATACCTTGACTTCACTTCAAATTTTAATTCTTGAGGTATAACCTTTGAGTGTCGAATATAATCTTTCTTATCCAAAATTTTAACACGTATCTCCTCATACGTTAACTCATCTGCTATCTCGCCCAGTTCTAAATTAATAATGTGGTTCGGATCGTCCACATATTTACGTAACATCGATACGTTAAAAATGTTATGAACACGCAACATACTTGACGGTAAAACGAGTCTATAAGCCACAGTTCCTACTCGATCGAGGATTTCAAATGGGACAATTAAATCAAGGGTTGAGATTTCTTCTCTTCGTCGATTCTTGCTTCTAGAATAACATCCTCTTGAACCTTCTTAATTCTTCACATTCATCAGCTCCGGGTGTGTAGCTTGAGCGGCTTTAACTTTATCGATTAAAGTCGATTCTACTCGTATATTCGTTATCTTCATTTGGGTTCCTAGAGTCTTTAACTCTATCTTCATCATTTGTAAGTCGAACGAAATGGGTCTTTGTGTTAACAACATCGCACTTGTAAACGCATACGATCTTCTACTCAACACGTCAGCTACCACGTTTGCTTTTCCACAATGATATTGAATGGTACGATCGTAATCTTCAACAGCTCGAGTCAACGTCTTTGGCGCATGTTACGTTCTTTTTAAGTAAAGAAATATTTGAGGGTTTAAGAAATGAGTTTTGTACTGGGGTCAATACAAAATTCGACTTCACGCTCTAAGGGTAGGCTAAGAAGTCTTCAAGAATACGTCAAGAAATTTATTAACGATAGAAATATCATTCAAAACTGTTACTCTCATCCAAGACTTGGATAGTACTTCACATTTATACCAACTGTGACTTCTATCCCTTAACCTAGATAGCACCTCACAATGATACCTATCAACTTGTCATCGTCATTCACGACGTCGCCTACAGAAAGTCTGGCTTCGGTGCATTCCACACAAGGAAGTCAACAACGAAAGGATTGTGGTTCTTTACTTATGGCTTGATATGACAATGATTGACTTTAGTGGTTTGGTTACTTTGAATTCGCATAACAGGTCGGTTAGGAGTATGAAAGCTAACAACCTTACGAAATTATGATGAGTAGTTAACCAATCGATTCCTAAAATCACATCAAAGGCAAGTATTTTCAAAGAGATAAGATTGACAGGTAACGTGAAAGTGTTGATTTGAATCAAACAAGATTTATAAATAGTGGAGGTAACGAAGGTTTCTCCCAATGGAGTTTCAATAGATAAATCAAAGTTTAACTTCTCCGGAGTTAAGTACAAACATTGAACACAACTAGGTGAAATAAAAGAGTGAGTAGAACTGGTATCTAACACGGTATAGACTTCGTAAGAGCTTATGATTAACTTACCCGTGATAATTTTATTCAGGTTCCTCGTCACGAGAAAAAAAAAACGCTCTCTTTTAAACTATCGGCTTTAGCTTGTCTGGGACATCCTTTGGCATCACTATCCCAGTTGGACTTGACTTCACCATATGACAAAATCGAGCTAGGTGACCTTCTCTTCCGCAATAAAAACACGCTTTGGATTGTTGCGTACAGTTTGGACGGATGTGTCCCTCTTGTCCGCATTTGAAACATACGACCGATGGGCGTTCTTCTTCCTTTGAAACGGGTGCTGGTGCCGACGTCTTCACGTCCTTGTTGAACCTTCTCTTCTTAAAATGTCCATTCTTATTATCTTGGCCATGATTACCACCGAAATGGTTACCATTCTTGGCATGATAATTTCTCCAACGATGGTTATCATTGTTCCGATGGCCGTTGCCACCGGTATGATTATTATCGTGTTTTTGGTCGTTACCTTTTGCTTGAGCTGAATCAACGCTCTCATGTGCTTCATTGCTTATCTCAGCATTTTCAGATGCCATTCTCAAACACTGTCACAAAACAATGGTTAATTAACATATCACATATTATCCCTATACTATGACCGACCAATTAAATACCAAATAAACTTAGGTAGGTCATACTAGCGAAGGAATTCCCCATCTCTCCCCTCTTAGTTCTTGTCTCACATCTCAGCCAGGGATCATATCCCTAAGCTTTGATACCAACTGTGACGCCCCCAAAATTAGGTATACGCCACCCATCTTGGGTCGCCACTTACATGGTACAGAAATCCAAATACAACTTACTAATACAACTATTGTGTACAATACGACAAAACATAAGCTGTGAGTTTGAATACAACTATTGTCTTCTAGAGATTATTCAAACTCAAAAGGAGTTCTCGTTACATTTATTATCACACTATTTTACAGAATAGTGAGGACTACTAAGACACCATCTCAGACCATCACTCCGTTCCTCGACTAGTCCCAGCTACGTTCTCATTTCCTGAAGAGAACAGTGAAAGAAAGGGTGAGCTCAACTAGCCCAGTAAGAAATATTATGACTAAGATAATGAAGAATAAATTATCGTTAGCCTTCAATAGTGTTAAACTGATATAATATAACAAACATCAAGTTTAACTGCAGCGGAACAAGCAATCCATTAAAAGAGTCAAGTAGAGAATAAAATCTACTATCTTTTATGATTAAAAAGGTTTTTCATCACTGTTATCGCTGGGACTCAGCTTAATAAATATTCCACATCATGGAATCACCCCTGCACTACGGCCAAGGATATTCTTTAGTATCACGACCACAATTATCCATGCACTACGGCTAAAGATAATTATTTTTTCATCAACGGTCCTGATCATGCCATAAAACAATTCATCTTTATACTACGGCCAAAGAGAATCCATAGCCATAATCATACCAAAAACTGTCCATCAATGCACTACGGGCCAATGAGAAATTTTTCCACACCATTTGTAACATTACGGTTATGATTATACCGAATAATCCCTGGTCATAATCATACCAAGTCCATCTATGCACTACAGGCCACAGATGACTTTCAAAATAATATAAACATGAGGATGATGACAATGATATAAGAATTCAATAAAACAAGTTGAAGAATTAATTTATTCAGGAACTGATAACGTTCAAATTGTCAACATGATACTGCTTTGTAGAGTAAAATTCAAGAATGCTCAGAAGAATATTTCCACGAAAAGATACTGGATGAAGCGCAAATATCAAGGATATTCCACAAATTTCATGGAGTATAGAAGTCAAAGTTTTAACCAACTGAGTATAATAAATAATGGAATAACAAAAGAAATCACCATGCATGCGGTACTTCGCATAGACAGGTTATTCCAACAGAATACTAAATAACGGAACCAGGTAAGGTGAAATTCACACCGACAGGATGTTCCAATAGAATAATAAATGCGGAATAATAAATGATGAAACCAGGTCCGGCGTATAGCACAGACATGATATTCCGACAGAATAATAAAGACGGAATAATAAAAATGGAGCCAGGTCTGGCGTATAGCATAGACAGGATATTCCAACAGAATAATAAAGAAGGAATGAGCTTCTATTTATAGGAAAATGGAATGAATAGTAACTAATCCATGAACGGTCCAGATTGATTTACTTTAATCTGACGGTCCATATTTAAAGAAAAATCTTTTAAATAAAATATATAATATTATATTTTATATAAAAAGATTTTTACTATGCAAACACTATGCAGGCACTATACAAACACTATGCATAATAAAATATAATATTTCTATTTATAGAATAACTTTAATAAAGTATTCTGTTTTATATAAAAAGATTTTACTATACAAAACACTATGCAGACACTATGCAAACACTATGCATAATAAAATATAATATATTCTATTTATAGAATAACTTTAATAAAGTATTCTGTTTTATATAAAAAGATTTTACTATGCAAAATACTATGCATAATAGAATATAATATATTCTATTTATAGAATAACTTTAATAAAGTATTCTGTTTTATATAAAAAGATGCTTCTGTATTATTACATTAATAATACCAACAAAACTAAGTGACTTATCACTTAAGCATCAATAATTAATATCGTGTGCTACTATACAACCACGCGTATTACTGTACTTTTACTACCGAGTAGTTCAACAGTATCAACGGTAAAACATCCGCCGTTATTTTTAATAAAATATTTTTGTCGTTTTCTCAATCCGACAATAATTCTGTTATGGGGTCCACCAATGATTGTACCGTCGTACGGATATTTTCCGACACAAAGAATATTTCCTGACCAATCGAATATAATATGACAACTTCCATACTTTGCAAAATTTATAAATACTACCCACAACTATAACATTATATCAAATCCACACCATAATATAAAAAAATATTTCGAGAAATTTAAATCTTTATTTATAAAATCAGGGGTCTCACAAATAGTACTCGTGATGTGACAACCCCAAAATAGGTCCATTCCATCCAACCTATTCTGAGTCGCCAAATACATGGTACAAAAAACAACTACAACTTTATTACAACAATTGTCGTGTAAAATACAACAACACATATGCTGTGAGTTTGGATACAAATATATACTAAATGTGACTCATGTTCCAACCGTGGACATCACCTCACAATGACACCTTACATAAAGGTATAGTCAAAAACTGTTTTAGAAATTAGAATCTTTGGGAAGTGCTCAAGGAAACCTTCGTACATGGGAGGCCATGCGTGTAAGACCTCAACTTATTAATGAATAAAATTAAATTTTCTCTAAATATTATTGTGAATAATAAGGGGCTAATTTGATATAATACTTTGGTTATGGGTGAAATGTGCAAATTTTACAAAATAAGCAAGTGGTTATAAAATATTCATTTTGTCGGGGAATATTCGTTTGGTCGTGGAATATTCTTGCTGTCGGGGAATATTCGTACGACGGCGCAGCCTTGTGTGGGCCCCATAACGGAAAGCGATTGGATGAAGAAAATGACAAGTATAAGTTATTTATAAATAACGGCGTAGTTGTTACCGTTAATACTGTTGGAATACCCGGTGATTAAAATACAGTAGCACACGGTATTGCACCAATTATTAATTCTTACGTAAGAAGGCACTACTCAATAATTGTTACAGTAGTTATTGTTCAATATTTTATTTTATTGATTCAATAATTGTTGCATTGATATTTTATATTATTGTTGTTTCAATAATTGTTGCTGCACAGTATTTTCCATTATCAGATCAATAATTCATATTATTTGAATAATATTATTATATAACATTATTGGCAATGTCTAGAAAGTTCTGTCTAAGGAGAGGTTTGGTCATCTAATTGCGCGCCAGTAAGGAGAAATCCTTATTGGAAAGCCCCCTCTTTCCTGGAAACGGCCTGGTTGTCATAAATGTGATTCTGTAATATTATTTGTGAATAATTAATTATTGATTCATATGATAAGGAAATAATTATTTTATGTGGATATAAATGAGGGATATATTTTTGTGGTTAAAAATGAAGGAGTTAATGTTGAGGTGTTTTATCATCATATTTTTATCGGAATGGAGGTATTAAAAATCAAATCAGGGTTTTTGAGAAATATTGCGGGTGTTATAATTTTTAATCCGACCGTTGGATCGTGGTAATTTTTGGATATGTTATACATATATAAGTTGAGTATATGTCCACAAATTTTGAACCGTTAAAAATGAACGTATGATTTATTATGAATTTTACGAGATGACTGGTTCAGAAATTGTTGAATTTTCAGAGTTTATCATTTTGATGGAAAATTCTAGAATTGGTGGGCCCCACTTGTGGTTGGTGAAGAAATGTGCTGAATTATATTTCAAATGTGGTGGGTGGGAATAGTAGCAGGTAAAGCCACCAGGTTGCAGGTCAAACCTACTAAAATTTTCCTATAAATAGAGGGCTAAGTTAGAATTGAAAATCACACCAGAAACAAGTTTTCTCTCTTTCTCTCTCTAGATTATTGAGTGTATTTTGTGAGTATTTAGATACTTTGAGAGTTTCTATTCATCAGAGCAAGTTTCTTTCAGCCTTATACCAGTATTCCGACCAGAAGTACTGATATCTTGAGGTAAGGGATATTATTTTCTTCTTAAATGATATTATTTTCTTCAATATCATTATGCTGAAATATTGACATGAGTTTTTATCAAATTTGGAACTTTTTGTGTCGGGGTTACTATTCACGTATACGGCACTATTCACGTATACGGTACTATTCACGAATACGGCACTATTCACCGAAAAATAAAATTTTTCCTTTTTGTCCAAGATGTCTATTATGGTTACTATCTTTGATTGTATTCATGTTTTGATCTTTATTTTTGAATTCTGCTTCACAATTGATTATTATGAAGTATTATTGATCTTGGATAAACTGTTATACGAATCCCTACTATTTGTCCTTCTGTCTCATTGGATTCGTTCTCTTTAAGATATTTTTCATCATCCTCAGTCCTAAATGATGATATTATGAATATCTTTGGCCTGTAGTGCAAAGATGTATGATTACTTGATGAATATCTTTGGCCTGTAGTGCAAAGATGAACAGGTGTTGAGATGAACATGACTGACAGGTGATACAAATGAATATCTTTGGCCTGTAGTGCAAAGATGAATATTTGGATAAAGATGATTATTAATTGATGTTACAGGGATAAAATATTGATGATGGACTTTTAAATCTTAGAAGATAGTAGAATTCTTTCTCTACTTGACTCTTCTAATGGTTTGCTGTTTCCGCTGCAGTTGTTGATCTAAAACTTGTTGTCGATTATATTCTATCAGATTTTTCCCTGTTGAAGACTAACGATAATTTGTTTGTATATTATCTTAGTCATAATATTCTTTACTGGGCTAGTTGAGCTCACCCTTTTCCTTTTTGTTCCATTTTTCTTCTCAGGAGGTGAGAACATAGCAGGATCTAGTCGGGGTATGGAGTGATGGTTCTAGAAAGATGTTTTAGCAGTCCTCACTATTTCTGTAAAATAGTGTTTGAATAATTGTAATGAGGATTTATTTGAGTGTGGATATTGTCTAGAAGACAATATTTGTATTTAAACTCACAGTATGTGTTGTCGTATTTTGCACGACAATTTGTATTATTGAAGTTGTAGTTTGCTTTCTGTACCATGTATTTGGCGACTCAGAATGGGTGTTGTATACCTATTTTGGGGGCGTCACAGTTGGTATCAGAGCTTAGGGATATGATCCCTGGCTGAGATGTGAGACAAGAACTAGGAGGGGAGAGACGGGGAATTCCTTCACTAGTATGACTTGACTAAGTTTATTTGGTGTTTATTTGTCGGTCAGAGTATAGGGATACTATATGACATGACTATTAACCCTTGTTTTATGGCAGTATTTAAGAATGGCAGCTGAGAACGTTAATAATGGAGTAAATCAGACCGTGGAGACACCTTTGATCACCACCCAGGGGAACGTGCAACAGGAAGGCAATATTCCTCCTGTAAAACGTTACCGAGCAAACGATGAATGATGGAATGTTTAGGAGCTTTTTGCAGTTCATGCAAAATCAGACGAGGGAGACTCGTGTGCAGAATACGGGTGGAAATGATAACGCGCGGGTTTGTCACAGCTAAGCAGTTCAAAGAATTGGGACCACCAGAATTTAAGGAAAGCCGGATCCGATCATGGCGGAAACGTGGGTCAAGCAAATTACCAAGATATTCGATGTCTTGGGATGCACGGAGGAACAAAAGGTTCCATTCGCCACCTTTATGTTCCGCGGTGAGGCTGACTACTGGTGGGAGTCTGTGAAGCGTACCCAGCCTGACGCACTCAACATGTCCTGGGAAAAATTTCAAAAACTGTTCAATGACAAGTACTTTCCTGAAAGTATTCGTCATATGAAGGAGGTAGAGTTTATCAGACTGGAACAAAACAACATGACGGTGTCCCAGTACGAGGCGAAGTTTGCAGAGTTATCCAGGTTTGCACCTCATTTGGTCGAAAATGAGGAACGAATGACAAGGTTGTTTCTGAGAGGTCTAAAACCCGAGATTCGACAATATCTTATCTCTCATAAATTTTCTTTATATTCAGATGTTGTAAATAGGGCTCAATTATTAGAGCGAGATAATGAGTATGTGCAACCGAGGGACCACAACCAGGGTCATACCGGTGGCGGCAGTCATCGAAGCAATGAAAACCAGCAGGGAGGAAAATATTCGGACAAAAGCGGTAACCACTCTGGTGGTAATCGTGGTCGTGATAATAGAAGGAGCGAGTCGGGAGGAGATTTCAAGAAGAGAAGGTACAACAATGATAATGTGAAGACGTCAGCACAAACATCAACTGTTTCTAGGGGAGGAGAACGACCACCGGTCGTATGTTACAAATGTGGGAAAGAGGGACATATCAGCCCAAACTGCCCACAACAATCCAAGGTATGTTATAACTGTGGAAAGAGGGTCATATAGCTCGAGAGTGTTCTGTAGCAAAACCAAGTTCAGCGGGGATGGTGACTCCAAAAGTTGTCCCGGATAAGTCGAAATCAGCGGTTCCTGGAAGGGCGTTTCTCGTTACTGGCCAAAACGCGAGAAACCCGAACGAGGTGATCACGGGTAAGCTAATCTTGAATTCTTGCGAAGTTTATACTTTACTAGATACGGTTCTACCCATTCTTTTATCTCTCCTGCTTGTGCTCAACGTTTAAACTTGACTCCGGAGAAATTGGACTTTAACTTATCTGTTGAAACTCCGTTGGGTGAAACCTTCGTTACATCTACAGTTTATAAATCTTGCATGATCCAAGTTGGTACTATCACATTACCTGTTGATCTTATCTCTTTAAAGATACTTACTTTTGATGTGATTTTAGGAATTGAACTGTTAACCACTCATCATGCTAAAATTGATTGTTTTCGTAAGGTTGTTAGTTTTCATATTCCTAACCAACCTGTTATACGAATTCAAACTACTAAACCACTAAAATCAGTCACTGTCATATCGAGCCACAAAGCTATTCGTTTATTGAAAAAACGGATGTCAAGCTTTCTTAGCCCATGAATGGATTGAACAAAGACAAGTCAGATTTGAATAATATTTCTATTGTTAGAGAATTTCCCGATGTATTTCCTGAAGAACTTCCTGGTCTACCCCCAGAACGTGAAGTTGAATTCTTTATTGACCTTGAACCCGATACAAAGCCCATTTCTAAAACTCCATATCGAATGGCTCCTATTGAACTTCAGGAGTTAAAAGTCCAACTACAGGAGTTGTTGGACATCGGTTTTATTTGTCCTAGTACGTCTCCTTGGGGTGCTCCTGTTTTATTTGTAAAGAAGAAAGACGGGAGTATGCGACTTTGTATCGACTATCGAGAATTGAATCATGTCACTATCAAGAATAGGTATCCGCTACCTCGCATTGATGACCTGTTCGACCAGTTACAAGGAACACAATTCTTTTCAAAGATCGACCTCGTTCTGAATATCATCAGCTAAAGATTAAAACTGAGGATATTCCAAAGACTGCCTTCAGAACTCGGTACGGGCATTATGAATTCTTAGTAATGTCTTTTGGATTGACTAATGCTCCTGCCCTTCATGGATATGATGAACCGTGTATTCAAAGAATATTTGGATCAGTTCGTTGTTGTCTTTATTGATGACATCCTCATCTATTCCAAAAGCCGTGAAGATCATGAGCGCCATTTGAAGCTGGTACTGCAAAGGCTTCGTGAAAATAAGCTATATGCCAAATTGAAGAAATGCGAGTTCTGGCTTGAGGAAGTAGCATTCCTTGGGCACGTGGTGTCAAAACATGGAGTATCTGTCGACCGGCGAAGATTGAAGCCATACAAAGTTGGGAACAACCGAAGTCGGTAACCGAAGTACGTAGCTTTCTAGGCTTAGCTGGTTATTATCGGAGATTTGTGGAAGGATTTTCTCGAATCGCTACTCCGTTAACTCAGCTGACTCTCGGAAAGATACAAAATTTGTATGGAGTGAGGAATGCGAGAAGAGTTTCCAAGAACTCAAGAGGAGACTCATTTCGGCACCTGTTCTGACAATACCATCTGGTTCGGATGGATTTGTTATCTACAGCGATGCTTCAGGCAAAGGGTTAGGATGTGTTCTCATGCAACATGGGAAAGTCATAGCCTATGCCTCACGACAACTCAAAGAATATGAGAGGAATTATCCTACTCATGATTTGGAGTTGGCAGCAGTCGTTTTTGCGTTGAAGATCTGGACACTACCTGTATGGGGAGAAAGTGGAGATCTATACAGATCATAAAAGTCTCAAATATTTCTTCACCCAAAAGGAACTCAACATGCGGCAGCGACGTTGGCTCGAGCTGTTGAAAGATTACGATCATATCATCCAATATCATCCTGGAAAAGCAAACGTAGTAGCTGACGCATTGAGTAGAAGATCATATGCGGGTACGAGTGCAATATTGTTAACACAAAGGCCCATTTTGTATGACTTACAAAGGATGGAGATAGAGATGAAGGCTCCAAGTACCCACATGATGATATCAAATATACGAGTAGAACCGACTTTAATCGATAAAGTTAAAGCTGCTCAAGCTACGGAACATGGAGCTGATGCGTATGAAGAAGAAAGTGCAAGAAGGTGCTATTCCAGAAGCAAGAATCGATGAAGAAGGAATACTTCGAGTCAACTCCAGACTTTGTGTTCCTAACGATTTTGACTTGAAGCATAGAATAATGATGGAGGCACACAACACACCGTTTGCAATCCATCCTGGGAGTACCAAAATGTATCACGATCTTCGACATACATTTTGGTGGAGCAATATGAAAAGAGAGATCGCGGAGTTTATCTCGAGGTGTTTAACTTGTCAACGTGTAAAGGCGGAGCATCAAGTGCCAAAGGGTCCATTGCAACCACTTGAGATCCCAAAATGGAAGTGGGAACACATTACTATGGATTTTGTTACGGTCTTCCCAAGGTTTCTCAAGGCATAGATGCGATTTGGGTTATTGTTGATAGATTAACCAAATCCGCTCATTTCTTGCCGATACGTGAGACTTATTCCCTTGAACGTCTTGCTAGTATGTACGTGAACGAGATTGTGAGATTGCATGGCATGCCAGTATCCATAGTTTCGGATCGTGACCCAAGATTCACTTCACGATTTTGGGTTAGCTTGCAGAAAGCTATAGGCACGGATTTACGATTCAGTTCGGCATACCATCCTCAAACGGACGGACAATCAGAGAGGACTATTCAAACTCTTGAAGATCTATTAAGACTTTGTGTCCTAGATCTCAAAGGGAGTTGGGATAAGTACCTACCATTGGTGGAATTCTCCTACAACAACAGTTATCAGGCGAGCATAGGTGTGGCTCCATTCGAGGCGTTGTATGGAAGAAAATGTCGTTCTCCAGTATGCTGGGACGAGGTGGGTGAAGCAACATTGTTGGGACCAGAGTTGGTACACATTACTACAGAGAAGATCCAAACGATTCGACAACGTATACAAACGGCACAGGATTGACAAAAGAGTTATGCGGATCTTCATCGGAAGGACGTGGAATTTAATATTGGGGATCATGTATTATTACGTGTTGCACCATGGAAGGGAGTTACAAGATTTGGGAAGAGAGGAAAGCTCAATCCAAGATTTGTTGGTCCATTTGAGATTCTTGAGCGAATAGGAAATGTGGCATATAGACTCGCATTACCTCCAAGCATGTCTCGTGTTCATAATGTTTTTCACATATCTATGCTTCGTAAATATGTTAAAGACCCGAACTACATTATTGAGTTAGAACCAGACGAGATAGCTGAAGATTTAACGTACGAGGAGGTACCTGTTAAGATCTTGGATAGGAAAGAGCATGTCCTACGCACGAAGGTTATACCACAAGTTAAGATTTTGTGGAGAAACCATGCTATTGAAGAAATGACCTGGGAGTTGGAATCAGAAATGAAAGCGAGGTATCCTCACCTTTTTGAAACATCAGGTACGTACGTCAATTTCGAGGACGAAATTTCATAAGGAGGGGAGGTTGTAAGACCCCAACTTATTAATGAATAAAATCAAATTTTCTCTAAATATTATTGTGAATAATAAGGGGCTAATTTGATATAATACTTTGGTTATGGGTGAAATGTGCAAATTTTGCAAAATAAGCAAGTGGTTATAAAATATTCATTTTGTCGGGAATATTCGTTTGGTCGTGGAATATTCTTGCTGTCGGGGAATATTCGTACGACGGCGCAGCCTTGTGTGGGCCCCATAACGGAAAGCGATTGGATGAAGAAAATGACAAGTATAAGTTATTTATAAATAACGACGTAGTTGTTACCGTTAATACTGTTGGAATACCCGGTGATTAAAATACAGTAGCACACGGTATTGCACCAATTATTAATTCTTACGTAAGAAGACACTACTCAATAATTGTTACAGTAGTTATTGTTCAATATTTTATTTTATTGATTCAATAATTGTTGCATTGATATTTTATATTATTGTTGTTTCAATAATTGTTGCTGCACAGTATTTTCCATTATCAGATCAATAATTCATATTATTTGAATAATATTATTATATAACATTATTGGCAATATCTAGAAAGTTCTGTCTAAGGAGAGGTTTGGTCATCTAATTGCGCGCCAGTAAGGAAAAATCCTTATTGGAAAGCCCCCTCTTTCCTGAGAACGGCTTGGTTGTCATAAATGTGATTCTGTAATATTATTTGTGAATAATTAATTATTGATTCATATGATAAGGAAATATTTATTTTATGTGGATATAAATAAGAGATATATTTTTGTGGTTAAAAATGAAGGAGTTAATGTTGAGGTGTTTTATCAGTATTTTTATCGGAATGGAGGTATTAAAAATCAAATCAGGGTTTTTGAGAAATATTGCGGGCGTTATAATTTTTAATCCGACCGTTGGATCGTGGTAATTTTTGGATATGTTATACATATATAAGTTGAGTATATATCCATAAATTTTGAACCGTTAAAAATGAACGTATGATTTATTATGAATTTTACGAGATGACTGGTTCAGAAATTGTTGAATTTTCGGAGTTTATCATTTTGATAGAAAATTCTAGAATTGGTGGGCCCCACTTGTGGTTGGTGAAGAAATGTGCTGAATTATATTTCAAATGTGGTGGGTGGGAATAGTAGCAGGTAAAGCCATCAGGTTGCAGGTCAAACCTACTAAAATTTTCCTATAAATAGAGGGCTAAGTTAGAATTGAAAATCACACCAGAAACAAGTTTTCTCTCTTTCTCTCTCTAGATTATTGAGTGTATTTTGTGAGTATTTAGATACTTTGAGAGTTTCTATTCATCAGAGCAAGTTTCTTTCAGCCTTATACCGGTATTCCGACCAGAAGTACTGATATCTTGAGGTAAGGGATATTATTTTCTTCTTAAATGATATTATTTTCTTCAATATCATTATGCTGAAATATTGACATGAGTTTTTATCAAATTTGGAACTTTTTGTGTCGGGGTTACTATTCACGTATACGGCACTATTCACGTATACGATACTATTCACGAATACGGCACTATTCACCGAAAAATAAAATTTTTCCTTTTTGTCCAAGATGTCTATTATGGTTACTATCTTTGATTGTATCCATGTTTTGATCTTTATTTTTAAATTCTGCTTCACAATTGATTATTATGAAGTATTATTGATCTTGGATAAACTGTTATACGAATCCCTACTATTTGTCCTTCTGTCTCATTGGATTCGTTCTCTTTAAGATATTTTTCATCATCCTCAGTCCTAAATGATGATATTAATGAATATCTTTGGCCTGTAGTGCAAAGATGTATGATTACTTGATGAATATCTTTGGCCTGTAGTGCAAAGATGAACAGGTGTTGAGATGAACATGACTGACAGGTGATACAAATGAATATCTTTGGCCTGTAGTGCAAAGATGAATATTTGGATAAAGATGATTATTAATTGATGTTACAGGGATAAAATATTGATGATGGACTTTTAAATCTTAGAAGATAGTAGAATTCTTTCTCTACTTGACTCTTCTAATGGTTTGCTGTTTCCGCTGCAGTTGTTGATCTAAAACTTGTTGTCGATTATATTCTATCAGATTTTTCCCTGTTGAAGACTAACGATAATTTGTTTGTATATTATCTTAGTCATAATATTCTTTACTGGGCTAGTTGAGCTCACCCTTTTCCTTTTTGTTCCATTTTTCTTCTCAGGAGGTGAGAACATAGCAGGATCTAGTCGGGGTATGGAGTGATGGTTCTAGAAAGATGTTTTAGCAGTCCTCACTATTTCTGTAAAATAGTGTTTGAATAATTGTAATGAGGATTTATTTGAGTGTGGATATTGTCTAGAAGACAATATTTGTATTTAAACTCACAGTATGTGTTGTCGTATTTTGCACGACATTTGTATTATTGAAGTTGTAGTTTGCTTTCTGTACCATGTATTTGGCGACTCAGAATGGGTGTTGTATACCTATTTTGGGGGCGTCACAATGCGTCTAGGTTTATGATAGATATCATATGACCACAGAATTATCCTTGGTTGACCCAATAGACCCCAAAGAAAAATGAGAAAATTACTATCATATTCTTCCCAATGGTGAGTCTTCTCTTGACATATCATTATCTCTACTGTCTCTAATTGAGAATTATACTTCAAACAAACACCAAGATTATATAGGTAGTGCTCGTATATATACTCAGCAAGTGGATGAGCACATCCCTGTCTTATGATGACACGAGGTTGTATGTCGTTAGACATCTTGTATGATAGTGGCAAACCACCCTTCCAACGTTGGGTACAACTTACCCTATTGGATTCACCAAATAAAACTACTAAATGAACTTTTCTATACTGCTTCGGGAGAACATTGACCACCGTTCTATTTTCCCGTTACCCTCGCTCGACCCAGCTACACTCTTATTACCTGAAAGGAATTGTGAAGCAAAAAGGTGAGCACAACTAGCTCAGTAAAGAATATCATGACTAAAGATAATTAAATTATCAATAGCCTTCATCAATAATAAATCAGAGATTTAGAACATATGGTAAATGATAAAAATTTCAACCATAGTTACAGCGGAACGAGCAATCCAATAGAAGAGTCAAATAGACTATAAAGTCTATTATCTTCTCCATATTAAAAATCCACCAACAATGTTTTATCCCTATAACATCAATCAACAATTCTGGTCCACAATCATATGAATAACTCATAATCATAACTGTAGTTCTAAATTCCTCTTCTCATCTAGGACGAAGATAATTTTCATCACCTATCTTTACCTGAAACATTAAAGATCATGGTTACACCAAATCACATTTCCTGTTCATAATCATACTAATAACTTCATCTTTGCACTACGGCCAAAGATATTCATTTGTATCTCCAGTTGGTCATGTTTATCTCAACATATGTTCATCTTTGCACTACTGGCCAAAGATATTCAACAACATGTCATCTTTGCACTATGGGCCAAAGATATTCATCAATAATTCATCTTTGCACTACATGCCAAAGATATTCATCAATATTTCATCTTTGTACTACAGGCCAAAGATATTCCTCAACAGTTCATATTTGCACTACGGCCAAATATATTCATCAAAAGTTCATATTTGCACTACATGCCAAATATATTAATATCTCAAAGAAATATATAATCATTTCAGAATTTATATAAACAATAATTATAACCATGTTGATCAATTCACCTTTGCACTTAAGCTAAAGATATTCACTTATAAATTCAATGGTCATGATCATACCAATCAACAATTCAACTTTGCACTACTGGCCAAAGAGAATTCATAGTCATGATCATACCAAAAATCTACCCATCTTTACACTCAAGTCAAAGAGAAATATCATCATTAGGGTTATAAAAATATTATATATAATAATAAAAATAATATGATCAACATCTAGTTTTAATCTCAAGAGTAATATTCGTAAATCAACTATAATTTGGTTAGAAAAAGAAACTAATTTTTTCGTGAATAGTAACTCGTGAATAGTAACTCGACACAAAAAAGTAGAAATTCCATAATAAAATACATACCAATATTTCGGTATAATGATATTGAAAGAATAATATTTCTTAAGCTTATAAACAATTTATTTTAATTGTTTACACTTTACTAAATAATGCATTTAATCATCCTAAAATGCCAAACTCATAAGATTTCATCACCAATAACTAAAAACTCTCATCAAAAATCTGCATATACCTCATATAGGATTCTCAAGCCATAAAATCCTATTTTCTAATTTTCTTTCTTCACAAAACATATTTGATTCATTTACTCATAACTAGACCATTTTAATGAAAAATACCAAATTAGTTCCAAAAATATTTCTTTTCTGGAATTTAGCATAATATAGTCTCATAGTGAACATATATTTTTCTCAGAATTTTTTAAAGTCATTTACTATTTTTCATATGGCCAAAACAGCCGAATATTTAGACATTTATTAAAAATTGTATTTTTATCTAAAAATTCTAAAATTCACAGAGTATACTCCTATCATATACATGTACTCCCAATAAAAATTTCATCAATTTTAGAGTTAACCACAAGGAGTTATAAGAAGTTATTTTTAAAATAGTCTTTTCTCATAAAATTCATAACTCTTAATCTATACATCCAAAAATCACCATTTTTGGACACAATCAATAAAACTCATCAAAATATCATTTCAAATTTTTCCAGAATTTTCTGAAAGACAGAAGAATTACGAACTGAAAAATATAATAACCCTTAAAATTCCTTACTATCCCTTACCTCAAAAGAGCAGTACTTCTGATCGGTATAAGGCTGAAAGAAACTTGCACTGATGAATAGAAACTCACAGAGTATCTAAATACTCACAAAATACACTCAATAATCTAGAGAGAGAAAGAGAGAAAACTTATGAATTCTGGTGTGATTTTCAATTCTAACTTAGCCCTCTATTTATAGGAAAATATTAGCACGCCGAATCAGACTTAACCTGTAACCTGATGGCTTTACCTGCTACTATTCCCACCCACCATATTTGAATAAAAATCTCAGCACATTTCTTCACCAACCAAGAGTGGGGCCAACCAATTCTAGAATTTTCCACCAAAATGATTAACTCCGAAAATTCAACAATTTTTGAACCAGTCATCTCGTAAAATTCATAACAAATCATATGTTCATTTTTAACGGTTCAAAATTTGTGGATATATACTCAACTTATATATGTATAACATATCCAAATATTACCACGATCCAACGGTCGGATTAAAACTTATAACCCTCGCAAAATATCTTAAAAATCCTAATTTGATTTTCAATACCTCCGTTCCGACAAAAATACAGATAAAACACCTCAACATTAACTCCTTCATTTTTAACCACAAAAATATATCTCTCATTTATATCCACATAAAATAAATATTTCCTTATCATATGAATCAATAATTAATTATTCACAAATAATATTACAGAATCACATTTATGACAACTAGGCCGTTCCCAGGAAAGAGGGGGCTTTCTAATAAGAATTTCTCCTTATTGGCGCGCAATTAGGTGACCAAACCTCTCCTTAGACAGAACTTTCTAGACATTGCCAATAATGTTATCTAATAATATTATTCAAATAATATGAATTATTGATCTGATAATGAGAAATACTGTGCAGTGACAATTATTGAACAACAATAATATAAAATTTCAACGTAGCAATTATTGAATCAATAAAATAAAATATTGAACAGTAATTACTGTAACAATTATTGAGTAGTGCCTTCTTACGTAAGAATCAATAATTTCAAAAATACTATGCAATACCGTGTGCTACTGTGCAATAACGCGTATTACTGTATTTTAACCACCGGGTATTCTAACAGTGTTAACGGTAACAACTATGCCGTTATTTGTAAAAACTCTAATTTGTCATTTTCTTCACCCGACAGTTATTCTGTTATGGGGCCCACAAATGGCTGCGCCGTCGTACGAATATTCTCCGATAGAAAGAATATTTCACGACCAAACGAATATTCCCCGACAACAATGAATATTTTATAACCACTTGTGTAGTTTGAAAAAAAATTCTTATATCACCCTTAACTTTAACATTTATCAATTTAACCATTTACTGAATAGTAATTATAAGAAAACAATCTCCTCTCCTTATGAAATTTCGTCCCCAAAATTTACGTACCTGGTATTTCGAAGAGTTGAGAATACCTTGCTTCTATTTCAGATTCTATCTCTCAGATCATCATGATTTCTCCATTGCTCATCTCCCATGATAACTTTATTTGGGTTCCTCATTTGTTGGGAAGTCATGACAACCGCCATCCCTCGAACTACTCGGCTTTGACTTGTCTGGAGCAGCATTTGGCGTCATCATTACCGTTGGAATATACCTTTCTATAGGACATATTCCTCCCTCAACTGCCTCTTCGTACTCCTCATTCATGATCTGAATCATTAATCTTCGATCCATATCGGATTCAGGTTGACCGCTATGTACAGGGTAATTTAAAACTCGATGTTGGGTTCTCCTAATTGCTTTCCAAAAAGAGAAATTCATATAATCTATTTTAGCCTTCTTAGATAGAACATCTCTTTCCACAATATCCACGTGTCGTGCAGCTTTTGCCCATGCATCACTTATTCTCACTCGTTTAGTTTTTTCTTCTTTCAGCTCAGATTCCATTTTTATCATCTTATACTCTGACAAAGAATGCTTCTGTTCAAGCATCACATATCGGGTAACACAAGCTTGAATTGTTGCATCCTTTTGTTCCACGACCGCCTGTCGTTCTTCTGCCTGCTTTTCTAACTCATGAATACGATTTTGAAATTCTACATTTTGATCATATAATACCTCTAATAAACTCTCCTCAGGTACTTCTTCTTCCTCTTCTTTCTCAGTCTCAGCTGTTACCTCTGCGACTATCTCGGGTGCAACTATCAATTCTTCACTCACCACATGGATATCTCTAATTCCTTCTTCGTCTGACATCACATTATCACGGTTAGTGATTAGAGGTATCCCCACTGTCTCATTCACTCCATTGTTAGCATTCTCACCTGTCATTCTCAAATACTGTCATAAAACAAGGGTTAATTAAACAAATTAACATATCACATAATATCCCAATATTATGACTGACCAACAAATAAGCTTAGGTAGGACACACTAGCGAAGGATTTACTCATCTCTCCCCTCCTAGTTGTATTCCCCGATCTCCGCCAGAGATCATATCCCTAAGCTCTGATACCAAATGCGACAACCCCAAAATAGGTCCATTCCATTCAACCTATTCTGAGTCGCCAAATATATGGTACAGAAAACAACTACAACTTTATTACAACAATTGTCGTGCAAAATACAACAACACATATGCTGTGAGTTTGGATACAAATATATACCAAATGTGACTCATGTTCCAACCGTGGACATCACCTCACAATGACACCTTACATAAAGGTATAGTCAAAAACTATTTTAGAAATTAGAATCTTTGGGAAGTGCTCAAGGAAACCTTCGTACATGGGAGGCCATTCGTCTAGGTTATGATAGATATCATATGGCCACAGAATTATCCTTGGTTGACCCAGTAGACCCCAAAGAAAAACGAAAAGATTACTATCATATTTTTCCCAATGATGAGTCTTCTCTTGACATATCATTATCTCTACTGTCTCTAATTGAGAATTATACTTCAAACAAACACCAAGATTATATAGGTAGTGCTCGTATATATACTCAGCAAGTGGATGAGCACATCCTTGTCTTATGATGACACGAGGTTGTATGTCGTTAGACATCTTGTATGATAGTGGCAAACCACCCTTCCAACGTTGGGTACACCTTACCCAATTGGATTCACTAAATAAAACTACTAAATGAACTTTTCTATACTGCTTCGGGAGAACATCCACAGCTAGAGACCACCGTTCTATTTTCCCGTTACACTCGCTCGACCTACCTACACTCTTATTACCTGAAAGGAATTGTGAAGCAAAAGAGTGAGCACAACTAGCTCAGTAAAGAATATCATGACTAAAGATAATTAAATTATCAATAGCCTTCATCAATAATAAATCAGAGATTTAGAACATATGGTAAATGATAAAAATTTCAACCATAGTTGCAGCGGAACGAGCAATCCATTAGAAGAGTCAAATAGACTATAAAGTCTATTATCTTCTCCATGTTAAAAATTCACCAACAATGTTTTATCCCTGTAACATCAATCAACAATTCTGGTCCACAATCATATGAATAACTCATAATCATAACTGTAGTTCTAAATTCCTCTTCTCATCTAGGACGAAGATAATTTTCATCACCTATCTTTACCTGAAACATCAAATATCACGGTTAAACCAAATCACATTTCTTGTTCATAATCATACTAATAACTTCATCTTTGCACTACGGCCAAAGATATTCATTTGTATTACCAGTTGGTCATGTTTATCTCAACATCTGTTCATCTTTGCACTACTGGCCAAAGATATTCAACAACATGCCATCTTTGCACTACATGCCAAAGATATTCATCAACAATTCATCTTTGCACTACAGGCCAAAGATATTCATTAATATTTCATCTTTGCACTACAGGCCAAAAATATTCCTCAACAGTTCATATTTGCACTACGGCTAAATATATTCATCAACAGTTCATATTTGGACTACAGGCCAAATATATTAATATCTCAAAGAAATATATAATCATTTCAGAATTTATATAAACAATAATTATAACCATGTTGATCAATTCACCTTTGCACTTAAGCTAAAGATATTCACTTATAAATTCATTGGTCATGATCATACCAATCAACAATTCAACTTTGCACTACTGGCCAAAGAGAATCCATAGTCATGATCATACCAAAAATCTACCCATCTTTACACTCAAGTTAAAGAGAAATATCATCATTAGGGTTATAAAAATGTTATATATAATAATAAAAATAATATGATCAACATCTAGTTTTAATCTCAAGAGTAATATTCGTAAATCAACTATAATTTGGTTAGAAAAAGAAACCAATTTTTCCGTGAATAGTAACTCGTGAATAGTAACTCGACACAAAAAGGTGGAAATTCCATAATAAAATACATACCAATATTTCGGTATAATGATATTGAAAGAATAATATTTCTTAAGCTTATAAACAATTTATTTTAATTGTTTACACTTTACTAAATAATACATTTAATCATCCTAAAATGCCAAACTCATAAGATTTCATCACCAATAACCAAAAACTCTCATCAAAAATCTGCATATACCTCATATAGGATTCTCAAGCCATAAAATCCTATTTTCTAATTTTTTTTCTTCACAAAACATATTTAATTCATTTACTCATAACTAGACTATTTTCATAAAAAATACCAAATCAGTTCCAAAAATATTTCTTTTCTGTGATTTAGCATAATATAGTCTCATAGTGAACATATATTTTTCTCAAAATTTTTAAAAGTCATTTACTATTTTTCATATGGCCAAAATAGCCGAATATTTAGACATTTATCAAAAATTGTACTTTTATCTAAAAATTCTAAAATTCACAGAACATACTCCTATCATATATATATGTACTTCCAATAAACATTTCATCAATTTTGGAGTTAACCACAAGGAGTTATAAACGGTTACTTTTAAAATAGTCTTTTCTCATAAAATTCATAACTCTTAATCTATACATCTAAAAATCACCATTTTTGGACACAATCAATAAAACTCATCAAAATATCATTTCAAATTTTTTCAAAATTTTCTGAAGGTCAGAAGAATTACGAACTGAAAAACATAATAACCCTTAAAATTCCTTACTATCCCTTACCTCAAAAGAGCAGTACTTCTGATCGGTATAAGGCTGAAGGAAACTTGCACTGATGAATAGAAACTCACAGAGTCTCTAAATACTCACAAAATACACTCAATAATCTAGAGAGAGAAAGAGAGAAAACTTATGAATTCTGGTGTGATTTTCAATTCTAACTTAGCCCTCTATTTATAAGAAAATGTTAGCACGCCGAATCAAACTTAACCTGTAACCTGATGGCTTTACCTGCTACTATTACCACCCACCACATTTGAATAAAAATCTCAGCACATTTCTTCACCAACCAAGAGTGGGGCCAATCAATTCTAAAATTTTTCACCAAAATGATTAACTCCGAAAATTCAATAATTTTTGAACCAGTCATCTCGTAAAATTCATAACAAATCATACGTTTATTTTTAACGGTTCAAAATTTGTAGACATATACTCAACTTATATATGTATAACATATCCAAATATTACCACGATCCAACGGTCGGATTAAAACTTATAACCCTCGCAAAATATCTTAAAAATCCTAATTTGATTTTCAATACCTCCGTTCCGACAAAAATACAGATAAAACACCTCAACATTAACTCCTTCATTTTTAACCACAAAAATATATCTCTCATTTATATCCACATAAAATAAATATTTCCTTATCATATGAATCAATAATTAATTATTCACAAATAATATTACAGAATCACATTTATGACAACTAGGCCGTTCCCAGGAAAGAGGGGGCTTTCTAATAAGAATTTCTCCTTATTGGCGCGCAATTAGGTGACCAAACCTCTCCTTAGACAGAACTTTCTAGACATTGCCAATAATGTTATCTAATAATATTATTCAAATAATATGAATTATTGATCTGATAATGGGAAATACTGTGTAGTGACAATTATTGAACAACAATAATATAAAATTTCAACGTAGCAATTATTGAATCAATAAAATAAAATATTGAACAGTAATTACTGTAACAATTATTGAGTAGTGCCTTCTTACGTAAGAATCAATAATTTCAAAAATACTATGCAATACCGTGTGCTACTGTGCAATAACGCGTATTACTGTATTTTAACCACCGGGTATTCTAACAGTGTTAACGGTAACAACTACACCGTTATTTGTAAAAACTCTAATTTGTCGTTTTCTTCACCTGACAGTTATTCTATTATGGGGCCCACAAATGGCTGCGCCGTCGTACGAATATTCTCCGACAGAAAGAATATTCCACGACCAAACGAATATTCCCCCACAACAACGAATATTTTATAACCACTTGTGTATTTTGAAAAAAAATTCATATATCACCCTTAACTTTAACATTTATCAATTTAACCATTTACTGAATAGTAATTATAAGAAAAATTGAATACTTTTATTTCATAAAATTCGGGGTCTTACACGTGAATAGTAACTCGTGAATAGTAACCCCGATATGAAAAAGTTTTAAATTTGATAAAAAGTTCTAACCAATATTTCAGCATAATGATATTGATGAAATAATATCATTTGAGAAGAAAATAACATCCCTTATCTTAGCTAGAATAGTACTTCTGACTGGTATACTGGATATAGTGCTGAAAGAACTTGCACCGTATAGCAATACTCAAAGTAATAAAATACTCACAAGAATACGCTCAATATATCAAGAGAGAAAGAGAGAGAAATCTGTAGTTTCTGGTGTGATTTTCAATTCTAACCTAAGCACCCTATTTATAGGAAAATGCTTAGAACACCAAAGCAGAAAATTGAATATAATAATAATATATATAACTAAATTTCTTACGCCCACTCTTAGATCTGAAATCAGCCATTTTGCACATGTATAATGAGGCCCACAATGTAAAAAAAAGATTTTCTTAAAAATAATAATTAAAACTTCTAAAAATCAATTATTTCGGAACTATGGAACTTCAATAATTCATAATAAATAGCTTTTTCATCAGAAAATTCGAAACTCGTGATTTTTTATAGGAAATTCAATTCTCTACAACTTTGCAGAAGAAAGTTTTTCCAAATTCCAAACAAAAATTGACCGAAATCCACAAACGGGCGATTTTACAGGCTATAATCAAATTTCGGTCAAGAAATGGTGTCCACCGACACACAAAACATGTGTTAAACAACTTTTGTAACAAAAATACTCTTTCTCCTCATATACTCATATATCTCACATTCATTGTAAAAATATCATAATTATTATATTATAATAATATAATAAAATATTATTTTATCAGAAAAGATAAAATATCAATTTTTTTAACAATTGTCACTTTAAAAATTTTCTCCATCTATATCCACATAAAATTAATATTTTTCTCATCACATAAATCAATAATTAATTATTCACAAATAATATTACAGAATCACAGTATTGGCAACCAGGCCGTTCTCAGGAAAGAGGGGGCTTTCCAATAAGAATTTCTCCTTACTGGCGCGTAATTAGGTGACCAAACCTCTCCTTAGACAGAACTTTCTAGACATTGCCAATAATGTTTTCTAATAATATTATTCAGATAATATGAATTATTGCTTCGATAATGGAAATTACCGTGTAGTGATAATTATTGAAACAACAGTAATATAAAATATCAACGCAGCAATTATTGAATCAATAAAATAAAATACTGAACAGTAATTACTGTAACAATTATTGAGTAGTGCCTTCTTACGTAAGAATCAATAATTGGTGCAATACCGTGTGCTATTGTGCAACGACGCGTATTACTGTGTTTTAACCACCAGATATTCCAACAGTATTAAAGGTAACAACTGCGCCGCTATTTATAAACAACTTATACTTGTCATTTTCTTCATCCAATCGCTTTCCGTTATGGGGCCCACAAAAGACTGCGCCGTCGTACGAATATTTCCCGACAGCAAGAATATTCCACGACTAAACGAATATTCCCCGACAACAATGAATATTTTATAACCACCTGCTTATTTAAAATATTTGCGCATTTTACCCATAACTAACCACATTAATCAAATCAACCCTTACTATTTTAAAATAATAAATAGAGGAAAATAAATTTTATTTATTAATAATTTGGGGTCTTACAACCTCCCCTCCTTATGAAATTTTGTCCTCGAAATTGACGTACGTACCTGGTGTTTCGAAAAGATGATGATACCTCGCTTTCATTTCCGTTTTCAACTACCAGGTCATTTCCTCAATAGCATGGTTTCTCCACAAAACTTTAACTTGTGGTATGAACTTCGTGCGTAGGACATGCTCCTTCCTATCCAAGATCTTGACAGGTACCTCTTCATACGTTAAGTCTTCGGCTATCTCGTCCGGTTCTAACTCAATAACATGGTTCGGGTCTTTCACATACTTACGAAGCACGGATACGTGAAAAACATTATGAACACGAGACATACTTGGAGGTAATGCGAGTCTATAGGCCACATTTCCTACTCGGTCAAGAATCTGAAATGGACCAATAAATCGTGGATTGAGCTTTCCTCTCTTCCCAAATCTTGTAACTCCTTTCCATGAAGCAACACGCAATAATACGTGATCCCCAATACTAAATTCCACGTCTTTTTGATGAAGATCCGCATAACTCTTTTGTCGATCCTGTGCCGTTTGTATACGTTGTCGAATCATTTGGATCTTTTCTGTAGTCATTCGTACTAACTCTAGTCCCAACAACGTTGCTTCACCCACCTCAACCCAACATATTGGAGAGCGACACTTTCGTCCATATAATGCTTCAAATGGAGCTACACCTATACTTGCCTGATAACTGTTGTTGTAGGAGAATTCCACCAATGGTAAATACTTATCCCAACTCCCTTTGAAGTCAAGGACACAAAGTCTTAATAGATCTTCAAGAGTTTGAATAGTCCTCTCTGATTGTCCGTCCGTTTGAGGATGGTATGCCGAACTAAATCGTAAATCCATCCCCATAGATTTTTGCAAGCTAACCCAAAATCTTGAAGTGAATCTTGGGTCACGATCCAAAACTATGGATACTGGCATGCCATGCAACCTCATAATCTCATTTACGTGCATACTAGCAAGACGTTCAAGAGAATAAGTCTCCTGTATTGGCAAGAAATGAGCAGACTTAGTTAATCTATCGATAATAACCTAAATAACATTTATGCCTTGAGAAACCGTGGGAAGACCCGTAACGAAATCCATGGTAATATGTTCCCACTTCCATTTCAGAATCTCAAGTGGTTGCAATTGACCCTTTGGCACTTGATGCTCCGCCTTTACACGTTGACAAGTTAAATACCTCGAGATAAACTTTGCAATCTCTCTCTTCATATTGTTCCACCAAATTGTATGTCGAAGATCATGATACATTTTGGTACTCCCAGGATGGATTGCAAACGGTGTGTTGTGTGCCTCCATCATGATTCTATGCTTCAAGTCAGAATCGTTAGGAACACAAAGTCTGGAGTGGACTCGAAGTATTCCTTCTTCATCGATTCTTGCTTCTGGAATAGCACCTTCTTGTACTTTCTTCTTCATACGCATCAGCTCCGGGTCTGTGGCTTGAGCAACTTTAACTTTCTCGATTAAAGTTGGTTCTATACGTATACTTGACATCATCGCACTCGTTCCTGCATATGATCTTCTACTCAATGCGTCAGCTACTACGTTTACTTTTCCAGGATGGTATTGAATAGTGTGGTCGTAATCTTTCAACAGCTCGAGCCAACGTCGTTGCCGCATGTTGAGTTCTTTTTGGGTGAAGAAATATTTGAGACTTTTATGGTCTGAATATATCTCCACTTTCTCCCCATATAGATAGTGCCTCCAGATCTTTAGCGCGAAAACGACTGGAGCCAACTCTAGATCATGAGTAGGATAATTCCTCTCATATTCTTTAAGTTGTCGCGAGGCATAGGCTATGACTTTCCCACGTTTCATGAGAACACACCCTAACATTTTGCCTGAAGCATCGCTGTAGATAACAAATCCATCCGAACCAGATGGTATTGTCAAAACAGGTGCCGAAATGAGTCTCCTCTTGAGATCTTGGAAACTCTTCTCACATTCCTCGCTCCATACGAATTTTGTATCTTTACGAGTCAGCTGAGTTAACGGGGTAGCGATTCGAGAAAACCCTTCCACGAATCTCCGATAATAACTAGCTAAACCCAGAAAGCTACGTAATTCGGTCACCGTCTTTGGTTGCTCCCAACTTTGTATTGCTTCAATCTTCGCCGGGTCAACAGACACTCCATGTTTTGACACCATGTGCCCAAGGAATGCTACTTCCTCAAGCCAGAACTCGCATTTCTTCAACTTGGCATATAGCTTGTTATCACGAAGCCTTTTGTAGTACTAGCTTCAAATGGCGCTCATGATCTTCACGGCTTTTGGAATAGATGAGGATGTCATCAATAAAGACAACAACGAACTGATCCAAATATTCCTTGAATACTCGGTTCATCATATCCATGAAAGTAGCAGGAGCATTAGTCAATCCAAAAGACATGACTAAGAATTCATAATGCTCGTACCGAGTTCTGAAAGCAGTCTTTGGAATATCCTCAGTTTTAACCTTCAGCTGATGATATCCAGAACGAAGATCAATTTTTAAAAAGAATTGTGCTCCTTGCAACTGGTCAAATAGGTCATCAATACAAGGTAGCGAATACCTATTCTTGATAGTGACATGGTTTAATTCCCGATAGTCAATACAAAGTCGCATACTCTCGTCTTTCTTCTTTACGAATAAAACAGGAGCACCCCAAGGAGATGTACTAGGACGAATGAAACCGATGTCCAACAACTCTTGTAGTTGGACCTTTAACTCCTGAAGTTCAATAGGAGCCATTCGATATGGAGTTTTAGAAATGGGCTTTGTACCAGGTTCAAGGTCAATAAAGAATTCAACTTCACGTTCTAGGGGTAGACCGGGAAGTTCTTCAGAAAATACGTCAGGAAAGTCACTAACAACAGGAATATTATTCAAAGCTGACGTGTCTTTATTCAAATCCATAACATGGGCCTAGAAAGCTTGACATCCATTTTTTAATAAACGAATAGCTTTATGACTTGATATGACAATGATTGATTTTAATGGTTTAGTTGCTTGAATTCGCACAACAGGTTGATTAGGAATATGAAAACTAACAACCTTACGAAAACAATCAATTTTGGCATGATGAGTAGTTAACCAATCAATCCCTAAAATCACATCAAAAGCAAGTATCTTTCAAGAGATAAGGTCAACGGGTAATGTGATGGTACCAACTTGGATCAAACAAGATTTATAAACAGTGGATGTGATGAAAGTTTCTCCTAACGGAGTTTCCACAGATAGGTCAAAGTCTAATTTCTCCGGAGTCAAGTTTAAACGTTGAGCACAAGCAGGAGAGATAAATGAATGGGTAGCACCGGTATCAAATAATGTATAAACTTCGCATGAATTTATGATTAGCTTACCCGTGATCACCTCGTTTGGGTTCCTCGCATGTTGACCAGTCACGACAAACGCTCTTCCAGGAACCGTTGACTTTGAATTTTCTGGGACAGCCTTTTGAGTCACCATCCCTGCTGGACTTGGTTTCGCTACAGTGCAATCTCGAGCGATATGTCCTTCCTTTCCACAGTTATAACATAACTTAAACTGTTGTGGGCAGTTTGGGTTGATATGTCCTTTTTTTCCGCACTTATAGCATATGACCGGTGGTCGTTCTCCTCCCTTGGAACCCGTTGCTGCTGGTGCTGACGTCTTTACATTATCATTGTTGAATCTCCTCTTTTTAAAATCTCCCCCCAAGTCGCTTCTTCTATTTTCATGGCCACGATTACCACCAGAGTGGTTACCGCTTTTGTCTGAATGTTTTCCTCCCCGCTGGTTTTCATTACTCCGATGACTGCTACCACCGGTATGACCCTGGTTGCGGTCCCTTGGTTGAACGTACTCGCTATCTCGCTCTAATAATTGAGCCCTGTTGACAACGTCTGAATATAAAGCAAATTTATGAGAGATAAGATATTGCCGAATCTCGGGTTTTAAACCTCTCGAAAACATCCTCGTCATTCGTTCCTCATTCTCTACCAAATGAGGTGCAAACCTGGATAACTTTGCGAACTTCGCCTCGTATTGGGACACCGTCATGTTGTTTTGTTCTAGTCTACTAAACTCTACCTCCTTCATATGGCGAATACTTTCAGGAAAGTATTTTTCGTTGAAAAGTTTCTGAAATGTTTCCCAAGACATGCTGAGTGCGGCAGGCAGGGTCCGTTTCACAGACTCCCACCAGTAGTCTGCCTCGCCACGGAACATAAAGGTGGCGAATGGAACCTTCTGTTCCTCCGTGCATCCCAAGACATCGAATATCTTGGTGATTTGCTTGACCCATGCATCCCAAGACATCCCGTCGTTCATCATCTGCTCAGTGGTGTTGTTTACAGGAGGAATATTGCCTTCCTGTTGCACGTTCTCTTGGGTGGTGATTAAAGGTGTTTCCACGGTCTCATTAACTCCACCATTAATATTCTCAGCTGCCATTCTTAAATACTGCCATAAAACAAGGGTTAATTAAACAATTTAACAAATCATATAATACCCCTATATTATGACCAACCAACAAATAAGCTTAGGTAGGACACACTAGTGAAGGATTTACTCGTCTCTCCCCTCCTAGTTCTATTCCCCGATCTCTGCCAGAGATCATATCCCTAAGCTCTGATACCAACTGTGACGCCCCCAAAATAGGTATACAACACCCATTCTGAGTCGTCAAAATACATAGTACAGAAACAACTACAACTTTATTAATACAACATAAAAACTGTGAGTTTAAATACAAATATTGTCATCTAGACAATATCCACACTCAAATAAGTCCTCATTACAATTATTAATACACTATTCTACAGAATAGTGAGGACTACTAGAACCACTTCTAGAACCATCATTCCACACCCCGACTAGTACTCGCTACATTCTCGCCTCCTGAGAAGAAAAATGGAACAACAAGGAAAAGGGTGAGCTCAACTAGCCCAGTAAAGAACATTATGACTAAGATAACATAGAACAAATTATCGTTAGTCTTCAACAGGAAAAAATCTAATAGAATACAATAGACAACCAGTTTTAAATCAATCTTCGCAACGAAAATAATAATTCATCAATAGACAACTAGTTTTAAATCAATCTTCGCAGAGGAAATAATAATTTATTAGAAGAGTTAAGTAGAGAATGCAAACTTCTATCTTCTATATACGAATTTAAAAGTTCGTCGTCGATATTTTATCCCTGTAACATCAATCAATATATATCTGGAATTAAATATGCATATTTGCACTACAGGCCAAAGATATTCACCAGTTTGTCATGTTCATCTAAACACATGTTCATCTTTGCACTACGGGCCAAAGATATTCATCAGAAATCATTAATCTTTGCACTACAGGCCAAAGATATTCAATTATATCATCATTTAGGACAGAGGATGATGAAAAAAATATTTTAAATGAAACGAATCCAGTGAAACAAAAGAATAAATATTAAGGATTCGTATTTCAGCTATTTCATGTCCAAAAATACCTCATAAATAATCATAGTGGAGTAAAATTCAAGAATGATCAAAATATGGATACAATCAAAGCTAGTATCCATAATAGATATTTTGGACGAAAAACAAAAATTTAATTTTTCTGTGAATAGTGTCGTATTCGTGAATAGTGCCGTATACGTGAATAGTGCCGTATACGTGAATAGTAACTCTGACACCAAAAGATAGAAATTTCATAAAAAACATCATCATGCTTCGTGAATAGTACTCGTGAATAGTAACTCGTGAATAGTAACTCATGAATAGTAACTCATAAATAGTAACCCCGATATGAAAAATTTCCAAATTTGATAAAAAATTCCAATCAATATTTCAGCATAATGATATTGAAGAAATAATATCATTTGAGAAGAAAATAACATCCCTTACCTTAGCTAGAATAGTACTTCTGACTAGTATACTGGATATAGTGCTGAAAGAACTTGCACCGTATAGTAATACTCAAAGTACTAAAATACTCACAAGAATACGCTCAATATATCGAGAGAGAAAGAGAGAGAAATCTGTAATTTCTGGTGTGATTTTTAATTCTAACCTAAGCATCCTATTTATAAGAAAATGCTTAGAACACCAAAGCAGAAAATTAAATATAATAATAATATATATTACCAAATTTCTTACGCCCACTCTTAGATTTGAAATCAGCCATTTTGCACATGTATAATGAGGCCCACAATGTAAAAAAAACGTTTTTTTTAAAAATAATAATTAAAACTTCCAAAAATCAATTATTTCGGAACTACGGAACTTCAATAATTCATAATAAATAGCTCTTTCATCAGAAAATTCGAATCTCGCGATTTTTTATAGGAAATTCAATTCTCTACAACTTTACAGAAGAAAGTTTTTCCAAATTCCAAACAGAAATTGACTGAAATCCATAAACAGGCGATTTTACAGGCTATAATCAAATTTCAGTCAAGAAATGGTGTCCACCGACACACAAAACATGTGTTAAACAACTTTTGTAACAAAAATACTTTTTCTCCTCATATACTCATATATCCCACATTCACTGTAAAAATATCATCATTATTATATTATAATAATATAATAAAATATTATTTTATCAGAAAAGATAAAATATCAATTTTTTTAACAATTGTCACTTTAAAAATTTTCTCCATCTATATCCACATAAAATCAATATTTTCCTCATCATATAAATTAATAATTAATTATTCACAAATAATATTACAGAATCACAGTACTGGCAACCAGGCCGTTCTCAGGAAAGAAGGGGCTTTCCAATAAGAATTTCTCCTTACTGGCGCGCAATTAGGTGACCAAACCTCTCCTTAGACATAACTTTCTAGACATTGCCAATAATATTTTTTAATAATATTATTCAGATAATATGAATTATTGCTTCGATAATGGAAAATACTGTGTAGTGACAATTATTGAAACAATAGTAATATAAAATATCAACGCAGCAATTATTGAATCAATAAAATAAAATACTGAACAATAATTACTGTAACAATTATTGAGTAGTGCCTTCTTACGTAAGAATCAATAATTGGTGCAATACCGTGTGCTACTATACAACAACGCGTATTACTGTGTTTTAACCACCGGGTATTCCAACAGTATTAACGGTAACAACTGCGCCGTTATTTATAAACAACTTATACTTGTCATTTTCTTCATCCAATCGCTTTTCGTTATGGGGCCCACAAAAGACTGCGCCGACGTACGAATATTCCCCGACAGCAAGAATATTCCACGACCAAACGAATATTCCCCGACAACAATGAATATTTTATAACCACCTGCTTATTTAAAATATTTGCGCATTTTACCCATAACTAACCACATTAATCAAATCAACCCTTACTATTTCAAAATAATAAATAGAGGAAAATAAATTTCATTTATTAATAATTTGGGGTCTTACAACTCGGCTTTGACTTGTCAGGGGCAGGATTTTGTATCATCACTACCGTTGGAATATACTTTTCTATAGGGCATATTCCTCCCTCAACTGCCTCGTCGTACTCCTGATTCATTATCTGAATCATCAATCTTGGATCCATATCAAATTCAGGTTGACCGCTCTGTACAAGGTAATTCAAAACTCGATGTTGAGTTCTCCTAATTATTTTCCAAAAAGAGAAATTCATATCATCTATTTTAGCCTTCTTAGATCGGACATCTCTTTCCACAATATCCACGTGTCATGTGGCTTTTGCCCATGCATCACTTATTCTCACTCGTTCAGTTTTTCCTTCTTTCAGCTCGGATTCCATCTTTATCATCTTATACTCTGCCAAAGAATGCTTCTGTTCAAGCATCACATATCGGGTAACACAAGCTTGAATGGTTGCATCCTTCTGTTCCACGACCGCCTGTCGTTCTTCAGCCTGCTCTTCTAACTCATAAATACGATTTTGAAATTCTACATTTTGATAATATAATACCTCTAATAAACTCTCCTCAGGTACCTTTTCTTCCTCACTCTCAGCTGTTACCTCTGCGACTATCTCGGGTGCAACTATCAATTCTTCAACCACCACATAGATATCTCTAATTTCTTCTTCGTCTGACATCACATTATCCTGGTTAGTGATTAGAGGTATCCCTACAGTCTTATTCACTCCATTGTTAGCATTCTGAGCTGCCATTCTCAAATACTGTCATAAAACAAGGGTTAATTAAGCAAATTAACATATCACATAATATCCATATATTATGACCGACCAACAATTAAGCTTAGGTAGGACACACTAGCGAATGATTTACTTATCTCTCCCCTCCTAGTTCTAATCCCGATCTCCGCCAGAGATCATATCCCTAAACTCTGAAACCAACTGTGACAACCCAAAAATAGGTCCATTCCATCCAACCCATTCTGAGTCGCCAAATACATGGTACAGAAAACAACTACAACTTTATTACAACAATTGTCGTGCAAAATATAACAAAACATATTCTGTGAGTTTGGATACAAATATATATCAACTGTGACTCATGTCCCAACCGTGGACAGCACCTCATAATGACACCTTACATAAAGGTATAGTCGAAAATTGGTTTAGAAATTAGAATCTTTGGGAAGTGCTCAAGGAAACCTTCGTACATGGGAGACCATGCTTCTAGGTTATGATAGATATCATATGGCCACAGAATTATCCTTGGTTGACCCAATAGACCCCAAAGAAAAATGAGAAGATTACTATCATATTCTTCCCAATGGTGAGTCTTCTCTTGATATATCATTATCTACACTATCTCTAATTGAGAGTTATATTTCAAATAGACTCGAAGATCATATAGGTACTGCTGGTAGATATACTCAGCAAGTGGATAAGCACAACCCTGACTTATGATGACATGAGGTTGTATGTCATTAGACATCTTGTATGATAGTGGTAAAACACCCTTCCAAGTTAAATTCACCTCACCCTCAACATCTATAGACCACCGTTCTATTCCGTTGTTATCCCCCGCTTGTCCCAGCTAAACTTTTATTACCTGAAAGGAATTGTGAATCAAAAGGGTGAGCACAACTAGCTCAGTAAAGAATATCATGACTAAAGATAAATAAATTATCAATAGCCTTCAACAGTAATAAATCAGAGATTTAGAACATATGGTAGATGATAAAACTTTTCAACCATAGTTGCAGCGGAACGAGCAATCCATTAGAAGAGTCAAATAGACTATAAAGTCTATTATCTTCTCCATGTTAAAAGTCCACTAACAATGTTTTATCCCTGTAACATCAATCAACAATTCCTGTCCACAATCACATGTATAACTCATAATCGTAATTGTTGTTCTAAATTTCTTTTCTCATCCAGGACAAAGATAATTTTCATCACATGAAACATCAAAGATCATGGTTATGCCAAATCACAGTTCATGCTCATAATCATACTAATAAATTTATCTTTGCACTACGGGCCACAGATATTCATTAACAAGTTATCTTTGCACTACAGGCCAAAGATATTCAACAACAGGTCATCTTTGCATTACGAGCCAAAGATATTCATCAACAATTCATCTTTGCACTACAGGCCAAAGATATTCATATCTCAAAGAAATATATAATCATTTCAAAATCTATATAAACCATAATTATAACCATGTTGATCAAATCACCTTTGCACTTAAGCTAAAAATATTCAATTGTAAATTCAATGGTCATGATCATACTAGTCACAATTCATCTTTGCACTACTGGCCAAAGAGAACCCAGAGTCACGATCATACCAATAATCTACCCATCTTTACACTCAAGTCAAAGAGAAATTCAACATCAGGGTTATAAAAATGTTATATATGATAATAAAAACAATATGATCAACAACTGCATTTATTTTCAAGAGCAACAATCATAAATCAACGATAATTTGGTCAGAAAAAGAAACCAATTTTTGTCGTGAATAGTACACGTGAATAGTAACTCGTGAATAGTAACTCGTAAATAGTAACTCATGAATAGTAACTCGTGAATAGTAACTTTTGAATAGTAACTCGTGAATAGTACTCCGTATTCGTACATAGTACCGTATACATAAATAATGTCATATACGTAAATAGTGCCATATACATGAATAGTGCCATATACGTGAATAGTAATCCCGACTCAAAAAGGTAGAAATTCCACAATAAGATCCATACCAATATGTCAGTATAATGATATTGAAAGAATAATATCATTATGAAGAATATAATATCTCTTAATATCCCTTACTATCCCTTACTATCCCGTACCATCCCTTACCTCAAAAGAGCAGTACTTCTGACTGGAATAACGCTGAACGAACTTGCACCGTATAGCAACACTCAAGATATCAAAATACTCACAAGAATACACTCGATAATATAGAGAGAGAAATAGAGTGAAAACTTCAGTTTCTGGTGTGATTTTAAATTCTAACCTAAGCACCCTATTTATAGGAAAATGCTTAGAACACCAAAGCAGAAAATTGAATATAATAATATTATATTTATAAAATTTTCTTACGCACACTTTTAACAAATGATTTCAGCTAATTTTAACCACCAGTGGCCCCCCAAACATAACAAAAACGTTTTTGTTATTAAAAATAATTAAAACTTTGAAAAATCAATTATTTCGGAACTACGAAACTTCAATAATTCATAATAAATAGCCCTTCAATTCTCTACAACTTTACAGAAGAAAGTTTTTCTAAATTCTAAACAGAAATTTACCGAAATCCACATACGGACGATTTTACAGGCTATAATCAAATTTCAGTCAAGAAATGGGTCCACCAACATGTTTAACATGTTTTAAATAACTTTTGTAACAAAAAAACTCTTCCTCCTCATATACTCATATATCCCACATTCATTGTAAAAATATCATAATTATTATATTATAATAATATAATAAAATATTATTTTATCAGAAAAGATAAATTATCAATTTTTAACAATTATCACTTTAAAAATTTTCTCCATCTATATCCACATAAAATGAATATTTTCCTCATCATATAAATTAATAATTAATTATTCACAAATAATATTACAGAATCACAATAATGACAACCAGGTAGTTCCCAAGAAAGAGGGGGCATTCCAATAAGAATTTCTCCTTACTGACGCGCAATTAGGTGACCAAACCTGAAAGAACCCGGATATTCAGAAAAATATTAAAATAAGAATTTAATGAATAAAATTCGTAAGTGTGAAATGGGTTCGAATAAAAACATTTATGTGATACGAGGTATGTAGGAATGTTTTACACAGGGTAATATGAACTATGTAATATGTGATTTTTGTGATTTATAAATATATTATTATTATATATTGTTATTGATCGCAGAGATAATTCAGTTGAGATAAAAGAAGTGGATAAAATTTCCTATCAATAGTAAATAGTTTATAGGATTATTTTATCATAGTAAGTGGGTGACATTAATGTATAATTGTCATTTTCTTGTGTATGTGTACTAATAACTGGTATGATTATAATATAGGTTATTGATAGTACATAAGTTATCCGCGAATGGGTTTGGATAATGAAACATGAGTTAGTTGAGATAATTAACTGATAAGAATAAATATTGGTTAATTGATAGTTGAGAGTTATATTATGGAATAATATAATGTGTATGTTAAATCTTAAATATCTATGGTAATATAGTACAAGGTTTAAATTACTTAAGTAAAAGAGTGAATTAATATGTGTGTTGAATATGTGGTACTTTATATATGTTACTCAAAATGGTAATATGTGAGAAAGTCTAATGTTCGAATAACGTTACATATATATACGTTATTAAAGGAAGAAATAAATTATTATATCTTTAAATGGATATTTAATATTTGAAGAAATTGTTTTGGGAACAATTTATAGAGGGAGAGAGAAATAATAATTATATATTTCTAATAGAGAATATTAAAATAATTTCTAATATTGAGTTATTTTAATAAAAGGAAGAAATGTTATTTTTTGAATAATAATATTACCTTATATATTTTTGTATGAGGTATGATTAATAATATAGTAGATATATTAAAATGTATTTGTCATATGTAAACAAATTGATAGAAACAATTTAATATAATAGAAAATAAACTTATTATCTATTTTCTATATATAATATATGTACATATGTCGTACATATAGTTAATTGATATTATATTAAGAATAATATCTTGAGACAATAAGCAAATTAATTTCTAATTGTAAATGTCTTTATTGGGAGAAATCATAATATTTATGTTATGACAAAATACATAAATTCTAATGTATTTTCAAGGGAGTTAATTAATGAAAGAAAACTAAGTTATTTTAAAATATTAATTAACTTAAGTTATTATTTTATCGTGGCTGTTATCATTTAAATAATTATTGGTTAGAGATGGAAGAGGTTGTCTTGGGACAATCGAATAATTATACGTATAGTGTATAATTTAAATAATTAATAGAGTATATATTAATTATTTTAAGTGTAAAGGTTATACATATTACAAGTGTAAGGTAAGCTAAATAAATTAGCATTGAGGTAAAGTGTGTCACACAAACTTTATACTAAATAATGTGTAATATGGGAAAAGCATTTGAGTAGTAGTATCATATAATTACCTACTGCTTGAGATTTAATGTGGTGTGATATTTAATATAGAGTAAAAGTAATTAAATCATAAAGTTGATTTAAATAAGTTTTGTTATCCCATCCTAGGTGATGAGACAATTATATGTGTATTACATCACACCTACTACCTTGCAATGATAAATCATATTGTGACACTAAGTTATAATGTATGGTTGATATGTGTATACAACATAGCATTAGAATAAGAGTGGTGTATAAGTATATAGTCTAATGTTGCAAGAAGGATGTGTATTTGGAAATTATCCCAAAACTAGTGTCCCAATTGCTCCCTATTCTCATTCACGTGTTTGGCAAAAAGGCTAAACCCTATCTCCTTTCTTCTTCATTACATTGTAGTCTAATAATGGCTAGAAGGATGGGGGAAGTGGAGTTGGTAACCAACTCTCCAATATCCAATGGCTTCTTCTTCCTCCCC
The DNA here is from genome assembly GCA_016801055.1 of Panax notoginseng. NCBI lineage: Eukaryota > Viridiplantae > Streptophyta > Magnoliopsida > Apiales > Araliaceae > Panax > Panax notoginseng. Next base: position 109,800,029 of record CM029021.1, read on the forward strand.
TTGGATTAGTTCAATGTGCAAAGCCATGATTTGGATAATCCTTCCTTTATAAATAGAGACTCCTTCATCTTATTTCTCTTTTGTTGAGATGTGTGAGAAGTGGCTATGAAGAGTCAATAAAATTGGAGAGCAATCAAAAGTTATGAAGGCTATGCTTAGCATATTGAAGCATCAAGAGGTAATAATTCTAAGTTACATGCTCTTGATTTCCTAAGTTTGCAATTTCTTGGAAATGTCATGAAATAGTCACTTTTAAGTCCAAAAATTGATGGCTAAGGGTTGTTATAATCCATGAATTGTTGTTAGATATTGTTAATATAGTCAAATGCGAAAATAACGGAAGTTAAACGAACCAATTTGGTTGAGAAACGAATTCGTAGTGAATGATTTCACTAAATTGTCCAAAACATGAACATTTACATGAACATGAGTTATAGATTCATTTTTGGGTTAGTTAATGTTGATGTTAGTTTATGGGTATTATGATATGTTGTAGTTCTATGAATTACGAATCCATAAAATCGAAAACGAACTAATTTAGACATGTATAACTCAAACTATGAAGGTAGAAAGGATTATTGGCTTGTTATTTTGAAGCAGGACATGAATCCGTGCAATTAAAGTAGCTATGCCCGCCCCGGCGGGCTATTTATAGGGCAAAACCCCCACCCCGGTGGTGGTGGTCTGACTTGCAAATGCTGAGAAAAATCTGACAGAACATGCTTTACTAAAACAGCCATAACGTTTTCATACGAACTCCGATTGAGGAAATTCAAGATGATCCGGAACGAGGACGAATAGACCTACAACTTTTGTTCTTTACGTTTTTCAATTTGAGGTAATTAGGAAGGGTAAAAATAGTTATTTGTGTGACTATTGCGTAATCGAAGGCCATCGGAGGGCGTCGAGCGAGCACATACGCAAATATAGTGCTCCCGACGATGAAATATGTTATTCTAAGTGATGTAACATAAAAATGCATGATAATGGACATGACATATAAGATTACCTTACTCATTATAGAATGCTTTAGCATGGCTTAGTATGTGTTTTGAAAAGAAACTTAGGGTTTTGAAAAACGAATATTGACGAACCTTGAGTCTTTGAAGTTATGATATTTTAACACATACATCTTATTGAGTTATGAGTATACTTAAGAATGAGAAGTGATTTAAAGTTACTTTACTTATTATCAACTTACAATAGCTTAGTTGAAAAGGATTTCTAAAGAAAACTTGAAACTTTAAGAACGAACTTAAAGTAATTTGTGTACTTAAAGTTCTAAACATGATAACATATATGCATGGATTAGTTAGCTATGAAATGAGATTAAACGGTTCACCTAGTTGTTTGACCTTGGCCTAGAATAACTTTTAAAAGTGAACTTGAACGCCTTATGCCTCTACACATGACGAATATGTTCATCTTTTAGCTAAGCATGAATTGGACATTTCAAGTGTGGTTTAAAATACGTTTTCAAATAATGAACTATGCTATGTCTATGTGAAGCATACTAGTAGAGACTTATTAGTACCAATATATGGTTTAAAAGCTTATAACATCGAATCTTGCTAAAGAAAGTTGTTAAGCCTTATTGATTGAAATAAATCATTATGAAACTAAGTAGTTTGAATATGAACGACGTAGATCACGTATCTATAAACTTTAAATATGTGTTGAACACATAGCGAGTCATGTGAGTGATAAATGTATATGAATATTGATGTCAAGTACGGGTGGTTAAGTATACCTAAACATACCTAGCTATTCTAAGAGTACGATGAGAAAGCAAAATAAAGGTTTTACAAACCTAGTTAGGAGACAATATTTGTTCTTATATTAAGAGCGTATCAAATGTATGACTAATGGATATGAATCCATGATTATATAACTGTGTAGGAATACACGAAGTGCAGTTAAGCATTACGCAGTAAGTCGTAGTTAATAAACTACGAATCAGGCAAGTCTTTCAGTTCCTATTTGATATATGAATTCTATAACTGTTAGTTGAGCTATATTATGGTATGAGAATGTTGATGTATATATATGAAATGCATATGAGATATGTATGAAATGTGAAAGTTGATCTTTGATGATATGGTTGTGATATAAACCTCTATGCTTGTTATGTGAGAAGTAACATGTGTAGTAAATATTAACTGATTATAAATGCATGAACTGAATATGCTATTATATACTATGTGCTGCATGAAAATTGTTAGAATTGCTGGGCTGTCGAGCTCACCCCTGCAAATAACCACTTTTGCAGGTTAAAGACTCACGGTAAAGATTTTGTGCTTCTTGGTTGACAAAGTAGATAGTTTCACGACGAAGGATACTATTTAGATTATTACTTGAACCATGTTTTGGTTCTAGGAGTGTACTTGATATATACTTACGATGTTTAATACTTGTTGTATTGTAAGGATGTATTAGTTAATACATAGAGGATATCGAATAGAATGAATCATAACATAAATTGATTCAAGGATATGTAATCGATTCAAGTTAAGAAATCAATAGAAGATTTATTTTTTTCAAAGGAGATTGAAAAAGTTCAAATTATTCCGCATATTTATATTATATCAAATGTAATGTAAAACAAGAATAGTAAATGACCAAGTTGTGAAACTTATAAAAGTTTGGGGTCATTATACAGATCTTGGAAATTGAGAGAATTTTATATTCTAAATTGTAATAAGTAGAGTTTTATTCATTAAAGTTATGAATGAAAAATATAAATAGTTTGACGATAGTAGTATCGTGGCGGACCGGATCCGAGGTTTGAAGGGACCCGGATTTGGGGGCGTCACAGGTTGGTATCAAAGCTGTAGGTTATAAACTTAAGTAAGTGTACCTTAGGCTATAACCTGAGAGAGAGAGAGAGAAAGATAAAGATTAAAATATATAAGTAAAGATTCAAAGAAGAATCTTGAAGTATCTAAGAGAATGATAATTTAGGAGTTTCCTAACTTCGGTAATAAAAATGATAAGATGATGTCTATAAGATATATATGACAAAGATAATAAGAATGAACTCGAGTGGAGTTTTGTTGATAATAGGGAAAGAACCCTAAGGTAAATTAATGATCACGACGTGATTAGATTAAGCTATGAAGTGATAAATAGTCCGTAACGACTAAATGTGTATAGCTTGATGCTATAAGTGAATGTACTGTGAAATGGTACGATGTGGACTCATGAGGAGTTGTGTATGATGAGATACGAAGAATTCGTATCGAGCAAAGAGCAAGTTAAGAGTGAGATAGAGTTAAGTTAGATTTCAGTTGAGGACTCATGTGAGAGCTGAGTTGTACAAACCTTTGTGTGGGCGGAGGCTTTGTTCTCACGCTCGGTTCCTCACAATGATAATCAATGAAATGTCGGTGTCGCGCTATCGATATGCTTATGGTGAGAAGGTGATTCTTTTCTCATATCATATTTGGTAGATAGAGACTATTAAGATTAAGATAGAGAATATTATGATTAGGCGCGAGTTCTTAAAACTCTTACACATGGTACGTTCGTGACTCATAATTATATGAAATGTTTTTGAACCCCTCAGCGAATGGACGCCTATGGTCTGACTAGGATAAGTTCTTAAACTCATATAATTATGGCAAGTTCCTGAATTTCCAAAGTGTGGTAAGTTTGATGAACTGTATCGGATATATATATGTTATGAAGTTAGAAATTTTAGTGTAGTAAAGATTGAAGTTGATGGAGAAACGTGAATTTTCTAAATCTTCTAGCTCTGCTAGATTTTCAAAGTTTATTGACTTCGTGCTGAGGATTCGCATTTCTGTTTTCTTGAAAAACATTGGATCTTGTGATTGAACCAATGATGTTTAAAAACAATACTTTTATTCTTATATCTATGCCAATTGTTTCGGCTAAGACAAAAATGATTTGAAAATTTTCAAAATGTATTTCTAACCATGCGCATCATTGATATGGTGTATGGTAAACGATGGAGTCATCCATGCAGTTGAACCTAGTGTTGGTTGTGATCGAAAGATCGTCAACCAATTTTGGTAAGGTGTAGTATGACAAAGTCACATAATGGCGGAATCCTCAACGTACTAGTAATCTAGTACGGTATCATGATGTCATAAAAGAATTTTTGGTTTTCTTTTAAATTATGAAGAAGGTCAATTAAGTTAGCTATATTATTTTGATTGAAGTCCGAGTTGTTGATAAAAGTCTAAGCTATTTGATTCGGCTAGACGGTTGTTGAAAAATATTTATGGAATTCAAGCGTTCTTGAGTAATTATGCCAAACCGGATTTCTCTGGTGCGGATTCAGTTGTTGAAAAGCTGAGGTGAACAACCCTATAAGGGGACATATTTTCGGGGACAATGGTTCCGAGCGTAATACATATAGTCGTTACAAAATACTACGTTGCGGCCCAATGTAGTGGTACAATAGGTTGGCCACCTAGTGTACGCGTGGAGGGTGTTTTCAGTCTTTGTGATTGATAAACACTCTGGTTTGCAGTGTGAAGGATTTTGTTGAAGCATCTGTAAACCTAGAGAAGAGTTCACGATCTTGTGACCCCTCAGCATAATTTGGAATCTAAGATTATTCATACTACTTCCCGATTATTGAAAAATCGTGGAAGATTCTTATTCTTCTGAAGGATGAATGTAGTAAATAAAATGTTCCTTAGAAAGGAGAATGTGGTAGAATGCAAGTGAGCAAGTTATAATAAACCTTCCAAAAATATAAATGAATAAAATTATGCAAAAGAATATGTAATATTCAGAATAGCACCAAGTAGAGGAAGTTTTGGTGATTCCGAGGACGGAATCCTTATAAGGGGGAGAGGATGTAAGAACCCGGATATTCAGAAAAATATTAAAATAAGAATTTAATGAATAAAATTCGTAAGTGTGAAATGTGTTCGAATAAAAATATTTATGTGATACGAGGTATGTAGGAATGTTTTACATAGGGTAATATGAACTATGTAATATGTGATTTTTGTGATTTATAAATATATTATTATTATATATTGTTATTGATCGCAGAGATAATTCAGTTGAGATAAAAGAAGTGGATAAAATTTCCTATCAATAGTAAATAGTTTATAGGATTATTTTATCATAGTAAGTGAGTGACATTAATGTATAATTGTCATTTTCTTGTGTATGTGTACTAATAACTGGTATGATTATAATATAGGTTATTGATAGTACATAAGTTATCCGCGAATGGGTTTGGATAATGAAACATGAGTTAGTTGAGAGAATTAACTGATAAGAATAAATATTGGTTAATTGATAGTTGAGAGTTATATTATGGAATAATATAATGTGTATGTTAAATCTTAAATATCTATGGTAATATAGTACAAGGTTTAAATTACTTAAGTAAAAGAGTGAATTAATATGTGTGTTGAATATGTGGTACTTTATATATGTTACTCAAAATGGTAATATGTGAGAAAGTCTAATGTTCGAATAACGTTACATATATATACGTTATTAAAGGAAGAAATAAATCATTATATCTTTAAATGGATATTTAATATTTGAAGAAATTGTTTTGGGAACAATTTATAGAGGGAGAGAGAAATAATAATTATATATTTCTAATAGAGGATATTAAAATAATTTCTAATATTGAGTTATTTTAATAAAAGGAAGAAATGTTATTTTTTGAATAATAATATTACCTTATATATTTTTTTGAGGTATGATTAATAATATAGTAGATATATTAAAATGTATTTGTCATATGTAAACAAATTGATAGAAACAATTTAATATAATAGAAAATAAACTTATTATCTATTTTCTATATATAATATATGTACATGTGTTGTGCATATAGTTAATTGATATTATATAAGAATAATATCTTGAGACAATAAGCAAATTAATTTCTAATTGTAAATGTCTTTATTGTTAGAAAGCATAATATTTATGTTATGACAAAATACATAAATTCTAATGTATTTTCAAGGAAGTTAATTAATGAAAGAAAACTAAGTTATTTTAAAATATTAATTAACTTAAGTTATAATTTTATCGTGGCTGTTATCATTTAAATAATTATTGGTTAGAGATGGAAGCGGTTGTCTTGGGACAATCGAATAATTATACGTATAGTGTATAATTTAAATAATTAATAGAGTATATATTAATTATTTTAAGTGTAAAGGTTATACATATTACAAGTGTAAGGTAAGCTAAATAAATTAGCATTGAGGTAAAGTGTGTCACACAAACTTTATACTAAATAATGTGTAATATGGGAAAAGCATTTGAGTAGTAGTATCATATAATTACCTACTGCTTGAGATTTAATGTGGTGTGATATTTAATATAGAGTAAAAGTAATTAAATCATAAAGTTGATTTAAATAAGTTTTGTTATCCCATCCTAGGTGATGAGACAATTATATGTGTATTACATCACACCTACTACCTTGCAATGATAAATCATATTGTGATACTAAGTTATAATGTATGGTTGATATGTGTATACAACATAGCATTAGAATAAGAGTGGTGTATAAGTATATAGTCTAATGTTGCAAGAAGGATGTGTATTTGGAAATTATCCCAAAACTAGTGTCCCAATTGCTCCCTATTCTCATTCACGTGTTTGGCAAAAAGGCTAAACCCTATCTCCTTTCTTCTTCATTACATTGTAGTCTAATAATGGCTAGAAGGATGGGGGAAGTGGAGTTGGTAACCAACTCTCCAACATCCAATGGCTTCTTCTTCCTCCCCTTGGATTAGTTCAATGTGCAAAGCCATGATTTGGATAATCCTTCCTTTATAAATAGAGACTCCTTCATCTTATTTCTCTTTTGTTGAGATGTGTGAGAAGTGGCTATGAAGAGTCAATAAAATTGGAGAGCAATCAGAAGTTATGAAGGCTATGCTTAGCATATTGAAGCATCAAGAGGTAATAATTCTAAGTTACATGATCTTGATTTCCTAAGTTTGCAATTTCTTGGAAATGTCATGAAATAGTCACTTTTAAGTCCAAAAATTGATGGCTAAGGGTTGTTATAATCCATGAATTGTTGTTAGATATTGTTAATATAGTCAAATGTGAAAACAACAGAAGTTAAACGAACCAATTTGGTTGAGTAACGAATTCGTAGTGTCATGATTTCACTAAATTGTCCAAAACATAAACATTTACATGAACAGAGTTATAGATTCATTTTTGGGTTAGTTAATGTTGATTTTAGTTTAATGGGTATTATGATATGTTGTAGCTCTATGATTTACGATCATAGAATCGAAAACGAACTTATTTGCGGACATGTATAAATCAAACTTGATATGTAGAAAGGAATTATTGGCTTGTTATGTTTGAAGCAGGACATGAATCCGTGCAATTAAAAGTTAGCTATGACCCGCCCCAACGGGATATTTATAGGGCAAAACCCCCGCCCCGGCGGGGGTGGTCTGACTTGCAAATGCTGAGAAAAATCTGACAGAACATACTTTACTAAAACAACCATAACGTTTTCATACGAGCTCCGATTGAGGAAATTCAAGATGATCCGGAACGAGGACGAATAGACCTACAACTTTTGTGCTTTACGTTTTTTAATTTGAGGTAATTAGGAAGGGTCAAAATAGTCATTTTTGTGACTATTGCGTAATCAAAGGCCATCGGAGGGCGTCGAGCGAGCACATACGCAAATATAGTGCTCCCGACGATGAAATATGTTATTCTAAGTGATGTAACATAAAAATCCATGATAATGGACATGGCATAAAAGATTACCTTACTCATTATAGAATGCTTTAACATGACTTAGTATGTGTTTTGAAAAGAAACTTAGGGTTTTGAAAAACGAATATTGACGAACCTTGAGTCTTTGAAGTTATGATATTTTAACACATACATCTTGTTGAGTTATGAGTATACTTAAAAATGAGAAGTGATTTAAAGTTACTTTACTTATTATCAACTTACAATAGCTTAGTTGAAAAGGATTTCTAAAGAAAACTTGAAACTTTAAGAACGAACTTAAAGTAATTTGTGTACTTAAAGTTCTAAACAGGATAACATATATGCATGGATTAGTTAGCTATGAAATGAGATTAAAAGGTTCACCTAGTTGTTTGACCTTGGCCTAGAATAACTTTTAAAAGTGAACTTGGAACGCCTTATGCCTCTACACATGACGAATATGTTCATCTTTTAGCTAAGCATGAATTGGACGTTTCAAGTGTGGTTTAAACTACGTTTTCAAATAATGAACTATGCTATGTCTATGTGAAGCTTACTAGTAGAGACTTATTAGTACCAATATATGGTTTAAAAGCTTATAACATCAAATCTTGTTAAAGAAAGTTGTTAAGCCTTATTGATTGAAATAAATCATTATGAAACTAAGTAGTTTGAATATGAACGACATAGATCACGTATCGATAAACTTTAAATATGTGTTGACACATAGCGAGTCATGTGAGTGATAAATGTATATGAATATTGATGTCAAGTACGGGTGGTTAAGTATACCTAAACATACCTAGCTATTCTAAGAGTACGATGAGAAAGCAAAATGAAGGTTTTACAAACCTAGTTAGGAGACAATATTTGTTCTTATATTAAGAGCGTATGAAATATATGACTAATGGATATGAATCCATGATTATATAACTGTGTAGGAATACACGAAGTGCAGTTAAGCGTTACGCAGTAAGTCGTAGTTCATAAACTACGAATCAGGCAAGTCTTTCAGTTCCTATTTGATATATGAATTCTATAACTGTTAGTTGAGCTATATTATGCTATGAGAATGTTGATGTATATATATGAAATGCATATGAGATATGTATGAAATGTGAAAGTTGATCTTTGATGATATGGTTGTGATATAAACCTCCATGCTTGTTATGTGAGAAGTAACATGTGTAGTAAATATTAACTGATTATGAATGCATGAACTGAATATGCTATTATATACTATGTGCTGCATGAAAACTATTAGAATTGCTGGGCTGTCGAGCTCACCCCTGCAAATAACCACTTTTGCATGTTAAAGACTCACGGTAAAGATTTTGTGCTTCTTGGTTGACAAAGTAGATAGTTTCACGACGAAGGATACTATTTAGATTATTACTTGAACCATGTTTTGGTTCTAGGAGTGTACTTGATATATACTTACGATGTTTAATACTTGTTGTATTGTAAGGATGTATTAGTTAATACATAGAGGATATCGAATAGAATGAATCATAACATAAATTGATTCAAGGATATTTAATCGATTCAAGTTAAGAAATCAATAGAAGATTTATTTTTTTCAAAGGAGATTGAAAAAGTTTAAATTATTCCGCATATTTATATTATATCAAATGTAATGTAAAACAGGAATAGTAAATGACCAAGTTGTGAAACTTATAAAAGTTTGGGGTCATTATACAGAACTTGGAAATTGAGAGAATTTTATATTCTAAATTGTAATAAGTAGAGTTTTATTCATTAAAGTTATGATTGAAAAATATAAATAGTTTGACGATAGTAGTATCGTTGTAACGACCCCAAAATAGGTCCATTCCATCCAACCTATTCTGAGTCGCCAAATACATGGTACAGAAAACAACTACAACTTTATTACAATAATTGTTGTGCAAAATACAACAACACATATGCTGTGTGTTTGGATACAAATATTATACCAAATGTGACTCATGTCCCAACCGTGGACAGTACCTCACAGTGGCACCTTACATAAAGGTATAGTCAAAGACTGTTTTAGAAATTAGAATCTTTGGGGAAGTGCTCAAGGGAAACCTTCGTACATGGGAGGCCACGCGTCTAGGTTATGATAGATATCACATGGCCACAGAATTATCCTTGGTTGACCCAATAGACCCCAAGAAAAACGAGAAGATTATTATCATATTCTTTCCAATGGTGAGTCTTCTCTTGACTTATTCATTATCTCCACTGTCTCTAATTGAGAATTATACTTCAAACAAACACCAAGATTATATAGGTAGTGTCCATAGATATACTCAGCAAGTGGATGAGCACAACCTGTCTTATGATGACACGAGGTTGTATGTCATTAGACATCTTGTATGATAGTGACACAAACACCCTTCCAACGTTGGGTTCGCCTCACCCTATTTTCTTCACCAAATATAACTACTAAATGATGACCACCGTTCTATTCCCTTGTGTTACACCCGCTCGACCCAGCTACACTCTTATTACCTGAAAGGAATTGTGAAGCAAAAGGGTGAGCACAACTAGCTCAGTAAAGAATATCATGACTAAAGATAATTCAATTATCAATAGCCTTCATCAACAATAAATCAGAGATTTAGAACATATGGTAAATGATAAAAATTTCAACCATAGTTGCAGCGAACGAGCAATCCATTAGAAGAGTCAAATAGACTATAAAGTCTATTATCTTCTCCATGTTAAAAATCCACCAACAATGTTTTATCCATGTAACATCACTCAAAAGTTCCTTTCCACAATCATATGAATAACTCATATCATAATTGTGACTATAAATTTTTCTTCGCACCCAGGACGAAGAATATTTTCATCACCTGTCTTTACCTGAAACATCAAAGATCATGGTTATACCAAATCACAATTCCTGTTTATAATCATACTAACAAATCCATCTTTGCACTACGGGCCAAAGATATTCATCAGCAAACCATCTTTGCACTACGGGCAAAGATATTCATCAACAAACCATCTTTGCACTACGGGCCAAAGATATTCAACAACAGTTCATCTTTGCACTACAGGCCAAAGATATTCATCAACAGACCATCTTTGCACTACATGCCAAAGATATTCATCAACAATTCATATTTGCACTACAGGCCAAATATATTCATATCTCAAAGAAATATATATTCATTTCAGAATTTATATAAACAATAATTATAACCATGTTGATCAATTCACCTTTGCACTTAAGTTTAAGATATTCAATTATAATTCAATGGTCATGATCATACCAGTCACAATTCAACTTTGCACTACAGGCCAATAGAGAACCCTAGTCATGATCATACAATAATCTACCATCTTTACACTCCAGTGAAAGAGAATTTCAACATCAGGGTTATAAAAATGTTATATATGATGATAAAAATAATATGATCAACATATAGTTTTAATCTCAAGAGTAATATTCGTAACTCATGAATAGTAAATCGTGAATAGTAACTCATGACTAGTAACCCCGACACAAAAAGGTAGAAATTCTACAATAAAATCCATACAATATTTCGGTATAATGATATTGAAAGAATAACATTACTTAAATTTATAAACAATTTATTTTAATTGTTTACACTTTACTAATTAATGCATTTAATCATCATAAAATGCCCAACTCTTACAATTTTATCATCAATAACCAAAACCCTCATCAAAAATCTGCATATACCTCATATAGGATTCTCAAGCCATAAAATCTATTTTCCAATTTTCTTACTTCACATAACATATTTAATTCATTTACTCATAACTAGTCCATTTTCATAAAAAATACCAAATCAGTTCCAAAAATATTTCTTTTCTGGGATTTAGCATAATATAGTCCCATATTGAACATATATTTTTCTCAGAATTTTTAAAACTCATTTACTATTTTTCATATGGCCAAAACCACCGAATATTTAGACATTTATCAAAAATTATACTTTTATCCAAAAATTCTGAAATTTACAGAGTATACTTCTATCATACACATGTACTCCCAATAAAAATTTCATCAATTTTGGAGTTAACCACAAGAAATTATAAGCGGTTACTTTTAAAATAGTCTTTTCCCGTAAGATTCATAACTCTTAATCTATACATCCAAAAATCACCATTTTTGGACACAATCAATAAAACTCATCAAAATATCATTTCAAATTTTTCCATAATTTTTGAAGATCAGAAAAATTACGAAACTGAAAATCATAACAACCCTTAAAATCCATTACTATCCCTTACCTCAAAAGAGCAGTACTTCTGACTGGATATCGGATATGATGCTGAAGGAAACTTGCACTGATGAATAGAAACTCACCAAGTATCTAAAAACTCACAAAATATGCTTCATAATATAGAGAGAGAAAGAGAGAAAGCTTATGTTTCTGGTGTGATTTTCAATTCTAACTTAGCCCTCTATTTATAGGAAAATTTTGGTAGGTTTGACCTGCAACCTGATGGCTTTACCTGCCACTATTCCCACCCACACACATTTGAAATATATTCAGCACATTTCTTCACCAACCACAAGGGGCCCACCAATTCTAGAATTTTCCACCAAAAATGATTTTAACCTGATTTCCGAATCAGCCACCTCTTAAAATTCATAACAAATCATTACGTTCATTTTTACGGTTCAAAATTTATGGATATATACTCAACTTATATATGTATAACGTATCCAAAAATTACCATGATCCAACGGTCGGATTAAAAATTATAAACCCCCGCAAAATATCTCAAAACCCTGATTTTTAATACCTCCATTCCGACAAAAAAAATACTGATAAAAAACCTCACATTAACTCCTTCAAATTTTAACCACAAAAATATATCCTCATTTATATCCACATAAAATAAATATTTTCTTATCATATGAATCAATAATTAATTATTCACAAATAATATTACAGAATCACATTTATGACAACCAGGCCGTTCCAGGAAAGAGGGGGCTTTCCAATAAGGATTTCTCCTTACTGGCGCGCAATTAGATGACCAAACCTCTCCTTAGACAGAACTTTCTAGACATTGCCAATAATGCTATCTAATAATATTATTCAAATAATATGAATTATTGATATGATAATAGAAAATACTGTGCAGCAACAATTATTGAACAACAATAATATAAATTTCAACGTAGCAATTATTGAATCAATAAAATAAAATATTGAACAGTAATTACTGTAACAATTATTGAGTAGTGCCTTCTTACGTAAGAATCAATAATTTCAAAAATACTGTGCAATACCGTGTGCTACTGTGTAATAACGCGTATTACTGTATTTTAATCACCGGGTATTCCAACAGTGTTAACAGTACAACTACGCCGTTATTTGTAAAAACTTAAATTTGTCGTTTTCTTCACCCGACAGTTATTCGTTATGGGGCCCACAAATAGCTGCGCCGTCGTACGAATATTCCCCGACAGAAAAAATATTCCACGACCAAACGAATATTCCCCGACAACAATGATTATTTTATAACCACTTGTGCATTTTGAAAAAAATCATATATCACCCTTAACTTTAACATTTATCAATTTAACCATTTACTGAATAGTAATTATAAGAAAAATTGAATACTTTTATTTCATAAAATTCGGGGTCTTACAATCGTGGCGGACCGGATCCGAGGTTCGAAGGGACCCGGATTTGGGGGCATCACAGGTTGGTATCAAAGCTGTAGGTTATAAACTTAGGTAAGTGTACCTTAGGCTATAACCTGAGAGAGAGAGAGAAAGATAAAGATTAAAATATATAAGTAAAGATTCAAAGAAGAATCTTGAAGTATCTAAGAGAATGATAATTCAGGAGTTTCCTAACTCCGGTAATAAAAATGATAAGATGATGTCTATAAGATATATATGACAAAGATAATAAGAATGAACTCGAGTGGAGTTTTGTTGATAACAGGGAAAGAAGCCTAAGGTAAATTAATGATCACGACGTGATTAGATTAAGCTATGAAGTGATAAACAGTCCATAACGACTAAATGTGTATAGCTTGATGCTATAAGTGAATGTATTGTGAAATGGTACGATGTGGACTCATGAGGAGTTGTGTATGATGAGATACGAAGAATTCGTATCGAGCAAAGAGCAAGCTAAGAGTGAGATAAAGTTAAGTTGGATTTCAGTTGAGGACTCATGTGAGAGCTGAGTTGTACAAACCTGTGTGGGCGGAGGCTTTGTGCTCACGCTCGGTTCCTCACAATGATAATTAATGAAATGTCGGTGTCACGCTATCGATATGCTTATGGTGAGAAGGTGAAAGAATATTCCACGACCAAACGAATATTGTAAGACCCCGAATTTTATGAAATAAAAGTATTCAATTTTTCTTATAATTACTATTCAGTAAATGGTTAAATTGATAAAAGTTTAAAGTTATGAGTGAAATATGATTTTTTTTCAAAATAAGCAAGTGGTTATAAAATAATCATTGTTGTCGGGGAATATTCTTTCTGTCGGGGAATATTCGTACGACGGCGCAGCCATTTGTGGGCCCCATAACAGAATAACTGTCGGGTAAAGAAAACGACAAATTTGAGTTTTTACAAATAACGGCGTAGTTGTTACCGTTAACACTGTTGGAATACCCGGTGGTTAAAATACAGTAATACGCGTTATTGCACAGTAGCACACGGTATTGCATAGTATTTTTGAAATTATTGATTCTTACGTAAGAAGGCACTACTCAATAATTGTTACAGTAATTACTGTTTAATATTTTATTATTGATTCAATAATTGCTGCATTGATATTTTATATTATTGTTATTTCAATAATTGTTGCTGCACAGTATTTTCTATTATCAGATCAATAATTCATATTATTTGAATAATATTATTAGATAATATTATTGGCAATGTCTAGAAAGTTCTGTCTAAGGAGAGGTTTGGTCATCTAATTACGCGCCAGTAAGGAGAAATCCTTATTGGAAAGCCCCCTCTTTCCTGGGAACGGCCTGGTTGTCATAAATGTGATTCTGTAATATTATTTGTGAATAATTAATTATTGATTCATATGATAAGAAAATATTTATTTTATGTGGATATAAATGAGGGATATATTTTTGTGGTTTAAAAAAAATGAAGGAGTTAATGTTGAGATTTTTATCCGTATTTTTGTCGGAATGGAGGTATTAAAATCAGGGTTTTTGAGATATTTTGGGGGGTTATAATTTTTAATCCGACCGTTGGATCGTGGTAATTTTTGGATATGTTATACATATATAAGTTGAGTATATGTCCACAAATTTTGAACCGTTAAAAATTAACGCATGATTTATTATGAATTTTACGAGATGACTGGTTCAGAAATTGTTGAATTTTTGGAGTTTATCATTTTGGTGGAAAATTCTAGAATTGGTGGGCCCCACTTGTGGTTGGTGAAGAAATGTGCTGAATTATATTTTAAATGTGGTGGGTGGGAATAGTAGCAGGTAAAGCCATCAGGTTGCAGGTCAAACCTACCAAAATTTTCCTATAAATAGAGGGCTAAGTTAGAATTGAAAATCACACCAGAAACATAAGCTTTCTCTCTTTCTCTCTCTATATTATGAAGTATATTTTGTGAGTTTTTAGATACTTGGTGAGTTGCTATTCATTAGTGCAAGTTTCCTTCAGCATCATATCCGATATCCAGTCAGAAGTACTGCTCTTTTGAGGTAAGGGATAGTAAGGGATTGTAAGGGATATTAAGGGATTTTAAGGGTTGTTATGATTTTCAGTTTCGTAATTTTTCTGATCTTCAAAAATTCTGGAAAAATTTGAAATGATATTTTGATGAGTTTTCTTGATTGTATCCAAAAATGGTGATTTTTGGATGTATAGATTGAGAGTTATGAATTTTATGAGAAAAGACTATTTTAAAAGTAACAGCTTATAATTCCTTGTGGTTAACTCCAAAATTGATGAAATTTTTATTGGGAGTACATGTATATGATAGAAGTATACTCTGTAAATTTCAGAATTTTTAGACAAAAGTACAATTTTTGATAAATGTCTAAATATTTGGCTATTTTGGCCATATGAAAAATAGTAAATGACTTTTAAAAATTCTGAGAAAAATATATGTTCAATATGGAACTATATTCTGCTAAATTCCAGAAAAGAAATATTTTTGGAACTGATTTGGTATTTTTCATGAAAACGTACTAGTTATGAGTAAATGAATTAAATATGTTATGTGAAGTAAGAAAATTGAAAAATAGGATTTTATAGCTTGAGAATCCTAAATGAGGTATATGCAGATTTTTGATGATGGTTTTGATTATTGGTGATGAAATCTTATGAGTTTGGTATTTTTGAATGATTAAATGCATTATTTAGTAAGTGTAAACAATTTAAATAAATTGTTTATAAGCTTAAGAAATGTTATTCTTTCAATATCATTATACCGAAATACTGGTATGAATTTTATTGTGGAATTTCTACCTTTTTGTGTAGAGTTTACTATTTATGAGTTACTATTCACGAGTTACTATTCATGAGTTACTATTCACGAGTTACTATTCACGATAAAAATTAGTTTCTTTTTCTAACCAAATTATAGTTGAGTTATGAATATTACTCTTGAGATTAAAACTATGTATTGATTATATTGATTTTATTATCATATATAACATTTTTATAACCCTGATGTTGAAATTCTCTTTCACTAGAGTGTAAAGATGGGTAGATTATTGGTATGATCATGACTAGGGTTCTCTTTGGCCTGTAGTGCAAAGTTGAATTGTGACTGGTATGATCATGACCATTGAATTTATAAGTGAATATCTTTAGCTAAAGTGCAAAGGTGAATTGATCAACATGGTTATAATTATTGTTTATATAAATTCTGAAATGATTATATATTTCTTTGAGATATTAATATCTTTGGCCTGTAGTGCAAAGATGAAATATTGATGAATATCTTTGGCCTGTAGTGCAAAGATGAATTGTTGATGAATATCTTTGGCCGTAGTGCAAAGATGACATGTTGTTGAATATCTTTGGCCAGTAGTGCAAAGATGAACAGATGTTGAGATAAACATGACCAACTGGTGATACAAATGAATATCTTTGGACGTAGTGCAAAGATGAAGTTATTAGTATGATTATGAACAGGAAATGTGATTTGGTGTAACCATGATCTTTGATGTTTCAGGTAAAGATAGGTGATGAAAATTATCATCGTCTTGGATGAGAAGAGGAATTTAGAACTACAGTTATGATTATGAGTTATTCATATGATTGTGGACCAGAATTGTTGATTGATGTTACAGGGATAAAACATTGTTGGTGGATTTTTAACATGGAGAAGATAATAGACTTTATAGTCTATTTGACTCTTCTAATGGATTGCTCGTTCCGCTGCAACTATGATTGAAATTTTTATCATTTACCATATGTTCTAAATCTCTGATTTATTGTTGATGAAGGCTATTGATAATTGAATTATCTTTAGTCATGATATTCTTTACTGAGCTAGTTGTGCTCACCCTTTTGCTTCACAATTCCTTTCAGGTAATAAGAGTGTAGCTGGGTCGAGCAGGGGTAGCAAGGGAATAGAACGGTGGTCATCATTTAGTAGTTATATTTGGTGAAGAAAATAGGGTGAGGCGAACCCAACGTTGGAAGGGTGTTTTGTCACTATCATACAAGATGTCTAATGACATACAACCTCGTGTCATCATAGGAAAGGGTTGTGCTCATCCACTTGCTGAGTATATCTATGGGCACTACCTATATAATCTTAGTGTTTGTTTGAAGTATAATTCTCAATTAGAGACAGTGGAGATAATGACAAGTCAAGAGAAGACTCACCATTGGGAAGAATATGATAGTAATCTTCTCGTTTTTCTTTGGGGTCTATTGGGTCAACCAAGGATAATTCTGTGGCCATATGATATCTATCATAACCTAGATGCGTGGCCTCCCATGTACGAAGGTTTCCTTGAGCACTTCCCAAAGATTCTAGTTTCTAAAACAGTTTTTGACTGTACCTTTATGTAAGGTACCTTTGTGAGGTGCTGATACATGATGGTGTCCAATGTCACATTTGGTATATATTTGTATCCAAACTCACAGCATGTGTTGTTGTATTTTGCACGACAATTATTGTAATAAAGTTGTAGTTATTTTCTGTACCATGTATTTGACGACTCAGAATGGGTTGGGTGGAATGAACCTATTTTGGGGTCGTTACATATGGTATCAGAGCTATAAGTAAAGAGCCCCGAGCCTCTCGCTGGTGGCTTCCTGTTGATGGGGGATGCACCGAAGCCAGACTCTCCGTAAGGGACGTCGTTCTGCGGTGGCAAACTGATAGGTATCAATGTAAGGTGCTGACATAGGTTGGTGTCCAGAGTTACATTTGGTATCAGAGCTTAGGGATATGATCTCTGAAGGAGATCGGGGAATATAACTAGGAGGGGAGAGATGAGTAAATCCTTCGCTAGTGTGTCCTACCTAAGCTTATTTGTTGGTCAGTCATAATATCGGGATATTATGTGATATGTTAATTTGTTAAATTAACCCTTGTTTTGAAGCTGTATTCTAGAATGATATTTGAAATACAGGAGATGAGCAATGGAGAAATTATGATGACAGGAAAGATGGAATCTGAAATAGAAGCAAGGTATTCTCAACTCTTTGAAATACCAGGTACGTAAATTTCGAGGACGAAATTTCATAAGGAGGGGAGATTGTAAGACCCCGAATTTTATGAAATAAAAGTATTCAATTTTTCTTATAATTACTATTCAGTAAATGATTAAATTGATAAAAGTTTAAAGTTATGAGTGAAATATGATTTTTTTTCAAAATAAGCAAGTGGTTATAAAATAATCATTGTTGTCGGGGAATATTCTTTCTGTCGGGGAATATTCGTACGACGGCGCAGCCATTTGTGGGCCCCATAACAGAATAACTGTCGGGTGAAGAAAACGACAAATTTGAGTTTTTACAAATAACGGCGTAGTTGTTACCGTTAACACTGTTGGAATACCCGGTGGTTAAAATACAGTAATACGCGTTATTGCACAGTAGCACACGGTATTGCATAGTATTTTTGAAATTATTGATTCTTACGTAAGAAGGCACTACTCAATAATTGTTACAGTAATTACTGTTAATATTTTATTATTGATTCAATAATTGCTGCATTGATATTTTATATTATTGTTATTTCAATAATTGTTGCTGCACAGTATTTTCTATTATCAGATCAATAATTCATATTATTTGAATAATATTATTAGATAACATTATTGGCAATGTCTAGAAAGTTTTGTCTAAGGAGAGGTTTGGTCATCTAATTGCGCGCCAGTAAGGAGAAATCTTATTGGAAAGCCCCCTCTTTCTTGGGAACGGCCTGGTTGTCATAAATGTGATTCTGTAATATTATTTGTGAATAATTAATTATTGATTCATATGATAAGAAATATTTATTTTATGTGGATATAAATGAGGGATAGATTTTTGTGGTTAAAAAAAATGAAGGAGTTAATGTTGAGATTTTTATCCGTATTTTTGTCAGAATGGATGTATTAAAAATTAGGGTTTTTGAGATATTTTGCGGGGGTTATAATTTTTAATCCGACCGTTGGATCGTGGTAATTTTTGGATATGTTATACATATATAAGTTGAGTATATGTCCACAAATTTTGAACCGTTAAAAATGAACGTATGATTTATTATGAATTTTACGAGATGACTGGTTCAGAAATTGTTGAATTTTCGTGAGTTTATTATTTTGGTGAAAAATTCTAGAATTGGTGGGCCCCACTTGTGGTTGGTGAAGAAATATGCTGAATTATATTTCAAATGTGGTGGGTGGGAATAGTAGCAGGTAAAGCCATCAGGTTGCAGGTCAAACCTACCAAAATTTTCCTATAAATAGAGGGCTAAGTTAGAATTGAAAATCACACCAGAAACATAAGCTTTCTCTCTTTCTCTCTCTATATTATGAAGTATATTTTGTGAGTTTTTAGATACTTGGTGAGTTGCTATTCATTAGTGCAAGTTTCCTTCAGCATCATATCCGATATCCAGTCAGAAGTACTGCTCTTTTGAGGTAAGGGATAGTAAGGGATTGTAAGAGATTGTAAGAGATATTAAGGGATTTTAAGGATTGTTATGATTTTCAGTTTCGTAATTTTTCTGATCTTCAAAAATTCTGGAAAAATTTGAAATGATATTTTGATGAGTTTTCTTGATTGTATCCAAAAATGGTGATTTTTGGATGTATAGATTGAGAGTTATGAATTTTATGAGAAAAGACTATGTTAAAAGTAACAGCTTATAATTCCTTGTGGTTAACTCCAAAATTGATGAAATTTTTATTGGGAGTACATGTATATGATAGAAGTATACTCTGTAAATTTTAGAATTTTTAGACAAAAGTACAATTTTTGATAAATGTCTAAATATTTGGCTATTTTGGCCATATGAAAAATAGTAAATGACTTTTAAAAATTCTGAGAAAAATATATGTTCAATATGGAACTATATTCTGCTAAATTCAGAAAAGAAATATTTTTGAAACTGATTTGGTATTTTTCATGAAAACGTACTAGTTATGAGTAAATGAATTAAATATGTTATGTGAAGTAAGAAAATTGGAAAATAGGATTTTATAGCTTGAGAATCCTAAATGAGGTATATGCAGATTTTTGATGAGGGTTTTGGTTATTGGTGATGAAATCTTATGAGTTTGGTATTTTTGAATGATTAAATGCATTATTTAGTAAAGTGTAAACAATTTAAATAAATTGTTTATAAGCTTAAGAAATGTTATTCTTTCAATATCATTATACCGAAATACTGGTATGAATTTTATTGTGGAATTTCTACCTTTTTGTGTAGAGTTTATTATTTATGAGTTACTATTCACGAGTGACTATTCATGAGTTACTATTCACGAGTTATATTCACGATATAAAATTAGTTTCTTTTTCTAACCAAATTATAGTTGAGTTTATGAATATTACTCTTGAGATTAAAACTATGTATTGATTATATTGATTTTATTATCATATATAACATTTTTATAACCCTGATGTTGAAATTCTCTTTCACTAGAGTGTAAAGATGGGTAGATTATTGGTATGATCATGACTAGGGCTCTCTTTGGCCTGTAGTGCAAAGTTGAATTGTGACTGGTATGATCATTGACCATTGAATTTATAAGTGAATATCTTTAGCTTAAGTGCAAAGGTGAATTGATCAACATGGTTATAATTATTGTTTATATAAATTCTGAAATGATTATATATTTCTTTGAGATATTAATATCTTTGGCCTGTAGTGCAAAGATGAAATATTGATGAATATCTTTGGCCTGTAGTGCAAAGATGAATTGTTGATGAATATCTTTGGCCCGTAGTGCAAAGATGACATGTTGTTGAATATCTTTGGCCAGTAGTGCAAAGATGAACAGATGTTGAGATAAACATGACCAACTGGTGATACAAATGAATATCTTTGGACGTAGTGCAAAGATGAAGTTATTAGTATGATTATGAACAGGAAATGTGATTTGGTGTAACCATGATCTTTGATGTTTCAGGTAAAGATAGGTGATGAAAATTATCATCGTCCTGGATGAGAAGAGGAATTTAGAACTATAGTTATGATTATGAGTTATTCATATGATTGTGGACCAGAATTGTTGATTGATGTTACAGGGATAAAACATTGTTGGTGGATTTTTAACATGGAGAAGATAATAGACTTTATAGTCTATTTGACTCTTCTAATGGATTGCTCGTTCCGCTGCAACTATGGTTGAAATTTTTATCATTTACCATATGTTCTAAATCTCTAATTTATTGTTGATGAAGGCTATTGATAATTGAATTATCTTTAGTCATGATATTCTTTACTGAGCTAGTTGTGCTCACCCTTTTGCTTCACAATTCCTTTCAGGTAATAAGAGTGTAGCTGGGTCGAGCAGGGGTAACAAGGGAATAGAACGGTGGTCATCATTTAGTAGTTATATTTGGTGAAGAAAATAGGGTGAGGCGAACCCAACGTTGGAAGGGTGTTTTGTCACTATCATACAAGATGTCTAATGACATACAACCTCGTGTCATCATAGGAAAGGGTTGTGCTCATCCACTTGCTGAGTATATCTATGGGAACTACCTATATAATCTTGGTATTTGTTTGAAGTATAATTCTCAATTAGAGACAGTGGAGATAATGATAAGTCAAGAGAAGACTCACTATTGGGAAGAATATGATAGTAATCTTCTCGTTTTTCTTTGGGGTCTATTGGGTCAATCAAGAATAATTCTGTGGCCATATGATATCTATCATAACCTAGATGCGTGGCCTCCCATGTACGAAGGTTTTCTTGAGCACTTCCCAAAGATTCTAGTTTCTAAAACAGTTTTTGACTGTACCTTTATGTAAGGTACCTTTGTGAGGTGCTGATACATGATGGTGTCCAATGTCACATTTGGTATATATTTGTATCCAAACTCACAGTATATGTGTTGTTGTATTTTGCATGACAATTGTTGTAATAAAGTTGTAGTTATTTTCTGTACCATGTATTTGACGACTCAGAATGGGTTGGGTGGAATGAACCTATTTTGGGGTCGTTACAAATATTCCCCTACAACAATGAATATTTTATAACCACTTGCGTATTTTTGGAAAAAATTCATATATCACCCTTAACTTTAACTTTTTTATCAATTTAACCATTTACTGAATAGTAATTATAAGAAAAATTGAATACTTTAATTTCATAAAATTCGGGGTCTTACAGTAACCCCGACATGAAAAGGTAAAATTTTCATAATAAAATTCATACCAATATTTCTGTATAATGATATTGAAAGAATAACATCATTTACGAAGAAAATAACATCTCTTATCTCAAAAGAATAGTACTTCCAGCTGAAATATCAGGTATAAGGCTGAAGGAAACTTGCACTGAATAGCAACTCACAAATTATTTAAATACTCACAAAAATAAGCTCGATAATATATATATATATATATATATATATATATATATATATTATATATATATATATATATATAGAACTTGTTTCTGGTGTGATTTTCAATTCTAACTAAGCACCTTATTTATAGGAAAATGCTTAGAACGTCATAGCAGACTAACCTGCTACCTGATGGCTTTACCTGCTACTATTCACGCCTACCACTTTTGAAATAAAATTTCAGCACATTTCATTTCTCACCAACCAAAAGTGGGGCCCACCATGTTTTTAATAAAAATATTTATTTCTGAAACTTCAATAATCCATAATAAATAGCCCTTTTATCAGAAAAATACAAATTTTATGTCCATTCCATAGGAATTTAAATTCTCTACAACTTTATAGATTTAAGTTTTTCCAAATTCCAAAGGAAAAATGACCGAAATTCACATACAGACGATTTTCAACACCTCTATTCCGACAAAAATACTGATAAAATACCTCAGCATTAATTCATTCATTTATAACCACAAAAAATATATCCATCATTTATATCCACATAAAATAAATATTTTCTTATCATATAAATCAATAATTATTCATTCATAAATAATATTACAGAATCGCAATTATGACAACCTTGTCGTTCCCAAGAAAGAGGGGGCTTTCCGATAAGAATTTATCCTTATTGGCGCAAAATTAGGTGACCAAACCCATTTTCTAGACATAACTTGCTCAGACATTGCCAATAATGATATCTAACAATATTATTCAAAAAATATGAATTATTGATATGATAATTGAGATACTGTGCAGTGACAATTATTGGAACAACAATAATATAAAATATCAACGTAATAATTATTGAATCAATAAAATAAAATATTGAATAGTAATTACTATAATAATTATTGAGTACTGCCTTCTTACGTAAGAATCAATAATTCAAAAATATTGTGCAATATCGTGTGCTACTGTGCAACCACGCGTATTACTGTATTTTAACCACCGGATATTCCAACAGTGTTAACGGTAATCATTACGCCATTATTTATAAAAACTCAACTTGTCGTTTTCTTCATCCGACCGTTTTTCGTTATGGGGCCCACAAATGGCTGCGCCGTCGTACGAATATTCCCCGACAGAAAGAATATTCCACGACCAAACGAATA
The DNA here is from genome assembly GCA_016801055.1 of Panax notoginseng. Taxonomy (NCBI): domain Eukaryota; kingdom Viridiplantae; phylum Streptophyta; class Magnoliopsida; order Apiales; family Araliaceae; genus Panax; species Panax notoginseng. The sequence goes on from CM029021.1 coordinate 109,823,864, forward strand.
TTCCCTGACAAAATGAATATTTTATAACCACTTGTTTATTTTATAAAATTTGTACATTTCACCCATAACTAAAATATTATATCAAATTAACACCTTGTTATTCACAATAATAAATAGAGAAAATTTGATTTTATTCATTAAAAAGTTGGGGTCTTACACTAGGAAGCAAAATCATTTATAGGGATTAAAATAGATAGTCAAATAAGGATAAAGAAATTGTTAGATAATTATTTGTTGATGTATTCTTCAAAATTGGGGATAGAAAGTTGATTGAAAAAACCGTTGTGAATGCTCACAACCCATTTTTTTCTGTTTTCATTAAGCTAGCTAGGGGTGCTCAAAAAATTCGATTTTTTTCTATTTTTTTTACCGAACCAGTTGATACCAAAATCGTCGGTACCTATTTTTTCGGTACCAATTTTTCAGTTTTTTTATACTTTTCGGTACCGGTAGCGGTACTTACCTTTGTGCATTCGGTAAAAAATTGAAATACCGAAAAATCGAGCGGTACTTAAAAGTTAAAGGAGGTGCTCCTCTTCAGTGAATACATATATGATACATGCTCCTCTTCAGACTTCAGTGCATATCTGTATTAAACACAATAATAATGACATAAATTAATTTTGTTTTTGCTTCCATAAACATGTATTTTTTTGTTTTTGCTTTCATAAACATGTATTTTTAAAATAATCACATAAACAAATAAATAAATTATTTTTTATGGAAATAAATAAATAAATAAATAAACAAATAAACAAATATATACATAGTTATTAATTATTTTGATTGGCTGGGTGAAAGACGGAGAGTGATATAACGTTTTAATTGTTTTGCAGCCTATACACTTCCATAAATTATTTTTGTTTTTGCTTTTGTTTTTTGTTTATAAAGCAGAAACATAAATTGTTTCTTTATTTGCTTCCATAAACATGTATTTTTAAAATAATTTATAAAGCAAAAACATAAATTGTTTCTTTATTTGTTTTTGCATTTGCTGTAATTATTTTGTAATCTGTATTAATTGTTTTATATAGATGATTTCTTAGTTTTTTAAAAAAGTTATTAATATATTAAAAAAATTTATTTAATTATTATTAATAATTATATATATTACCATGCGGTATAACTGAAAATCGAACCGAAAAAATTGAAACTGATTTTATACCGAACCGGTACTTTGGTACTGGTTCCGGTTCTTGTTTTTCTGATAATTTCGGATCGGTACTGGTTCGGTTTTTTCAATACCAGTTCGGTTTTGTACCGATGAGCACCTCTAAGGCTAGCCACACTGTTGCAAACATGGCCTTTCCTAAGATTTTGGTTTGGTGATTTGTGACGAAAAATAAAAATAAGATTTTTTTTGGAAATATTGTTTTTATCAAAATAAAATAATTAAATAAATAAAAAATAAAAGTTGTTTCTTAAAAAGTGTCTTTTTGAAGTTTAAAAAATAATAATTCGACTGTAACAAGATATATGAGAATTTCGACTACTACAAAATATATGAGAATACGTTCATTGAAAGATATACTTCTTTTAGTATCTAAGAGACAAAATCTTAAATTAAATGTTCAAAATCATTATATATAGACCTGACAATTTGGGTTGAGCACCATATAGTTTACCAAAATCACTCGGATATATTAGGTTGGTTAACTAATTTTTATGTTATGAGTTAGTTCAATTTTGGACCCATATTATTAATTATAAATATAGATTGGAATTAGTTTATCTAGTTTTTGACTCATTAGTCTATAATAGTTTTGGTTCATATTGACTATAACTAACAAGTAGAGTTTGTGATATACTCCCACCAACCTCAATATAATGAATTAATTCCCTTTTTATGTAATTTTTTTTTAAAAAAATATCAAATTGTGAGTTCCAAATTTACAATATAATAGCATAATAACATTTAATGGCGTAACTCAAAGTTTTAAAAACTTGTAGACCATAATAAAAATATTATATTTGAATAAAATAACTAGAGATCTTTTAGGATCCATTATTAAAAAAATAGTACTCCATCCAGATATAATTTAACTTTAAAATCAATTTGATACATTTTTAAATTTAAATTAATATAATTTTATTTAATTTTAAAAAATATATAGAAAATATCTAAACATAAAACATAAATTTTATTATAAGTATATGCATGAAACATAAATTTTTTATGATATACGCATTACAATTTAGTTGTTCTGGTGTGTATGGAACTCCATCGTCTTTCCTGTTATATGCGTTGCGTTGATCAAGTACATTTAGATTGCTCGACCCATAACCATTTAAATCAAAACTGTGACGCCCCCAAAATAGGTCCATTCCATCCAACCCATTCTGAGTCGCCAAATACATGGTACAGAAAATAATTACAACTTTATTACAACAATTGTCGTGCAAAATACGACAACACATATACTGTGAGTTTGGATACAAATATATACCAACTGTGACTCACATCCCAACCTGGATAGCACGTCACAATGACACCTTACGTAAAGGTATAGTCAAAAACTGTTTTAGAAACTAAAATATTTGGAAAGTGCTCAAGGAAACCTTCGTACATGGGAGGCCATGAGTCTAGGTTATGATAGATATCATATGCCCACAGAATTATCATTGGTTGACCCAATAGACCCCAAAGAAAAACGAGAAGATTACTATCATATTCTTTCCAATGGTGAGTCTTCTCTTAACATATAATTATCTCCACTGTCTCTAATTGAGAATTATACTTCAAACAAACACCAAGATTATATAGGTAGTGCTCGTAAATATACTCAGCAAGTGGATGAGCACAACCCTGTCTTATGATGACACGAGGTTGTATGTCATTAGACATCTTGTATGATAGTGGCAAAACACCCTTCCAACGTTGGGTTCGCCTCTCCCTATATGATTCACCAAATATAACTACTAAAAGATGTATACAACACACTTGTCTATACTGTTTAGGGAGAACTCCACAGCTAGAGACCACCGTTCTATTCCCTTGTTACCCCCGCTTGACCCAGCTACACTTTTATTACCTGAAAGGAATTGTGAAGCAAAAGGGTGAGCACAACTAGCTCAGTAAAGAATATCATGACTAAAGATAATTAAATTATCAATAGCCTTCATCAATAACAAATCAGAGATTTAGAACATATGGTAGATGATAAAAATTTTAACCATAGTTGCAGCGGAACGAGCAATCCATTAGAAGAGTCAAATAGACCATAAAGTCTATTATCTTCTCCACATTAAAAGTCCACCAACAATGTTTTATCCCTGTAACATTAATCAACAGTTCCTTTCCACAATTATATGAATAACTCATAATCATAATTGTAATTCTAAATTCCTCTTTGCATCCAAGACGAAGATAATTTTCATCACCTGTCTTTACCTGAAACATCAAAGATCATGGTTATACCAAATCACAGTTCCTGTTCATAATCATACTAATAAATTCATCTTTACACCACGGGCCAAAGATATTTGTCAACAGTTCATCTTTGCACTACAGGCCAAAGATATTCAAAAACAGGTCATCTTTGCACTACGGGCCAAAGATATTCAACAACAGATCATCTTTGCACTTCAGGCTAAAGATATTCATATCTCAAATAAATATATAATCATTTCAAAATCTATATAAACCATAATTATAACCATGTTGATCAATTAACCTTTGCACTTAAGCTAAAAATATTCAATTGTAAATTTAATGGTCATGATCATACTAGTCACAATTCATCGTTGCACTACTGGCCAAAGAGAACTCATAGTCATGATTATACCAATAATCTACCCATCTTTACACTCAAGTCAAAGACAAATTTCTTCACCAAGATTATAAAAATGTTATATATGATAATAAAAACAATAACATCAAAACATGGATTTAATTTCAAGAGTAAGATTTATAAATCAACGATAATTTGGTCAGAAAAAGAAAGTAATTTTTTTGTGAATAGTACCCGTGAATAGTAACTCATAAATATTAACTCGTGAATAGTAACTCATGAATAGTAACTCGTGAATAGTAACTCGTGAATAGTAACTCGTGAATAGTAACTCGTGAATAGTACTCCGTATTCGTACATAGTACTGTATACGTAAATAATGTTATATACGTAAATAGTGCCATATACATGAATAGTGCCGTATACGTGAAAAGTGTCATATACGTGAATAGTAATCCTGACTCAAAAAGGCAGAAATTTCACAATAATATTCATATCAATAATTTCGGTATAATGATATTGAAAGAAATAATATCATTTTACGAAGAATATAACACCCCTTACTATCCCTTACCTCAAAAGAGCATCACTTCTGACTGGATATCGGATATGACGCTGAAGGAAACTTACATTGATGAATGTCAACTCACCAAGTGTCTAAATACTTACAAAATATACTCAATAATCTAGAAAGAAAAAGAGAGAAAACTTATGAATTCTAGTGTGTTTTTCAATTCTAACTTAGCCCTCTATTTATAAAAAATTTTTAGCAGACTTGACCTGCAACCTGATGGCTTTACCTGCTACTATTTCCACCCACCACATTTGAAATAAAATTCAGCACATTTCTTCACCAACCACAAGTGGGGCCCACTCAATTCTAGAATTTTCCACCAAAATTATTTATAAACCTAATTTCTGAATCAGTCACCTCTTAAAATTCATAACAAATCACACGTTCATTTTTAACGGTTCAAAATTTGTGGACATATACTCAACTTATATATGTATAACATATCCAAAAATTACAATGATCCAACGGTCGGATTAAAAATTATAACTCACGCAATATATCTCAAAAATACTGGTTTAATTTTTAATACCTCCATTCCGACAAAAATACTGATAACATACCTCAACATTAATTCCTTCATTTATAACCACATAAATAAATCCATCATTTATATCCACATCAAATAAATATTTCCTTATCATATAAATCAATAATTAATTATTCACAAATAATATTACAGAATCATAATTATGACAACCAGGCTGTTCCCAGGAAAGAGTGGGCTTTTCAATAAGAATTTTTCCTTACTGGCGCGCAATTAGGTGACCAAACCTCTCCTTGACAGAACTTTCTAGACATTGCCAATAGTGCTATCTACTAATATTATTCAAATAATATGAATTATTGATCTGATAATGAGAAATATTGTGCAGTGATAATTATTGAAACAACAATAATATTAAATATCAACGCAACAATTATTGAATCAATAAAATAAAATATTAAACATTAATTACTGTAACAATTATTGAGTAGTGCTTTCTTATGTAAGGATCAATAATTCAAAAATACTGTGTAAAACCGTGTGCTACTGTGTAAACACGCGTATTACTGTATTTTAACCACCGGGTATTCCAACAGTGTTAACGGTAACGATTACGCCGTTACTTAATTTTGTCATTTTCTTCATCCGACAGTTATTCTGTTATGAGGCTCACAAATGGCTGCGCCGTCGTACGAATATTCCACGACCAAACGAATATTCCCCAACAACAATGAATATTTTATAACCACTTGTGTATTTTGAAAAAAATTTCATATATCACCCTTAACTTTAACTTTTATCAATTTAACCATTTACTGAATTGTAATTATAAGAAAAATTGAATACTTTTATTTCATAAAATTCGGGGTCTTACAAAAATCTCATAACCCATATTAAATATAAATAATATGATTTTAGTTATTTAACTGACCTATAATTATTTTATATAACCCAAAATCAATCCAAACCTATTTTTTCCAAACTCTAATTTTATATTTATAATTTTAATTTCACACACACACACACACAGATATATATATATATATATATATATATATATATATATATATATATATATATATATATATATATGTATTGTGACGCCTCCAAAATAGGTCAACGCAACCCATTCTGAGTCGCCAAATACATGGTACAAAATTTAAATACAACTTCATTTATACAACTATTGAACTGTCGTGCAAAATACGACAAAGTATAAACTGTGAGTTTTAATACGAATATTGTCTTATAGACAATATCTAAACTCAAATAAAGTCCTTATTATAATTATTATCACAATATTTTATAGAATAGTGAGGATTACTATAACAACAATCTTGGACCATCACTCTATTCCCTGAATAGTCCCAGCTATATTATACTTTCCTGAAGAGAACAATGAAAGAAAATGGTGAGCTCAACTAGCCCAGTAAAGAATATTATGACTAAGATAATGAAGAATAAATTATCCTTAGTCCTCAACAGTGTAAAAACTGATAGAATACAATAGACAACAAGTTTAGATCAACAACTGCAGCGGAACAAACAATCAATTAGAAGAGTCAAGTAGAGCTTGATGTCTACCATCTTCTATGATTTAAAAGTTCATCATCAATATTTTATCTCTGTAACACAACTCAATAAATATTTCACATCAGCGAATTATCCATGCACTACGGGCCAAGGATATTCGTTAGTATCACATCCACGAATTATCCATGCACTACGAGCCAATGATATTCGTTAGTATCACCAGTGGTCATGATCATGCCAAACAACTATCCATCTATGCACTACGGGCCAAAGGGGACTTTCACCACATCATTTGTCTGTAACATTACAAGTCATGATTATACCAATACACAATTCTTGGTCATAATCATACCAATCAACAGTCCACGTGACGCCCCCAAAACAGGTCCACATAACCCATCTTGGATCGCCAGGATATATGGTAAAAAATTAAAATATAAATTTTATTAATATAACTGTTAAACTGTCGTGCAAAATACGACAACACATAAGTTGTAAGTTTCAATACAAATAACAGTACTCACACTCCAAAATAATGATACTTTACATAAAGGTACAGTTGATAACTATTTTAGGAATTAAAATATTTAAAAAATATTTAAGAAATCCTTCATACATGGAAGACCATTCATCTAAGTTATAATAGATATCATAGGACTTGAGCATTAACCTTGGTTGACCCAATAGACCCCCAAAGAAGAATGAGAATATTACTATCTTGTTCATTCCAATGGTGTGTATCTTCGACGCTTTCAAAGTCGGGTTCTCATCACCCTATTTTTGTTCACCAAAATCAATTATTAAGTGACGTATAAAATATGACACACCAATCAACAGTCCACGTGACGCCCCCAAAACAGGTCCACATAACCCATCTTGGATCGCCAGGATATATGGTAAAAAATTAAAATACAAATTTTATTAATATAACTGTTAAACTGTCGTGCAAAATACGACAACACATAAGTTGTAAGTTTCAATACAAATAACAGTACTCACACTCCAAAATAATGATACTTTACATAAAGGTACAGTTGATAACTATTTTAGGAATTAAAATATTTAAAAAATATTTAAGAAATCCTTCATACATGGAAGACCATTCATCTAAGTTATAATAGATATCATAGGACTTGAGCATTAACCTTGGTTGACCCAATAGACCCCCAAAGAAGAATGAGAATATTACTATCTTGTTCATTCCAATGGTGTGTATCTTCGACGCTTTCAAAGTCGGGTTCTCATCACCCTATTTTTGTTCACCAAAATCAATTATTAAGTGACGTATAAAATATGACACACCTATCTTAAGTCCTCAATACAATTATATATTGCATGGCATGCTGCTTTATAATGTATTGAGAAACTTCCACAGTCTCGGATCATCACACTATTTCCCAATTATCCCCGCTCGACCTAGCTACACTCTTACTACCTGAAAGGAATTGTGAAGTAAAAGGGTGAGCTCAATTAGCCTAGTAAAAAATATTATGACGAAGATAATGTAGAACAAATTATCCTTAGTCCTCAACAGGGAAAAATATGATAGAATACAATAGGGAACAAATTTTAGATCAACAACTGCAGCGAAAATAACAATCCATTAGAAGAGTCAAGTAGAACATAATGTCTACTATCTCCTCCAAATTAAAAGTTCATCATTAATATTTCATCACTGTAATACCCATCAACAGTTCTTTGTTGTACTCAAGACAAAGAGAACTCTCATCACCTGTCTTCACCTGAACCACCAAAGATTATAGTTAAATTCACAATTCATATTTATAATCATGTAAATCAACATTCCATTTTTGCATCACGGGCCAAAGACATACAACTATAAAACCAATAATCAATAGTACATCTTTGCACTATGGGCCAAAGATGTTCAACTGTAAAATCAATAATCAACGGTCTATCTTTGCACTACGGGCCAAAGATGACTTTTACCACATCATTTATCTGTAACATTACAGGTCATGATTATACCAATACATAATTTTTGGTCATAATCATACCAATCAATAGTCCATCTATGCACTACGGGCAAAAGATGACTTTTATCACATCATTTGTCTGTAACATTACATGTCATGATTATACCAATACATAATTCATGGTCCTAATTATACCAATTAATAGTCCATCTATATACTATGGGCCAAAGATGACTTTTACCACATCATTTGTCGGTAACATTACAGGTCATGATTATACCAATACATAATTTTTGGTCTTAATCATACCAATCAACAGTCCATCTATGCACTACGGGCCACAGATGACTTTCACCACAATATAAACATGCAGATGATGACAATGAGAAATCAATCATGTTATAAATAATTATGGAGTAAAATTCAAAAATGATATTCATGTATCAAAAATAATTTGGACAGAAAAGAAATCAATTTTTGTTGTGAATATTACCCCGTGAATAGTACCGCATGAATTGTACCGTATGTATGAATAATACCCATGAATAGTATCGTATGAATAGTATCGTATGCATGAATAGTACCATATGAATAGTAACCCGTGAATAGTACTCCAAATGAGAATATTAAAATTTCATAAGAAAGTATAAACCAATATTCATATGAAGCGCAAAACTCAAGGATATTATACTAATTTCAGGGATTATAGAAGCAATACTTATCAAAGTAAGTGTAGATTTAGGAATATGAAACGAAATAATATTATTTACATACTATAGAGTATTGAAGAAAATAATATTTCTTACGAATATTGAACGAAAATAATATCTCTTACGAATATGAAATAAATAATATCCCTTACCTTAGTAGGAGACTAATTCTGACTGGTATAGTGGAGATATTCTTGAGGAAAACTTGCACTATTTGCTACACTTAAAGTATCCTTATACTAGAAAGAAATACGCACGATATTATAGAAGAAGAATTCTCTGATTCTGGTGTGATTTTCATTTCTTAACTAAACATCCTATTTATAGGAGAATGACAGAGCACTATTTGGACGCACAGTAAAAAATTTCAAGGGCGAAGTCATAGACGAATTCGCGCGATTTTCTAATTTTTTACCATTCATCACTGTGCAATAAAATATTCTAATAAAATAAAAACTTTATATAAAATATAATATATTCTATTTATAATCTAATAAAAAGAATAACTTTATATATAATATAATAGTATTCTGTTTTATATAAAAAGTTTTCTGTTTTATTACTATTATAATAATAATAAAACAAAAACTGAGATAACTTTCTACCGACGGTTTTAAAAAATGAGTAAGTGGGGGTCCATGTAATAAGTCAAACTTATAACAAATACTTCATGACAAACCACTTTATTTATATAAAAAATTTAATAATTTTTATCACAAATCACTTATCTTCAATAAACACATTTTTAATCTTTCAAAAATTATTCATTAGTAATATTATAACTCACAATATTGACAACCAGATCATTCTTAGGAAAGAGGAGGCTTTCCGATAAGAACTTCTCCTTATTGGCGGACAATTAAATAACATAACTCCTTTCATCGACATAACTTTCTAGACATTATCAATAATACAAATAATAATATGAATAACTGTGTCGTCTCAATTATTGATTTAATAATATAAAATATTATGCATATGATACTGTGACAATAATTGAATCAATAATATGAGATACTATACAGTAACTACTGTTGCAATAATTGAATAAAACTGAGTGACTTCTTACGTGAGCATCAATAATTAGAGATATTGTGCAATACTGTGTGCTACTCTACAACAACGCGTATTAATGTTTTACTTTTATCACCGGGTATTTCAACAGTTTAACGGTAAAAGTTTTGCCATTATTTTTATAAAAACGTTATTTCTGTTGCTTTCTACATCCGACAGTTATTCCGTTGTGGGGTCCACCAATGATTGTGCCATCGTACGAATATTCCCTGACAAAAAAAATATTCCCCGACCAAACGAATATTTTATGACAACTTGTTTACTTTGTAAAATTTTCACATATCACCCTTAACTTTTTCTTTTTATCAATTTAACCATTTACTGAATATAATAATAATTATAAAAAATTGAATACTTTTATTTTATAAAATCCGTAGTCTTACAGTCCATCTATGCACTACGGCCCAAAGATGACTTTCACCATAATATAAGAATGAGGATGATGACAATGATATAAGGAATCAATCAAATGAGATCAAGGATAAATATTAGAGATTTATAATTCAATTTATCCAGAGTTCAAAAATGTCCAAATTGTCAACATGATAACTAATTGTGGAGTAAAATTCAAGAATGATATTCATATATCAAAAATAATTTGAACAGAAAAGAAACCAATTTTATCGTGAATAGTACCCCGTGAATAGTACCGTACGAATAGTACCCCATGAATAGTACTATATGAATAGTAACCATGAATAGTAACCTGATATGAAAATATTGAAAATTAATAAGAAAGTTCAGACCAATATTCTAGTGAAACGATACTAGATGAAGCGTAAAACTCAAAGATATTCTACTAATTTCAGGGATTATGGAAGCAATACTTATCAAAATAAGTGTAGATTTAGGAATATGAAACGAAATAATATTACTTACATACTATAGAGTATGGAAGAAAATAATATTTCTTACGAATATTGAACGAAAATAATATCACTTACGAATATTGAACGAAAATAATATCCCTTACGAATATTGAATGAAAATAATATTCCTTATGAATATTGAACGAAAATAATATTCTTTACGAATACGAAAAATAATATATCTTACGAATATGAAATAAATAATACCACTTACCTTAGTAAGAGAGTAAATATGACTGGTGTAGCAGAGATGTGATGCCCCCAAAATAGGTATACATCACCCATCTTGAGTCGCCAAATAAATGGTACAAAATTCAAAAACAACTTAATTATACAACAGTCGTGTAAAATACGACTAAACATATACTGTGAGTTTTAATACAAATATTGTCATCTAGACAATATACAAACTCAATGGGGTCCTCATTACATTTATTATTATACTATTTCATAGAATAGTGAGGACTATTAATGCTATCATCTGGACCGTCACTCCGTTCTCCGACTAGTCCCTGCTACGTTCTCATTTCCTGAAGAGAACAATGAAAGCAAAAGGGTGAGCTCAACTAGCCCAGTAAGAAATATTATGACTAAGATAATGCAGAATAAATTATCATTAGTCTTCAACAGTGTTAAACTGATAAAATATAACAAATATCAAGTTTAACTGCAGCAAAACAAGCAATCCATTAGAAGAGTCAAGTAGAGAATAAAATCTACTATCTTCTATGATTTAAAAGGTTTTTCATCACTTTTATCGCTGGGACTCAGCTTAATAAATAATCCACATCATCGAATCACCCCTGCACTACGGGCAAGGATATTTTTTAGTATCACGACCACAAATTATCCATGCACTACGGGCCAAGGACATTCATGTATTCATTAATGGTCATGATCATACCAACAACTGTCCATCAATGCACTACGGGCCAATGAGGACATTTTTACCACATCATTTGTAACATTACGGTCATGATTACACCGAATAAATCCTGGTCATAATCATACCAAGTCCATCTATGCACTACAGACCACAGATGACTTTTAATAAAATATAAACATGAGGATGATGACAATGATATAAGATTTCAATAAAACAAGTTCAAGAATTAATTTATCCAGGAACTAATAACGTCCAAATTGTCAACATGATACATCTTTGTAGAGTAAAATTCAAGAATGCTCAGAAGAACATTTCCATGAAAAGATACTGGATGAAGCGCAAATATCAAGGATATTCTACTAATTTCATGGAGTATAGAAGTCAAAGTTTTAACCAACTGAGTATAATAAAGAATGGAATAACAAAAGAAATCACCAGGCATGCGATAGACCGAACAGACAGGTTATTCCAACAGAATAATAAATAACGAAACCAGGTCCGGCGTAAAACGCACAGACATGATATTCTAACAGAATAATAAAGACTAGAACTAGGTCCGGTGTAAAATGCATAGACATGATATTTTAACAGAATAATAAAGAATTGAATAACAGAAGAATTTCACCAAGTATAGGGTAGCCCGCATATACAGGTTATTCCAACAGAATAATAAATAATGGAATAACAGAAGTTCTCTTCATGAATACAAAAGAAATAATACCCCTTACGAGTACAACAAATAATATCCCTTACCGTAAAAGAAACTGAATATAAGAGTAGGGAAGTAGCAGAATACTTTTCTATAGTTTCTCTATAATTTCTCTCTCTAGAGTTTCAGTGAATTCGTAAGAAATAATGAATGAATGAGCTTCTATTTATAGAAGAATGGACTGCATAGTAACTAACTTATGAACGGTCCAGATTAATTTATTTTAAACGGAAGGTCCAGATTGGTTTACAATAAAATATAATATATTCTATTTATAATCTAATAAAACGAATAACTTTATAAAAGTATTATGTTTTATATAAAAAGATTTTACTATGCAAACACTATACATGTACTATGCATAATAAAATATAATATATTCTAATTATTGTCTAATAAAATAAATAACTTTATAAAAGTATTCTGTTTTATATAAAAAGATTTTACTATTAGTCTAATAAAACGAATAACTTTATAAAAGTATTCTGTTTTATATAAAAAGTTTTTTTGTTTTATTACATTAATAATACTAATAAAATAAACTTTATCACCATTATTACAATTCACAATATTAATCGATCAGGTCGTTCCCAGGAAAGAGGGGGCTTTCCAATAAGGATTTCTCCCTATTAGCGCGTAATTAGGTGACCAAACCTCTCCCTGACAGAACTTCTAGACATCGTTAATATTACAAATAATAATATTAATAACCTTGTCATCTCAATTATTGATTTAATAATATATAAAATATTGACAATAATTGAATCAAATAACGTGAGATACTATGCAGCAATTACTGTAACAATAATTAAACAAAACTGAGTGACTTCTCACGTAAACATCAATAATCAATACCGTGTGCTACTGTGCAACTACGCGTATTACTGTACTTTTAACACCGGGTGTTTCAACAGTTAACAGTAAAACTTCCGCCGTTATTTTCATAAAGTATTTTTGTCGTTTTCTCAATCCGACAATAATTTCGTTGTGGGTTCCACCAATGATTGTGCCGTTGTACGAATATTCTCTGTTAAAACGAATATTCCCCGACCAATCGAATATTATATAACAACTTGCGTACTTTGCAAAATTTATAAATATTACCCACAACTATAACATTATATCAAATTCATTTCATAATATTCAAAAATGATATTTATAGAAAATTCATCTTTATTTATAAAAGTTGGGGTCTTACAAGAGATATGTTAGGTTTGTAATATTCATGACTGGTGTACTCTCCCAATTATTAGAATTACGTGAATACATGTGTTGTGAAAGTGTCAACCACCACATCCATAATAAGACTCATCTTATTTATAGATGTAGGCAACCCTCCTTATCAATTAAAGAATTTGGTTTTATTTTAATTAATTAAACTCCTTTAATTAATTAGACTCCTAATCTTATTAGGAATAATTACTTAAACTCTTTTAATTAATTAGCCTCCTAATATTATTAGGAATATATGAGAGTAATTTTATTAATTAATTCTCAAACTCCTTTAAGAATTAAATAATAATAATAAGACTCCTCTTATTAATTTATATTTAATATTTCCAAAATATTAAATAATAAATAATAAATATTAAGTTATTTAATTTACTCTATCACCATAGATTAAATTAAATATACTTAACTTATTATTACGATTATGCCATTTGCTTCTTAAATAATTATTCTTCCTTTTATGGTGTGACCCTTTAGGTTCTCCATATTGAACCGGTTGTGAATAAATCAATTAGAACAATTCTAATCTTATTTAAATAAATAAATTAAGATATTAATTTATTTAAATAAATAATATTTACTCTACAATAGGGATAAACATCCCTAGCGATTAACGACTTTTCAGATAATATAGATTTCAACATTAATCATAAAAGAACCTTTGAGTAAATAGTTACCGTATAATTCAATCTTTCCATCATACAATGTCTCAATTAAATATAAGACATGGAATTACTGTCAAGTCTTATTTTATTTAATTATATGTATTTCGACTCTTAAATGCACAACACCAAATAATGCAAATTAGAAACTCCTTTCAAATTTCATTCTGCCTTGGCCAATGACTATTGGGTTGTCATTTATCGAATCACATAGGATATTTCTTTTCTTTTACTAGAAGCGGTAGATTTTTTATTGATCATACATTATCTCCATGTACAACTTATTATACCCAAGCATACTATTTGATATACTTGTAGACATTCGAAATTTTCTGCACATCTATCACTGACATTGCAGGAGGGCATATTTGTCTTTCAGAGATAACCCTGGAAGGCAGTTCACGTCAAGTCCGGATACTACCGAAAGTTCAGTATCAACCTGATAAGTGGATTTAATATACACGAATCGATGTTCATTTTAAGTTTAAATTCGTAGTTATCTTCTTGTTTTGTGTTCGTTTTCATTCGTTTCATGTTATTTTATGTGTAGGGTGGTTATGGATGCAAGTGGTGAAGAACAACGGACTTTTGGAGCAAAGTTGGAAAAACGCATGAAGTCGCAAAATTCCTTTAACAGTGGGCATGCCCGCCGGGGCGGGCCTTATTAGGCTTGTACCCCCCGCCGGGGCTCTTGGTTAGCCTTGAACTTTGCTGGGACTTGGTTTGTGGTATTTTGATGAGGCGCCTGGACTCTACAAAGGCAGATTTTCGGCCAGAACATAAGGAGAGCTAGATATTACGTTGCAAACAACAAAATCACACACACAAGAAGCATAATTGAGAGAAAAATTTCAGGATTCAAGTGCGAGCTTTGGAGGAGTAATTTGAAGAGATTATCGTGACGGTTACAATTCTAGGCTACGTGAAGGGTGTTCATTATTCTTCTTCTCTTTAGTCTTTTATTTGTAATTGAAAGGATGTTTCCATTAGATTATTCAGTTTTTAATTCATTCGTTATGAACTAATTCGTTTATTAGACTTGTGATGGATCCTTGGGTGAAACGATGATTCTGTAACTTTGATTTCCAATTCAATAAAATATTTTTAGTTTATCTATGTTAATTTGAGCATAAATTTATGAATTGCATGATCAACAATTCCTTGTGGATTTGAATGGAATCGAGAGAGGATATTCAAATCTAGACCTAGTTAATATAGCATGTGTCATAAATTTTGTGAATAACAGATTTTTGATTATTGTTAAGGTAGAGATATGCTTGACATCACATGTAATCGGATAAAGACTTAAGCTTAAACCTTCTTTAATTTCAGTTCACGTAGAGATATTTAGGTGTTTAACTTGTTTCTATCTTAATTGTGGATTTAAGTTAATATGGTATTAGTGCATCGAGAGGTGGCTAGTATTACATTCGTGTTCTTGATTAATAAACTTGGATATTAAATTGAGTTGGAATAAAGGTTTGAAAATCAGAGTGAAGCTTAGGGTGAAATCGTAAGTCTAATTCTCCATTAATTGTTTAAATTTTTGGAATTTGATATTGGTGATTATTTTGTGGTAGTTTATTTATTTATTAATTTAGTTTCTATAATTTTAAACCATTAATTTGAATAGTTTAATAGAATTAAGATTAATAGAAAATTGATAATTGTGAAGTTAAAATTCTTGCTAATTTGTCCTCGTGGGAACGATACTTTATTCACTACTGTATTACTTGTTGACCACGTACACTTGCGTGTTTTGCACGTATCAATTTTACCCAACAAGTTTTTGGCGCCGTTGCCGGGGACAATTTAGCCTAGATTTTAATATTTTTACGATATCAGTTTAATTAGTTCAGTTTTACTTAAACAGTTTTTGTTTTTATTTTTCCTATTTCAGGTTTTTGACATTGGTTTATGCAAACACAATCCAAACATCTAGACTTGCTTCCTTGTGAGGACGACATTGAAAGGAAATTTTAGAGGTTAAGTAAGTGGATCGAAAAAACGAGGAAAGAATTCGAAAATTCTGATAAGGTAGAAACAATGGCTGCCGAAGACTAGAAAGCGTTGAGGAATTTTGCAACACCTAAGGTGACTGATCTGCAGTCGAGCATCACTAGGCCTGCAATAGCTGCGAATACTTTTGAAATCAAGTCTGGGACCATTCAGATGATGCAGAATTTAGTTTAGTTTGGGGGAATGGCAAATGACGATCCGAATGAGCATTTAATCAGTTTTCTGGAAATGTGCGACACGTTCAAGTACAATGGGGTGTCGGATGAGGCAGTGAGACTTCGCTTGTTCCCGTTCACTTTACGGGACAAGGCGAAGAGTTGGTTACATTCTCTGCCGCCAGGGTCGATTACTATTTGGGAAGACTTGGCGCATAAATTTCTTGCCAAATTTTTCCCACCGGCGAAAACTGCTAAAATGAGGAATGACATAACGATGTTTGAGCAGCAGAATGGGGAGTCGCTATATGAGGCATGGGAGCGTTACAAGGAATTACTTAGAAAGTGACCGCATCATGGATTGCCCAAGTGGCTGCAAATGAACACCTTTTAAGCAATTAAAAAAATGGGAATGTCAGAACCAGTATTGATGCAGCGTCGGGCGGTGCATTCATGGCTAAGAGTTACGAGGAAGCCTACAATTTGATCGAAACCATGGCGGCTAATAACTACCAGTGGCCTACAACAAGAATGACACAGGCAAAGGCGGCTAGGATTTTGAAAGTAGATGGGGAGACAGCTATACAAGCACAGATTTCTACACTGTCCAAGAAGTTTGATACTATGACAGGGGCTCAAGTTCAGCAGGTTGCGGTAGTATGTGAATTGTGTGCGAGTGGTCATCCTACAGATCAGTGCGTAATTAATCAAGCATCCGTCCAGTTCATAGGTAACTACAACAGAATTCCGCAAAATACATACCAAAGCACCTACAACCAGGGGAATAGGAACCACCCAAACTTCTCATGGAGCAATAACCAGCAAACTCAAGCTCCACGACCATCATATCCCCCTGGTTTTCAGAGTCACCAACAACCGGTTCAACATCAGGAAAGGAAGTCAGATTTCGAGGAAATGGTGTCGAAGTACATAACTAGCAATGAGGTAACTATAAAAAATGAAGCAATGATAATGAAAAATCAAGAGATGGCAATGAAATCACAAGATTTGGCTATCAAGAATTTGGAAAATCAGATTGGACAGCTGGCGTTAGCATTGAATGATAGACCACAAGGAACATTACCTAGCGACACTGAGAGAAATTCGAAGGGTAGTCATGAGCAATGTCAAGCAGTTATGTTGAGAAGTGGAAAACATCTCGGGGGTAATAATGCAAAAAATTCAGCGACACCGGAGGAAAAAGTTGATGACAGTAACGTGGTGGAAGGTAACGAGGGTGAGGAAATAAAGTTAAAAAATAAGTCAATTGTTTATCCTCCACCACCATTTCAGCAGAGGGTTCAAAAACAGAAATCAGATAAGCAGTTCGCAAGGTTTTTAGATGTGTTCAAGAAACTACAGATTAACATCCCATTCGCAGAGGCCCTAGAGCAAATGCCGAGTTATGCAAAGTTTATGAAAGGAATTCTGTCGAGGAAAAAGAAATGGGAAGAATTTGAAACAGTGGCACTAACAGAGGAGTGTAGTTCGGTGTTACAACAGAAGCTACCACCAAAACTTAAAGACTCGGGGAGCTTTACTATCCCATGCACGATCGGTAAAATGTCGTTTAACAAATGTTTATGTGATTTGGGGGCGAGTGTGAACCTCATGCCATTGTCAGTATACACAGAATTGGGTTTGCCCGCGCCAAAGCCTACGAATATTTCATTGCAGTTGGCGGATAGGTCAGTCACATATCCGAGAGGCATAGTAAAGGACATTCTGGTGAAAGTGGATAAGTTTATATTCCCTGCGGACTTTATCATTCTGGATTTCGAGGAGGATAAGAACATACCGATTATCCTAGGGAGACCTTTCTTGGCTACGGGAAGGACACTCATAGACGTGCAAAAAGGAGAACTTACTATGAGATTCCAAGATCAAGAAATCAAATTTAATGTGTTTAAGGCCATGATATTCCCTACGGATGAGGAAGAATGTTTTCGGATGGATTTAATTGAGCAAATCATCAGTGAAGATATGAGAAAGAGTTTGGTGATCGATCCATTAGAAACAACCTTACTGGGGGTTAAAAACAAAGGACGACCCAAAATTTGTTGACCTCTTACAGATGCTAGACTCATTGCCACGAGTTAGCCGATTCAGAGCATCGTTTGAATCTTTGCACACTGAGGAAATAGCTACAGAAAAACTAAAATCGTCTTTGGAGGAGCCACTAATATTGGAACTTAAGCCACTCCCTAAACATCTCAGGTATGCGTACTTAGGCAATTCAAATTCCTTACCTGTAATTATTTCTGTTGCACTTAACGAATTGCAGGAAGAAAAGTTGCTGAGGGTGCTTAGGGATCACAAATCAGCGATTGGTTGGACGATTGTGGATATAAAGGGAATTAGCCCGTCATTTTGCATGTACAAGATTCTGATGGAGGATGATGCAAGACCGTCGGTGGAGCATCAACGCCGACTTAACCCAATTATGAAGGAAGTGGTAAAGAAGGAAGTTCTGAAATTATTGGATGCCGGTATCATATATCCAATTTCCGACAGTAAATGGGTTAGTCCGGTTCATTGTGTGCCGAAAAAGGGGGGAATGACTGTGGTACAGAATGAGAAAAATGAGTTAATTCTAACAAGAACAGTGACATGATGGAGGGTGTGCATCGATTATAGGAGGTTAAATAAGGCAACCTAAAAAGATCATTTCCCGCTGCCCTTTGTTGATCAAATGCTAGACAGATTAGCGGGACATGAGTACTACTGTTTATTGGATGGATATTCGGGCTCTAACAAGATCGCCATCGCTCCTGAGGATCAAGAGAAGACAACAATTACATGCCCTTACGGCACATTTGCATTCAGGAGGATGTCATTCGGGTTATGTAATGCACCTGCAACTTTCCAACGGTGTATGATGGCCATTTTTTCAGATATGGTGGAGAAAAATGTTGAAGTCTTCATGGACGATTTCTCGGTTTATGGAGACAACTTTGATACTTACCTAGGGAATTTGGTCATGGTATTGCAGCGATGTAAGGATACAAACCTCATACTCAACTGGGAAAATGCCACTTCATGGTTGAAGAAGGCATAATTTTGGGCCATAAGGTGTCAGCTCAGGGATTGGAGGTGGACAAAGAAAAGCTGGATACGATCGAGAAACTGCCTCCACCGAGCTCAGTTAAGGGTATTAGAAGTTTTCTGGGGCATGCTGGGTTCTACAGGAGGTTCATAAAAGACTTCTCTAAGATTGCAAAACCTCTATGCAGTCTTTTAGAGAAGGATGCTACTTTCAGTTTTACTGCGGAATGCATTGAATTATTGAAGAAGAAATTAACTACAGCCCCCGTGATAGTCGCACCGGACTGGAATATGCCATTTGAGCTTATGTGTGATGCGACCGACTATGCGGTTGGGGCTATTTTGGGCCAAAGACGAGACAAGGTGTTTCACGCCATATACTATGCAAACAAAACACTCACAGAGACTCAAATGAATTATACTACCACGGAAAAGGAATTGCTTGCAGTGGTGTATGCATTTGACAAATTCTGAACATACTTGATCGGGACTAAGGTGATAGTCTACACGGACCATTCGGCGATTCGGTACCTAATAGCGAAAAAAGATGCTAAGCCACGCCTTATCCGATGGATTCTCCTACTTTAAGAGTTTGACTTAGAAATTAAAGATAGAAAGGGGACGGAGAATCAAGTTGCCGACCATTTATCAAGGCTGGAAAATTCGGAGAAAAAGGATGAAGATAGATGCGCAATCAACGAGTCATTCCCGGATGAACAATTATTTAGGTTAAATGCAAAATTTCCTTGGTATACAGACTTCGCGAATTATCTGGTGAGCAACATGCTTCCCCTGATCTTACACGATAATAGAAAAAAAAGTTTCTTCATGACGTCAAGTGGTACATCTGGGATGAGCTTTATTTATTCAAACAGTACGCCGACAAGATGATTAGAAGGTGTATCCCCTACAGTGAAGTGCACAACATACTGCAGGAATGCCACTCATCGGCATATGGGGGACATTATAGGAGTGAGCGCACGGTGAAAAAAGTGCTTCAAGACGTGTTTTATTGGCCGACATTGTTCAAAGACGCCCACCAATTTGTGAAAACATGTGATAGATGCCAAAGGGTGGGAAACATCTCTAAACGGAATGAGATGCCCCTACAAACAATTCTTGAAGTGGAAATCTTTGATGTATGGGGCATCGATTTCATGGGGCCATTCCCTTCGTCTTTGAGCAATCAGTATATTCTACTCGCAGTGGATTACGTCTCGAAGTGGGTTGAAGCTGCAGCACTACCGTCCAACGATGCCAAGGTGGTCCTCAAATTTTTACAGAAAAACATTTTCATGAGGTTTGGCACGCCAAGAGCATTAATCAGTGATGAAGGTAGTCACTTCTGTAATAAGTCTTTTACAGCTCTGTTGGCTAAGTATGGGGTTAACCACAAGGTGGCTACAGCATACCACCCTCAAACAAATGGACAGACTGAGGTATCAAACAGATAAGTTAAGAAGATATTGGAAAAAGTCGTAAATCCGAGTCAGAAAGATTGGTCACTTTGGTTGGATGACGCATTATGGGCTTACCGGACTGCATACAAAACACCAATCGGGATGTCACCATATCAACTCCTGTACGGAAAAGCATGTCACTTACTGGTGGAGCTACAACACAAGGCCTACTGGGCAATTCAGAAATTAAACTTTGATCAATCAACTATATGAGAAAAGAGGCTACTCCAACTAAATGAGCTCGACGAATTCCGACTTCATGCATACGAGAACGCCAAGCTATACAAAGAAAAGGTTAAAAGATGGCACGATCAGAAAATTGTGCATCGAACATTCGAGCCGGGTCAATCAGTCCTCTTGTTCAACTCACAACTGCGATTGTTCCCAGGAAAGCTTAAGTCGAGATGGTCAGGCCCATTCACTATAAAGCGAGTATTCCCTCATGGCGCCGTTAAACTCTACAGTCGTAATTCATTAGAGACGTTTAAGGTCAATGGTCAACGGATAAAGCATTACCGGGGTGGCGAATCAAACTGGGATGTCATCAACATCACCTTCGCCGATACACAGTAAAACATGGAGTAGTCAGGCTGAACGACTTAAAATCAAGCGCTAATTGGGAGGCAACCCAATATTTTGTTATTTTTCGTAGTTTTATTTTTAATTGTTAGAATGTAGATTCTATTAAGTATTAGGTAAGTATTATAGCGTAAAAGTTTTGTTGAATCTCTCAATCATATTCCAAATCATCAATTATCTTACATCTAGCATGTTTATGGTTGCAGGAAGAGTCAAAAGTGAGTAAGAGCAACACCGGGCAAGAAAAGAAGGAAAATAGGCTACTTTTGATCTGCACCATATAAAGCCAAAAAGTTGAAGTTAGTGGGCATGCCCGCCGGGGTGGGCTCAAATGACTTCGCACCCCCCGCCGGGGCGGGGGTCCCAAATTCTGGGCAGACAAGTTAGTCGTTACACACGCTGCCTTCTTATTTCCTCCATACACGCCTTTCTCTCTCTCAGTATCCCTCACCCAAACCACCCAGCCTCCATTACAAGACCATCGAGCCCACTACACACCACCCACGATCGACAACTCCTAACAACTACTCCTACCCATTACCTAAATCAATTGCATCCACTACCCCACACCATCAAGCACACGAATTCCTCTCCCCTATATCACCTCTATATAAACCCTACCACATACCTCCCATATTCATCTCCAAAATACGAATTCATCAAGAAATTGGGCTACACATAGAGCAATTGAGTGTAAGTTACCTTTCTATTGAGTTTTCATCTTCTCTCAACAGAATTACCAAAGAAAAAACCTAGTTTTGGGGGAAGAACGGACTGTGCACACCAAGTGTTTGTGAAATTGAGTGAACCAAGTGTAAGGGGAAGGTAGTGTGTGAGAGCAAGTTCTAACATTCGAAATTCAATGGCTTCTCAACCGACATCCAAACTCCAAAGGGGAGAGACTTCACGATCCGCTCAACCGATACGAACATATGATCGCCAAAAATTTGTGAGTGCCACCGCCGCCGACCGGTATGACTACATGCTAACCAAAGCCCTTACACCGGAGCGGGGATTTGCCCCCGAGGGAAATGATGGGGAAATGATGTCTCAAATCTATCCAAAGGGGTGGATCAAACTCATCGAAAATTCGGAACTCGTCGTTGTCAACATTGTCAAGGAGTTTTATGCAAACGCCGAAGACAAAGCCCCATTCAATGCGTTTGAGTGGGGTCGCATGGTCCCATTCAGTGATGATGCCATTAATTCATATTATCAGTTGCGGGTGCCACGACGGTGTCAGTTTGCACAATTGAGGGATTTTGACCCTGACTACGAGGAGTTTATTACGAACATGACAAAGCCGGGAACATCTTGGATTAAGGGTCGAAAGGGAGGTACAGTGTTCCATAGCAAGGACCTTAGCCGGTATGGAAAAATATGGTACGCCTTCTTATGCGCTAAATTGCTTCCGACCCAACACACTTCGTACGTCACCAAAGAGAAGGCGTTGCTGTTGTACGCAATTGTGCAAGATTTCATTATTGACGTCGGGGCTATTATCAGTTTCTCCATCCGCCGTTGTTTACGTGGAAATTTTTCGGGCGGCTTGCCACACCCATCACTCATATGCGCGTTGTGTCACAATGCAGCGGTGAGATGGTTCGACGATGAGCCCACACAAATGCCACTCGCTTTGCTTGATTCTAGAATGACAGCGCTGTATTCTATATGGGCAGGAGGCGATTCACATCCACGAGGTCTGGGCTTTATCTTTCCATCGGCGTCGAAAGACAAAGTTGATGCAGAAGATATCTCGGAGGATGAGGATGAAGGTATGGGGGAGCAGGGAACCGAACAGATACCGCAGACAGAGGCAATATCCAGTCCTCAGTTCCTTGAGTTCCAAAATCAAATGAATGCGCACAATAGGGCAGCACGTCGGGAAATTCGGTGATTGGCGATGAGACAAGATCACATGTTTGATGCTATGAACGCAGACTTCACCTCACTCAACACAACACTCCAAGGCTTCAACCCGGCGGCTCAATATCCATATCAACAATCCGGACCACTGCTGCGATTTCCACCAAGTGATTCTGATGATGAAGAGCAGCAACCACCATCCCAGACTTAGGCGATTGCAGGGAAGTCCTTATGCACTTAATTTTATTTTTATCCAATGATGGCATTGTGTTACTTAAGTTTAGGGGATTTAATTGCTTATTTGCATGCATTTGTTATTTTTTTTACATTCTAGTTTGCATAGTAGATTAGGTTATTTTTGATTTTGCATTGTTTTCATTTCTGTTATTATTATAAAAAAAATAAAAAAATAAAAAAATAAAAAATAAAAAATAAAAAATAAAAAAAAATTAGTTGAATATTGTGTTTGCATATGTCCAATAGTGCTGCAGTTTATGTTATTTGTGGGCCAATGATGAGATTGTGAACAAGTTAACCAATACAATATTGAGTATTAGAACTGTGATACAAATTCTGTTATGAATCGACTCTTGAACTTATTTGAAACTGTTATAAAAAGGCTAGCACTAATAACATCTTTGTTGACTGATCAGTTACAATTGATACATAAATAGGTTCTAAAGGATAATGCTAGGGTAAATGAGAAAACGACAAGGATAGGCAGTAAAGGCTAAAATTAGGCAAGAACCTAAGTTTGGGGGAGTATATGTGGGGTACATAAAAAAAAGAAAAAGAAAAGAAAAAGAAAAGGGTATACATGGTGACTAGTCTTGTTTCGGGGCCTTTGTTACTTGAGCAAGTACGCCCGAGGGGATTGTCTTTACACCTAGCGTCCTAAGGTCTTTTATGGTCTGAGAATCGTTGGTCGAAAGCTCACTAAGGGGTAACACTGTTAGCCTAATGGGATGAGACATTGCACAGTCACTTACGTATATTAAAAAAATAAAATAAGAATAAAACGGGAAAAGAGCAAAAAGCCCCCGTGAAAAAAATATGAAATAAAAGAAGTATCAGTACCTTGCATGAACCCTTGAATTTGGTATTGCGTAGTTTTAGTTTTAATTGTAATATGCCTATTTTTGACATTTTTAAGTTTGCACTGTATAAGTCCTTCTAAGAAATTACTTATGTGTTGAATTGGAGTCCGTATCAGTTATCATAGATGTTGAACACACACGCACGCTATACCAGTGATAATTGTTCAAGATTTGAGAATTAATACGAAATTTTGGATTAGTTTTGGTGATTCGTATTGTAAGGTTGCTTGTTTTCTCTGAGGCCGATGGGATAATTTAGTTTCTGCGATATTGTTGGATTCTAAGGCATTTAGATTTTATTTCTTTCATCTCATTGCATTGCATATCATGTAGTTTATTTTGTACTCGAGGACTAGCACAATTTAAGTTTGGGGGATTTTGATAAGTGGATTTAATATACACGAATTGATGTTCATTTCAAGTTTAAATTCGTAGTTATCTTCTTGTTTTGTGTTTGTTTTCACTCGTTTCATGTTATTTTATGTGTAGGGTGGTTATGGATGCAAGTGGTGAAGAACAACAGACTTTTGGAGCAAAGTTGGAAAAACGCATGAAGTCACAAAATTCCTTTAGCAGTGGGCATGCCTACCGGGGAGGGCCTTATTAGGCTTGTACCCCCCCGCCGGGGCGTGTCGATTCCTGGAGTCTCCTGGTTAGCCTTGAACTCTGCTGGGACTTGGTTTGTGGTATTTTGATGAGGCGCCTGGACTCTACAAAGGTAGATTTTCGGCCAGAACATAAGGAGAGCTAGATATTACGTTGCAAACTACAAAATCACACACACAAGAAGCATAATTGAGAGAAAAATTCCAGGATTCAAGTGCGAGCTTTGGAGGAGTAATTTGAATAGATTATCGTGAAGGTTATAATTCTAGGCTACGTGAAGGGTGTTCATTATTCTTCTTCTCTTTAGTCTTTTATTTGTAATTGAAAGGATGTTTCCATTAGATTATTCAGTTTTTAATTCATTCGTTATGAACTAATTCGCTTATTAGACTTGTGATGGATCCTTGGGTGAAACGATGATTCTATAACTTTGATTTCCAATTCAATAAAATATTTTTAGTTTATCTATGTTAATTCAAGTGTGAATTTATGAATTGCTTGATCAACAATTCCTTGTGGATTTGAATGGAATCGAGAGAGGATATTCAAATCTAGACCTAGTTAATATAGCATGTGTCATGAATTTTGTGAATAACATATTTTTGATTATTGTTAAGGTAGAGATATGCTTGACATCACATGTAATCGGATAGAGAACTTAAGCTTAAACCTTCTTTAATTTCAGTTCACATAGAGATATTTAGGTGTTTAACTTGTTTCTATCTTAATTATGGATTTAAGTTAATATGGTATTAGTGCATCGAGAGGTGGCTAGTATTACATTCGTGTTCTTGATTAATAAACTTGGATATTAAATTGAGTTGGAATAAAGGTTTGAAAATCAGAGTGAAGCTTATGGTGAAATCATAAGTCTAATTCTCCATTAATTGTTTGAAATTCCGAAATTTGATATTAGTGATTGTTTTGTGATAGTTTATTTATTTATTAATTTAGTTTCTATAATTTTAAACCATTAATTTGAATAGTTTAATAGAATTAGGATTAATAGAAAATTGATAATTATGAAGTTAAAATTCTTGCTAATTTATCCTCGTGGGAACGATACTTTATTCACTACTATATTACTTGTTGACCACGTACACTTGCGTGTTTTGCGCGTATCGATTTTACCTAACACAACCCCGGAACACACACCGGGAGTAATGATGAGTATGAAATATGTTATATTTTTATTCCTTAATACTTAATCTTTTGTATTTATTTTGTGCCTAAATAAACTCATTATTCTTATATTTTTATTTTAGGTACAATTGAAGGGGTTTCATGATTTTGGAAATAAATTGGAGGAGGTTTACGGGATTCCTAACAAATCAAGGATTCAACAATTAGTATCATAAATGGATTTGGATTCATGCGGCAATGAGTTTAAGCACATGACAATTGTGGGATTTAATTCCAATTTCAAATCTGAATTTTAGATTCTAGAAGAATAGTTTTTACAATTCTATTGTAATTAGGATTTCTTTTAGACTAAGATTTATTTCCAAATTGAATTCTATTTCTTTATAGAAATTAGGGTAATTTGTAATTCTTTTTAGGGTTTGAATTTCTACTTCCTATAGGATTTAGGACTTTGTCTAGCACTATAAATAGAGGATGCTAGTCATGATTTTATTCATTCAATAATCAGCTATCATCTATTCGAGTGCAGACTCAAGAGCATGTCAGGCTAGTTCTTTTTATTCAGTTCTAAAGGGAGGTGAATCCTTGTTACAAGTAATTGATTAATTGAGTATTATTATTTATTTCTTCTTGTGTGAAATTTCTTCTGATAATCTGTTTTCATTGATTGCATGTTAATTGATTTAATTAATTTAATATGGCCAATTGAATTAGTTTGATCATTATCATATGCTAGATTAAGATTGGTATTACGTGTAATTGATATCTGTCTTTATCATAAGTAGCAACTTAGTAATAATAATTGTGGACAAGCTTTTGTTTATTACTAAGATTATCAGAAAACAAGTTAAACAAATCGAGCTTATGTGTTTGTTGCTTGGATTAGCCTAATTCTCTATTTCTTAATGCTTCTATCATATTAAATCTAGAGAGCTTATTCTAGGTTGTATGCTAGTTAGAATCTGGTGGAGAGCTTGTTTCATACAGTGATAATCTAAGGAGAATTTCGGATAGCAGAGCTTATTGTTATCTAGGGCTAATAGTTTCATTGAAGGAAAAATAATAATAACTTGATTAATTGATTATTGTACTTGGTGAAACTGAACTGCAGAACTGAAGTTTTTACATATTTGGTTAATTTCATCGTTAATTCTTGTTCTCTTAGTTTAAAAATAATTTTCAAAAACCCCCATCTTTATTTTCTATTTAAATAGTAGAATAATTCTAAAACAACTTTACTCTCTGTGGGATCGATCCTTACTTGCTACTGTGCTAATTATTATAAATTGTGAAGTGAAAGTGAGGTTAATTTAGGAGTATCAACGACAGCTCCCAAATTTTGGCGCCGCTGCCGGGGAGTAATTTGGCGTTTTGTTTTTATTCTATTATTTGTTTTGTTCCTGTTTTATGACTCGATCTTTTCAGGCTACTATATTAGATTTTGATCAAGAGATTGAGAAAACTGCAAGGAGGCTAAAGAAGGAAAAATTTAAAGTTCAACAGTCTTCTGCAGATATAGACGAGGCTTCTGCATCATCACCAGGCCTCAACTTAGCTTTGAAATTATTATCCAACGAATCCGACAAAGAAGAAGAGATGGCGATTCCAAACAACAATAGAACTCTCAGGGAGTTGGCAACTCTTAATTTAAATCAACAACTTTTGTGCATTGAATATCCTAATTTAGATGCTGCATTTGAACTTAAATCCGGACTAATCTGTAAGACCCCGAATTTTATGAAATAAAAGTATTCAATTTTTCTTATAATTACTATTCAGTAAATGGTTAAATTGATAAAAATTTAAAGATATGAGTGAAATATGATTTTTTTTTCAAAATAAGCAAGTGGTTATAAAATAATCATTGTTGTCGGGGAATATTCGTTTGGTCATGGAATATTCTTTCTGTCGGGGAATATTCGTACGACGGCGCAGCCATTTGTGGGCCCCATAACAGAATAACTGTCGGGTAAAGAAAATGACAAATTTGAATTTTACAAATAACGGCGTAGTTGTTACCGTTAACACTGTTGGAATACCCGGTGGTTAAAATACAGTAATACGCGTTATTGCACAGTAGCACACGGTATTGCATAGTATTTTTGAAATTATTGATTCTTACGTAAGAAGGCACTACTCAATAATTGTTATAGTAATTACTGTTTAATATTTTATTTTATTGATTCAATAATTGCTACGTTGAAATTTTGTATTATTGTTGTTCAATAATTATTGCTGCACAATATTTCCCATTATCAGATCAATAATTCATATTATTTGAATAGTATTATTAGATAACTTTATTGGCAATGTCTAGAAAGTTCTGTCTAAGGAGAGGTTTGGTCATCTAATTGCACGCCAGTAAGGAGAAATCCTTATTGAAAAGCCCCCTCTTTCCTGGGAACGACCTGGTTGTCATAAATGTGATTCTGTAATATTATTTGTGAATAATTAATTATTGATTCATATGATAAGAAAATATTTATTTTATGTGGATATAAATGAGGGATATATTTTTGTGGTTAAAAAATGAAGGAGTTAATGTTGAGATTTTTATCCATATTTTTGTCGGAATGGAGGTATTAAAAATCAGGGTTTTTGAGATATTTTGCGGGGGTTATAATTTTTAATCCGACCGTTGGATCGTGGTAATTTTTGGATATGTTATACATATATAAGTTGAGTATATGCCCACAAATTTTGAACCATTAAAAATGAACGTATGATTTATTATGAATTTTACGAGATGACTGGTTCAGAAATTGTTGAATTTTCGGAGTTTATCATTTTGGTGAAAAATTCTAGAATTGGTGGACCTCACTTGTGGTAGGTGAAGAAATGTGCTGAATTATATTTCAAATGTGGTGGGTGGGAATAGTAGCAGGTAAAGCCATCAGGTTGCAGGTCAAACCTACCAAAATTTTCTTATAAATAGAGGGCTAAGTTAGAATTGAAAATCACACCAGAAACATAAGCTTTCTCTCTTTCTCTCTCTATATTATGAAGCATATTTTGTGAGTATTTAGATACTTTGAGAGTTGCTATTCAGTGCAAGTTTCCTTTGGCTTTGCATTCCAGTCAGAAGTACTGCTCTTTTAAGGTAAGGGATTGTAAGGGATTGTAAGGGATAGTAAGGGATATTAAGGGATTTTAAGGGTTGTTATGATTTTCAGTTTCGTAATTTTTCTGAACTTTAAAAATTCTGGAAAAATTTGAAATGATATTTTGATGAGTTTTATTGATTGTGTCCAAAAATGGTGATTTTTGGATGTATAGATTGAGAGTTATGAATTTTATGAGAAAAGACTATTTTAAAAGTAACCGCTTATAATTCCTTGTGGTTAACTCCAAAATTGATGAAATTTTTATTGGGAGTACATGTATATGATAGGAGTATACTCTGTGAATTTCAGAATTTTTAGATAAAAGTACAATTTTTGATAAATGTCTAAATATTCGGCTATTTTGGCCATATGAAAAATAGTAAATGACTTTTAAAAATTCTGAGAAAAATATATGTTCACTATGGGACTATATTATGCTAAATCTCAGAAAAGAAATATTTTTGGAACTGATTTGATATTTTTCATGAAAATGGACTAGTTATGAGTAAATGAATTAAATATGTTATGTGAAGTAAGAAAATTGGAAAATAGGATTTTATGGCTTGAGAATCCTATATGAGGTATATGCAGATTTTTGATGATGGTTTTGATTATTGGTGATAAAATCTTATGAGTTTGGTATTTTAGAATGATTAAATACATTATTTAGTAAAGTGTAAACAATTTAAATAAATTGTTTATAAGCTTAAGAAATATTATTCTTTCAATATCATTGTACCGAAATACTGGTATGGATTTTATTGTGGAATTTCTACCTTTTTGTGTCGAGTTTACTATTTATGAGTTACTATTCACGAGTTACTATTCATGAGTTACTATTCACGAGTTACTATTCACGATAAAAATTGGTTTCTTTTTCTAACCAAATTATAGTTGAGTTATGAATATTACTCTTAAGATTAAATCTATATGTTGATTATATTGATTTTATTATCATATATAACATTTTTATAACCCTGATGTTGAAATTCTCTTTCTCTAGAGTGTAAAGATGGGTAGATTATTGGTATGATCATGACCAGGGTTCTCTTTGGCCTGTAGTGCAAAGTTGAATTGTGACTGGTATGATCATGACCATTGAATTTATAAGTGAATATCTTTAGCTTAAGTGCAAAGGTGAATTGATCAACATGGTTATAATTATTGTTTATATAAATTCTGAAATGATTATATATTTCTTTGAGATATTAATATCTTTGACCTGTAGTGCAAAGATGAAATATTGATGAATATCTTTGGCCTGTAGTGCAAAGATGAATTGTTGATGAATATCTTTGGCCCGTAGTGCAAAGATGACATGTTGTTGAATATCTTTGGCCAGTAGTGCAAAGATGAACAGATGTTGAGATAAACATGACCAACTGGTGATACAAATGAATATCTTTGGACGTAGTGTAAAGATGAAGTTATTAGTATGATTATGAACAGGAAATGTGATTTGGTGTAACCATGATCTTTGATGTTTCAGGTAAAGATAGGTGATGGAAATTATCATCGTCCTGGATGAGAAGAGGAATTTAGAACTACAGTTATGATTATGAGTTATTCATATGATTGTGGACCAGAATTGTTGATTGATGTTACAGGGATAAAACATTGTTGATGGATTTTTAATATGGAGAAGATAATAGACTTTATAGTCTATTTGACTCTTCTAATGGATTGCTCGTTCCGCTGCAACTATGGTTGAAATTTTTATCATTTACCATATGTTCTAAATCTCTGATTTATTGTTGATGAAGGCTATTGATAATTGAATTATCTTTAGTCATGATATTCTTTACTGAGCTAGTTGTGCTCACCCTTTTGCTTCACAATTCCTTTCAGGTAATAAGAGTGTAGCTGGGTCGAGCGGGGGTAACAAGGGAATAGAACGGTGGTCATCATTTAGTAGTTATATTTGGTGAAGAAAATAGGGTGAGGCGAACCCAACGTTGGAAGGGTGTTTTGTCACTATCATACAAGATGTCTAATGACATACAACCTCGTGTCATCATAAGACAAGGTTGTGATCATCCACTTGCTGAGTATATCTATGGGCACTACCTATATAATCTTGGTATTTGTTTGAAGTATAATTCTCAATTAGAGACAGTGGAGATAATGATAAGTCAAGAGAAGACTCACCATTGGGAAGAATATGATAGTAATCTTCTCGTTTTTCTTTGGGGTCTATTGGGTCAACCAAGGATAATTCTGTGGCCATATGATATCTATCATAACCTAGACGCGTGGCCTCCCATGTACGAAGGTTTTCTTGAGCACTTCCCAAAGATTCTAATTTCTAAAACAGTTTTTGACTATACCTTTATGTAAGGTGTTATTGTGAGGTGATGTCCACGGTTGGAACATGAGTCACATTTGGTAAATATTTGTATCCAAACTCATAGCATATGTGTTGTTGTATTTTGCACGACAATTGTTGTAATAAAGTTGTAGTTGTTTTCTGTACCATGTATTTGGCGACTCAGAATAGGTTGGATGGAATGAACCTATTTTGGGGTTGTCACAGGTGGTATCAGAGCTTAGGGATATGATTTCTGGCGGAGATCGGGAAATATAACTAGGAGGAGAGAGACGAGTAAATCCTTCGCTAGTGTGTCCTACCTAAGCTTATTTGTTGGTCAGTCATAATATCGGGATATTATGTGATATGTTAATTTGTTAAATTAACCCTTATTTTGAAGCTGTATTCTAGAATGATATTTGAAATACAGGAGATGAGCAATGGAGAAATTATGATGACAGGGAAGATGGAATCTGAAATGAAAGGAAGGTATTCTCAACTCTTTGAAATACCAGGTACGTAAATTTCGGGGACGAAATTTCATAAGGAGGGGAGATTGTAAGACCCCGAATTTTATGAAATAAAAGTATTCAATTTTTCTTATAATTACTATTCAGTAAATGGTTAAATTGATAAAAATTTAAAGATATGAGTGAAATATGATTTTTTTTTCAAAATAAGCAAGTGGTTATAAAATAATCATTGTTGTCGGGGAATATTCGTTTGGTCATGGAATATTCTTTCTGTCGGGGAATATTCGTACGACGGCGCAGCCATTTGTGGGCCCCATAACAGAATAACTGTCGGGTAAAGAAAACGATAAATTTGAATTTTACAAATAACGGCGTAGTTGTTACCGTTAACACTGTTGGAATACCCGGTGGTTAAAATACAGTAATACGCGTTATTGCACAGTAGCACACGGTATTGCATAGTATTTTTGAAATTATTGATTCTTACGTAAGAAGGCACTACTCAATAATTGTTACAGTAATTACTGTTTAATATTTTATTTTATTGATTCAATAATTGCTACGTTGAAATTTTGTATTATTGTTGTTCAATAATTATTGCTGCACAGTATTTCCCATTATCAGATCAATAATTCATATTATTTGAATAGTATTATTAGATAACATTATTGGCAATGTCTAGAAAGTTCTGTCTAAGGAGAGGTTTGGTCATCTAATTACGCGCCAGTAAGGAGAAATTCTTATTGGAAAGCCCCCTCTTTCCTGGGAACGGCCTGGTTGTCATAAATGTGATTCTGTAATATTATTTGTGAATAATTAATTATTGATTCATATGATAAGAAAATATTTATTTTATGTGGATATAAATGAGGGATATATTTTTGTGGTTAAAAAATGAAGGAGTTAATGTTGAGATTTTATCCATATTTTTGTCGGAATGGAGGTATTAAAAATCAGGGTTTTTGAGATATTTTGCGGGGGTTATAATTTTTAATCCGACCGTTGGATCGTGGTAATTTTTGGATATGTTATACATATATAAGTTGAGTATATGCCCACAAATTTTGAACCGTTAAAAATGAACGTATGATTTATTAGGAATTTTACGAGATGACTGGTTCAGAAATTGTTGAATTTTTGGAGTTTATCATTTTGGTGGAAAATTCTAGAATTGGTGGGCCCCACTTGTGGTAGGTGAAGAAATGTGCTGAATTATATTTTAAATGTGGTGGGTGGGAATAGTAGCAGGCAAAGCCATCAGGTTGCAGGTCAAACCTACCAAAATTTTCTTATAAATAGAGGGCTAAGTTAGAATTGAAAATCACACCAGAAACATAAGCTTTCTCTGTTTCTCTCTCTATATTATGAAGCATATTTTGTGAGTATTTAGATACTTTGAGAGTTGCTATTCAGTGCAAGTTTCCTTCGGCTTTGCATTCCAGTCAGAAGTACTGCTCTTTTGAGGTAAGGGATTGTAAGGGATTGTAAGGGATAGTAAGGGATATTAAGGGATTTTAAGGGTTGTTATGATTTTCAGTTTCGTAATTTTTCTGAACTTCAAAAATTCTGGAAAAATTTGAAATGATATTTTGATGAGTTTTATTGATTGTGTCCAAAAATGGTGATTTTTGGATGTATAGATTGAGAGTTATGAATTTTATGAGAAAAGACTATTTTAAAAGTAACCGCTTATAATTCCTTGTGGTTAACTCCAAAATTGATGAAATTTTTATTGGGAGTACATGTATATGATAGGAGTATACTCTGTGAATTTCAAAATTTTTAGATAAAAGTACAATTTTTGATAAATGTCTAAATATTCGGCTATTTTGGCCATATGAAAAATAGTAAATGACTTTTAAAAATTCTGAGAAAAATATATGTTCACTATGGGACTATATTATGCTAAATCCCAGAAAAGAAATATTTTTGGAACTGATTTGATATTTTTCATGAAAATAGACTAGTTATGAGTAAATGAATTAAAGATGTTATGTGAAGTAAGAAAATTGGAAAATAGGATTTTATGGCTTGAGAATCCTATATGAGGTATATGCAGATTTTTGATGAGAGTTTTGATTATTGGTGATAAAATCTTATGAGTTTGGTATTTTAGAATGATTAAATACATTATTTAGTAAAGTGTAAACAATTTAAATAAATTGTTTATAAGCTTAAGAAATATTATTCTTTCAATATCATTGTACCGAAATACTGGTATGGATTTTATTGTGGAATTTCTAC
The DNA here is from genome assembly GCA_016801055.1 of Panax notoginseng. Taxonomy (NCBI): domain Eukaryota; kingdom Viridiplantae; phylum Streptophyta; class Magnoliopsida; order Apiales; family Araliaceae; genus Panax; species Panax notoginseng. The sequence continues at coordinate 109,858,362 of CM029021.1, forward strand.
CTTTTTGTGTCGAGTTTACTATTTATGAGTTACTATTCACGAGTTACTATTCATGAGTTACTATTCACGAGTTACTATTCACGATAAAAATTGGTTTCTTTTTCTAACCAAATTATAGTTGAGTTATGAATATTACTCTTAAGATTAAATCTATATGTTGATTATATTGATTTTATTATCATATATAACATTTTTATAACCCTGATGTTGAAATTCTCTTTCTCTAGAGTGTAAAGATGGGTAGATTATTGGTATGATCATGACTAGGGTTCTCTTTGGCCTGTAGTGCAAAGTTGAATTGTGACTAGTATGATCATGACCATTGAATTTATAAGTGAATATCTTTAGCTTAAGTGCAAATGTGAATTGATCAACATGGTTATAATTATTGTTTATATAAATTCTGAAATGATTATATATTTCTTTGAGATATTAATATCTTTGGCCTGTAGTGCAAAGATGAAATATTGATGAATATCTTTGGCCTGTAGTGCAAAGATGAATTGTTGATGAATATCTTTGGCCCGTAGTGCAAAGATGACATGTTGTTGAATATCTTTGGCCAGTAGTGCAAAGATGAATAGATGTTGAGATAAACATGACCAACTGGTGATACAAATGAATATCTTTGGACGTAGTGTAAAGATGAAGTTATTAGTATGATTATGAACAGGAAATGTGATTTGGTGTAACCATGATCTTTGATGTTTCAGGTAAAGATAGGTGATGGAAATTATCATCGTCCTGGATGAGAAGAGGAATTTAAAACTACAGTTATGATTATGAGTTATTCATATGATTGTGGACCAGAATTGTTGATTGATGTTACAAGGATAAAATATTGTTGGTGGATTTTTAATATGGAGAAGATAATAGACTTTATAGTCTATTTGACTCTTCTAATGGATTGCTCGTTCCGCTGCAACTATGGTTGAAATTTTTATCATTTACCATATGTTCTAAATCTCTGATTTATTGTTGATGAAGGCTATTGATAATTGAATTATCTTTAGTCATGATATTCTTTACTGAGCTAGTTGTGCTCACCCTTTTGCTTCACAATTCCTTTCAGGTAATAAGAGTGTAGCTGGGTCGAGCGGGGGTAACAAGGGAATAGAACGGTGGTCATCATTTAGTAGTTATATTTGGTGAAGAAAATAGGGTGAGGCGAACCCAACGTTGGAAGGGTGTTTTGTCACTATCATACAAGATGTCTAATGACATACAACCTCGTGTCATCATAAGACAAGGTTGTGCTCATCCACTTGCTGAGTATATCTATGGGCACTACCTATATAATCTTGGTGTTTGTTTGAAGTATAATTCTCAATTAGAGACAGTGGAGATAATGATAAGTCAAGAGAAGACTCACCATTGGGAAGAATATGATAGTAATCTTCTCGTTTTTCTTTGGGGTCTATTGGGTCAACCAAGGATAATTCTGTGGCCATATGATATCTATCATAACCTAGACGCGTGGCCTCCCATGTACGAAGGTTTTCTTGAGCACTTCCCAAAGATTCTAATTTCTAAAACAGTTTTTGACTATACCTTTATGTAAGGTGTTATTGTGAGGTGATGTCCACGGTTGGAACATGAGTCACATTTGGTATATATTTGTATCCAAACTCATAGCATATGTGTTGTTGTATTTTGCACGACAATTGTTGTAATAAAGTTGTAGTTGTTTTCTGTACCATGTATTTGGCGACTCAGAATAGGTTGGATGGAATGAACCTATTTTGGGGTTGTCACATAATCTATTTATTGCTTACTTTTCGTGGTCTTACAGGTGAGGACCCCTACAAACATCTGAAGGAATTTCATGTGGTGTGCTCCACCATGAAACCACACGGAATCACCGAAGAACAAATCAAGCTAAGAGCATTCCCATTCTCCTTAGCAGATTTGGCAAAAGATTGGCTGTACTACCTACCCTTAGGTTCAATCCAGTCTTGGAATGACATGAAGCAGTTGTTCTTGGAGAGATACTTTCCAACCTCAAGAGTAGCCAACATAAGGAAGGAGATCTGTGGGATTAGATAATTCAGTGGGGAGACACTATACGAGTATTGGGAAAGATTCAAAAAGCTTTGTTCTAGCTGTCCACCGCATCAAATAGATAAACAGCACCTGATCCAGTATTTCTACAAAGGGTTGGTACCGATGGATAGAAGCATGATCGATGCAGCTAGCGGAGGAGCACTAGTTGACAAGACCCCAGAGGCTGCAAGGACTTTAATTGCAAACATGGCAGCAAACTCGCAACAATATGGCACTAGAACAAATCATGCACCAGTAAGGGTAAGCGAGGTAAGCACTTGTGATTATGGTCAACAAATTTCTAAATTAACTTCTATGGTTAGACAATTAGCTACAGGTCAACTGCCAATTGCAAAGGTTTGTGGAATATGTCTACAACCAAATCACAATACAGATGAATGCCCAACATTACAAGATGATGAGGCTGTGCAACAAGCTAATGCAATGGGAAATTATCAGCCACCACCTCAGAAAAAGTATGATCCGTACTCAAACACGTATAACCCAGGATGGAGGGATCATCCAAATCTGAGTTATGGGAGTAAGCAAGCGGCACCACCTGCATTTCCACCTAGGCAACAAGGCTTCCAACCAGCCCAACCTCAATATCAACCGAAGCAAGCAGTCCCTGCACCTACTGGAACATCGTTGGAGGATATGTTCAAAGCATTCATGGGACAGACACAACAATTCATGGGACAAACACAACAGTTCATGAATCAGACACAGCAGTTCCAGCAAGAGACAAAAACTTCAGTTCAAGATTTGAGGAACCAAGTAGGACAACTGGCTACAACTGTGGGGATATTAGAATCCAGAGGCTCAGGAAAATTACCATCTCAAACAATAGTCAACCCAAGGGAGAATGCAAGTGCCATAACTTTGCGGAATGGAACACAGTTGGATACACCATCGACCCCCGTAGAGTTTGAAGAGGAAGCAGCTAAGGAGGAAACAGAAAAATCCAAGGTACAACCTAACCCTCCTAATCAGCTTAAAAACATACCTCTTCCCTTTCCACCCAGAAATTCTAAAATCTCAAAGAGAGATGAAAAAGAAAAATTTTTTTTGGAAACTTTTAGAAAAGTAGAAGTAAACATCCCTCTCCTTGATGCAATTAAACAAGTGCCACGGTATGCTAAATTTTTAAAAGAATTATGCACTAATAAAAGAAAATTACAAAACGATGAAAGAGTCACAGTCGGAGAAAATGTATCTGCTGTTCTTCAAAGAAAAATGTTAGATTTGAAAAATGTAAAGATCCAAGAATGTTCACAATCCCATGCAAAATAGGAAACACCAGATTTGAAAAAGCCATGTTAGATTTAGGAGCTTCAATTAATGTTATGCCTTTATCTGTTTATGCTTCCTTAAATCTAGGCCCTTTGAAAAATACTGGTGTGATTATTCAATTGGCTGATCGTACTAACACTTACCCCCGAGGGGTAATTGAAGATGTTCTAGTGCAGGTGAACGAACTAATCTTTCCTGCAGATTTTTACATTGTGGATATGGAAGACGATACATAACCAAATCCTTCCCACATCTTGTTAGGAAGACCCTTCCTGAAAACAGCAAGAACCATGATTGATGTGCATAATGGGACCTTGACTATGGAGTTTGATGGCGAGAAAATCCAGTTTAACATCTATGATGCCATGAGGTACCCTAGTGATATAGGACAGGTTTTTGCTATCGATGTGAGAGACTCCTTGGTGCATAGAGCTTTTGAACAACTACATAGGGACAGTTTAGAGATTGCAATCACCAACAGTTTGGACATGGATAGGGAAGGAGAGATTGCGCAAACCCAGGAATTGAAGGAGAATGTAGCTGCATTACATTCATTGCCAAAATTCTCAAATAAGTTAGCAGTACATTCTATTCAATTTCCTGTTTTTCATCAAAAGTTATTACCTTCTGTTGTACAAGCCCCAACTCTAGAATTGAAACAATTACCTGCTCATTTGAAATATGCATATTTGGGGACTAATGACACTTTGCCTGTAATTATTGCTAGTAATCTAACCAAGGTGCAGGAAGAAAAATTGCTGAGAGTCCTAAGGGACCATGTTATAGTTTTTGGATGGACAATAGCGGATATAAAGGGTATTAGTCCTGCCATGTACATGCATCGGATATTGTTAGAGGATGGAGCTAAACCTACAAGAGATGCGCAAAGGAGATTGAATCCACCAATGATGGAGGTGGTGAAAAAAGAAGTTCTCAAACTGCTTAATGCCGGTATCATCTATCCCATCTCCGATAGTCAATGGGTGAGTCCAGTGCCAGTAGTCCCAAAGAAATCCAGAATCACCATTGTCAAGAACGATGACAATGAGTTGGTGCCCACACGAATGCAAACAGGGTGGAGAGTGTGTATAGATTATTGAAAATTGAATGCTGTAACAAGAAAAGATCACTTTCCTCTCCCTTTTATTGATCAAATGTTGGAAAGATTAGCTTGGCACACTTATTATTATTTTCTAGATGGTTTTTCAGGATATAACCAGATTGTGATTGCACCCGAGGACCAAGAGAAGACCACATTCACATGTCCCTTTGGTACTTTTCCCTATCGACGAATGTCTTTTGGACTGTGTAATGCCCCAGGTACTTTTTAACGATGCATGGTAAGCATTTTTTCAGATCTTTTAGAAGAATGCATCGAGGTTTTTATGGATGATTTCACAATTAATGGTGATTCTTTGGATGCATGCTTAGATAATTTAAATCGTGTTCTAGATAGATGCATGGAAACTTATCTTGTTTTAAATTGGGAAAAATGTCATTTCATGGTAGAACAGGGAATAGTACTTGGTCATGTTGTGTCATCTAAAGGTCTTGAAGTTGATAAAGCTAAGATAGATGTTATATCTGCTTTGCCTTACCCTGTCAGCGTGCGGGAGATTCGGTCTTTTCTTAGTCATGCAGGATTTTATCGAAGATTTATCAAAGACTTCTCGAAGATTACATTACCCTTATGTAAGTTGCTGCAAAAAGATGTGGACTTTCAATTTGATGATGAATGCAAGGAGGCTTTTGACACTTTAAAGAAATTATTAACTTCTGCTCCTGTCATTCAACCGCCAAATTGGAAGTTGCCATTTGAGATCATGTGTGACGCAAGCAACTATGCAGTGGGGGCTGTTTTGGGACAAAGGATTGACAAAGACGTTCATGCCATATACTATGCTTCGAGGACTTTGAATGAGGCTCAGATAAACTATTCCATAACTGAAAAAGAACTTTTATCTGTGATTTTTGCTTTAGATAAATTTCGATCATATTTGCTTGGTACTAAAATTATAGTTTATTTTGACCATGCTGCTCTCAGGTATTTGCTCACCAAAAAGGATTCTAAACCAAGGATTATTCGATGGATTCTGCTCCTACAAGAATTCGACTTAGAGATCAAGGATAAGAAAGGTGCGGATAACTTAGTAGCGGATCACTTGAGTAGGCTACTGCGAGATGAGGAGAAGCTACCATTACATGATTCTTTCCCGGATGAGCTGTTACTTTCCATCCATACTGAGAGTCCCTGGTATGCAGATACGGTGAATTATTTGGTAAGTGCATATTTTCCTAAAGAATTTTCCAAATCCCAAAAGGAAAAATTAAAAAGTGATGCTAGACACTATGTTTGGGATGATCCATACTTATAAAAATTTTGTGCGGACCAGATAGTTAGACGATGTGTGCCTAACAGTGAATTTCAATCTATTCTTTCCTTTTGTCATTCTTATGCTTGTGGAGGACATTTTGGTCCAAAAAGAACTGCTAATAAAGTTTTGGAAAGTGGTTTTTATTGGCCATCACTTTTTAAAGATTCCTATCTGTTTTGTAAAACATGTGTTAATTGCCAAAGGACAGGAAATATTTCTCAACGAAATCAAATGCCCCAAACTCCTATTTTAGTTGTTGAAATTTTTGATGTTTGGGGTATAGATTTTATGGGACCTTTTCCTTCATCCTTTGGGAATTTATATATTCTTTTGGCTGTTGATTGTGTCTCAAAATGGGTGGAAGCTAAAGCCACTAGGACTGACGATTCTAAAGTTATTGCAGATTTTGTTAGGACTAACATATTTGTCAGGTTTGGAACACCACGAGCCATCATTAGTGATCGCGGAACCCACTTTTGTAATAGGGTGTTAGCGGCTTTGTTCAAGAAATACAATGTTCTACACAAGGTTTCTACATCCTACCATCCACAGAGTAATGGTCAAGCTGAGGTTTCTAACCGGGAGATCAAATCCATTTTGGAGAAGGTAGTTAACCCTAGCAGAAAGGATTGGAGTCTGAGATTAGATGATGCACTTTGGGTCTATAGAACTGCGTACAAAACACCTATTCGGATGTCACCATACAGGATTGTGTTTGGAAAACCATGCCACTTACCTGTTGAGTTGGAGCATAGGGCTTTTTGGGCAATCAAGCAGTGCAACATGAGTTTGGAGGTAGCTGGCGTACACAGGAAATTGCAGTTACAAGTGTTGGAAGAATTGAGGAATGAAGCCTATGAAAGTTCGAAGATTTACAAGGAAAAGACCAAAGCTTTTCATGATAAGCAGATTGTGCGGAAAACCTTTATTGTGGGACAAAAAGTTTTGCTATATCATTCTCGGCTTAAGTTATTTCCAGGTAAATTGAGATCTAGATGGGTTGGTCCTTTTGTTATCACTAATGTGTTTCCTCATGGTGCAGTTGAGATTCAAAGTCCTAGTACGAACAAGATCCTTAAGGTGAATGGACATAGATTAAAGCCTTTCTATGAGGGGCATCAGGTGGAAAATATTGAGATGATAGAGCTAGACGATCCAATCTATGAAAGCTGAGAAGAGAGGCATAACGTCGAGCCAAAGACGTTAAACATGGGCAGCTGCTTGGGAGGCAACCCAAGATCTCAGATTTGATTTTTCTATCCCTTTACTTTTTAGTTTTTTATTATTACTATTATTATTGCATGTTCGCTAGTAGTATTTTCTTCGTTGCATGATTTTATTACATTGGGGACAATGTAAGGTTTGAGTGTGGGGGGGGGGGGGGAGATTTAGGTTTTATTTTATGTAGGAAAAATAATCCAATTATGTAGGAAATATAATCCAATTTTGAGGGAAAATAATAATAATAATAATAATAATAATAATAATAATAAAAATTTGGGTTCCATGGTTCTATTTGCCTATGTGTTCGAAGGTTAAAGTTAAAGATTGAAAATTAATGCTAAAATTCAGAATCTGTTTGATGCTTAATTTGTTAATGAATGATGACAACTAAGCCATGATCCATAGTAATTGATTTCAATTGAATTTGTGATACATAAGTACTTGAATATGAGAATCATGTTTATTTGGCTAAGTTATTTGTGGAGTTGTCTATGTGCACTAATTTCATAACTTAGAACTGTTTAACTTGCTTATGTTGTGCAGAACCATGTAAAAAAATGATGAATGAAAAAAAATGAAAAAAAAATGAAAATTGAAAATCTGCTTCAATGTCCATTGTGCGAAATAACTGGGAATCTAAGTCTCGGGAAGCATCGATATTCACGCTGAAAAGTGCGATGGATAAAAGCAGTTTGACTAGTCGACTTTTGTGGCCTTTGTTACTTGAATAAGTAAGCCCTTAGGGGTGTCTCTACACCTAGCGCCCTAAGATCATCTGGTTTAGGAGTCGTTGGTGGAAAGTTCGCTAATGGGTAACTCTAAAAAGCCTAAGAAAAGGAGACATTGCACATGCCAAAAAAAAAAGTATACGAAAAAAAGGATACGACAAAAGCATGAAAATACATTCATCTGTGCTAAAAAAAAAGGTTCTATGAAAAAAAATTAAAAGGCAAGAAAAATTTGTTCTTGGTTAAGAGTTAGTGTGCATGGTTTTTGCTCCATGGTAACTAAGTTGAGTAAGTATGATGATTTTGGGAGAGTTACTTATGTGGCTACAGTTTGATTTAATGAAATTCATTGGTGAAATGGTATGGTTGGTAATTGTAAGTTGATTGATAAAGCGTTGATTAGATTTCTACAAATTTAGTGTTGCTAGTCATGATTTGTATCTTGAATTCTTTTGACACTATGGTTGAATAGAATTTTTCTGGAAATCAAATTTTTGGTTTACACGAGGACGTGTAAAAAGATAAGTGTGGGGAAATTTGATGAGTATGAAATATGTTATATTTTTATTCCTTAATACTTAATCTTTTGTATTTATTTTGTGCCTAAATAAACTCATTATTCTTATATTTTTATTTTAGGTACAATTGAAGGAGTTTCATGATTTTAGAAATAAATTGGAGGAGGTTTACGGGATTCCTAACAAATCAAGGATTCAACAATTAGTATCATAAATGGATTTGGATTCACGCGACAATGAGTTTAAGCACATGACAATTGTGGAATTTAATTCCAATTTCAAATCTAAATTTTAGATTCTAGAAGAATAGTTTTTACAATTCTATTGTAATTAGGATTTCTTTTAGACTAAGATTTATTTCCAAATTGAATTCTATTTCTTTATGGAAATTAGGGTAATTTGTAATTCTTTTTAGGGTTTGAATTTCTACTTCCTATAGGATTTAGGACTTTGTCTAGCACTAGAAATAGAGGATGCTAGTCATGATTTTATTCATTCAATAATCAACTATCATCTATTGGAGTGCAGACTCAAGAGCATGTCAGGCTAGTTCTTTTTATTCAGTTCTAAAGGGAGGTGAATCCTTGTTATAAGTAATTGATTAATTGAGTATTATTATTTATTTCTTCTTGTGTGAAATTTCTTCTGATAATCTGTTTTCATTGATTGCATGTTAATTGATTTAATTAATTTAATATGGCCAATTGAATTAGTTTGATCATTATCATATGCTAGATTAAGATTGGTATTACGTGTAATTGATATCTGTCTTTATCATAAGTAGCAACTTAGTAATAATAATTGTGGACAAGCTTTTGTTTATTACTAAGATTATCAGAAAATAAGTTAAACAAATCGAGCTTATGTGTTTGTTGCTTGGATTAGCCTAATTCTCTATTTCTTAATGCTTCTATCATATTAAATCTAGAGAGCTTATTCTAGGTTGTATGCTAGTTAGAATCTGGTGGAGAGCTTGTTTCATACAGTGATAATCTAAGGAGAATTTCGGATAGCAGAGCTTATTGTTATCTAGGGCTAATAGTTTCATTGAAGGAAAAATAATAATAACTTGATTAATTGATTATTGTACTTGGTGAAACTGAACTGCAGAACTGAAGTTTTTACATATTTGGTTAATTTCATCGTTAATTCTTGTTCTCTTAGTTTAAAAATAATTTTCAAAAATCCCCATCTTTATTTTCTGTTTAAATAGTAGAATAATTCTAAAACAACTTTACTCTCTGTGGGATCGATCCTTACTTGCTACTGTGCTAATTATTATAAATTGTGAAGTGAAAGTGAGGTTAATTTAGGAGTATCAACTACAGCTCCCAAGTAATAATTCCAGCATCGGAGATAACCCCGAGGCATGCAGTTTCAATACCAGAAATTCCACCGGAGAAGACCGATTAATCTTGGAGATAACCCCGAGGTATCTAGTCTCAGTCCCAACACTGGGAGTAGCAGCTACCACCCTTGGTGATAACCCCAAGGAATGCAATTCCGGCGATAACCCCGGAAATACTTGTTTCAATTAATGCGATAGCTTCAACCTCGGCACTCACACCGAGGCACTCAGTACAAGGCCCGGAGATAACACCGGGAATACAGGGGCACCTTAGAGATGACACTGAGGACCTTCAACATTTGCAGTAGGCCAATCTCAGCAATAACCCTGAGCAACGTCTACTTTATAAGCCCAAACCAGCGATAACTCCGGTGAGGGGCAAAGTCATCATCTCGCCACTTTCAAGCCACGTCACGTCATCTCAACATTTCATACACAACAATGTCCCACAAGAATCAAGGAAAACCAATCCCGAGTGACTATTATGCAGGGTAACAGATAGAATTTGAAGCTTGAAGACCGGAGGGCACCGTCCCATCTTCCTGACTTCGTACAACCTCTAATACCATGTCATTGTATAACTCTCGACAAGGCGGTCCGAAATAGGTCCTACATACCTCAGTCGGATGCCCGGATTGCATTTCTGAAAGTTCGAGCGGACATTGCTGTGCCTCCGTGCACGTACTGCGAGATGACGCGACCCGCGAAACCCGGGGCAACCTGGGCAGCCTCAGGTACACCTGCGGCTCCCCCCTCTATAAATAGGGGGCTTGGGGTGGCCATTTTAAGAAGAGAGACGGCGAGGAAGCCATGTCAAATTTGCTACGTACTTACAATAAACTGAGTGTTTTCTCATTTTAAACACTTGTGAGCTCACATATAGCTACTCTTGTACCGGTGGGAGCCGAGTTTCATCCACTTTAAAGATATAGAAGTCTTCTTTGGCAGCCCACTGTAAGCCTTCTCACACACTTTAAAGTATTTCTCTTCATCTTTGCACACACCCTTCTTCACGTTGAGAGTCGTGTTGCGTGTGTTTGCCCGGACTTTGGTCCGTGGTTTTATTTCAGTTTATATATATATATATATATATATATATATATATATATATATATATATATATATATGAACTGTGTGTCGAACTTTGTACGATGAGCCTAAACTTCGGTCTGGATCGTTTACTGCTTTAATATATATATATATATATATATATATATATAAAGCGATAAACGCACCGAACAGAGTTCGACAATAATTCATATATATATATATATATATATATATATATATATATATATATCGTCCCGCCTGGAGTTTATTTCGTGGCGGTTGATCGCTTTTACAGCTTTATTTACGTTTTATCCCGCCAGGAGTTTCCTCCGCGACGGTTGATAGCTTTTACAACTTTATTTACATTTTTGATCCCCCATGGAGGTGCTTCGTGGTTGGTGATCATGTCTGTATATATATATATATATATATATATATATATATATATATATATATATATACCTGCTTACCGCTTTCATACAAATTACAGCATCATGTGAGCCTAGGAATCATGTGATCACAGATTCAGTCTACTGAATCTAGATTCGGTTCCCGTGATGGACTTTTTCAGCTGTAAGCAGCTTGTAAATTTATCTGCGGTGTCTGAATTTCCTCAGATGGTTTTCATACCTACGAGGAAGTCGGCATTATTTTGTACATTATTTTCTTATAGATGCTTCACATCTCGAAAATAAATGTAATCAAGCCGAACACTTAATAAAATGGGAGTGTAAAAGGTCTCAATTACTATTGAGCATAAAGGTTTGAAAAACCTCTTTTATAAAACATCACTGCTATATCTTATTAAAATTAAATTTTTACATAAATTCAAACCCGGTGTATATAAGTCCGAACGAGGCCTCGCACTACTTCCAAATAAACAGCACATTGACCCACACATACACACACACATTCAGATAACAGTTTCTTAAAAAGTGGCAGTCACCGTGGTAACACGGATGTCGGTGGGGGGGTGCCTAACACCTTCCCTCCGCATAATCAAGTCCCCGGACCCTAATGAATCTCGGTTTCACCGACCCGTTTAGCAGTGTCACATCACTGGGTCAATGTACAAACCTTTTCTCGGTTGTGTTGGTACAACCATTTAAAAAACCAACTGGTGACTCTTAACAATCCATCGTTGACATTATACATGTCGGATCTTTTTCACTTATTTTTTCAAACAAATCTCACCTAAAATGAGAACACCAAAGAACAAGTAACGAAAAGAGACAACTAAAAAATTCCGACGTCGATAATACCCTAAGGGTCTTAAGGAATAAGTCAAAGTATAACTCATCATAAACAAGATACTATGATGATCTCAAGTCCAAAGATCACTTGTACTACTATCACTACAGGAATTCCTATTGATAGACAAGTAAGACTCCATTAGGTATTCCTTAGCGAGCCACTTTCAGTGAACTTATTGTGTCGCCCCCAAAATTAGGTATACATCACCCATCTTGGGTCGCTAGATACATGGTACAGAATTCAAATACAACTTACTAATACAACTGTCGTGTACAATACGACAAAACATACACTGTGAGTTTGAATACAAATATTATCTACTAGAGATTATACAAACTCAAAAGGAGTCATCATGACAATTATTATCACACTATTTCACAGAATAGTGAGGACTACTAATGCTATCCTCTGGACCATCACTCCGTTCCCCGACTCATCCCAGCTGTATTCTCATTTCCTGAAGAGAACAGTGAAAGGAAGGGTGAGCTCAACTAGCCCAGTAAGAAATATTATGACTAAGATAATACATAATAAATTATCATTAGTCTCCAATAATGTTAAACTGATAAAATATAATAGAAATCAAGTTTAACTGCAGCGGAACAAGCAATCCATTAAAAGAGTCAAGTAGAAAATAAAATCTACTATCTTTTATGATTTAAAAGGTTTTTCATCACTATTATCGCTGAGACTCAGCTTAATAAATATTCCACATCATCGAATCACCCCTGCACTACGGCCAATGATATTCTTTAGTATCACGACCACAATTATCCATGCACTACGGGCCAAGAATATTTGTGTATTCATTAATGGTCATGATCATGCCAACAACTGTCCATCAATGCACTACGGGCCAATGAGAACTTTTACCACATCATTTGTAATATTACGGTCATGATTACACCGAATAATCCCTGGTCATAATCATACCAAGTCCATCTACGCACTACAGGCCACAGATGACTTTCAACAAAATATAAATATGAGGATGATGACAATGATATAAGAATTCAATAAAACAAGTGCAAGAATTATTTTATCCAGGAATTGTTAACGTCCAAATTGTCAACATGATACTGTTTTGTAGAGTAAAATTCAAGAATGATCAGAAGAATATTTCCATGAAAAGATACTGGATGAAGCGCAAATATAAAGGATATTCTACTAATTTCGTGGAGTATAGAAGTCAAAACTTTAACCAACTGAGTATAATAAAGAATGGAATAACAAAAGAAATCACCATGCATGCGGTACTTCGCATAGACAGGTTATTCCAACAGAATAATAATAATGGAACCAGTTCAGGCAAAATTTGCACCGAAAGGATGTTCCAACAGAATAATAAAGACGGAACCAGGTCCGGTGTAAAACACACATACAAGATGTTCCAACGGAATAATAATAAAGACGGAACCAGGTCCGGTGTAAAACACATAGACAGGATGTTCCAACAGAATAATAATAAAGACGGAACCAGGTCCGGTGTAAAACACACAGACAGGATGTTCGAACAGAATAATAGAAGAATGTCACCAAGTATAGGGTAGACCACGTATACATGTTATTTCAACAGAATAAGAAGAAATGAAATAACAACAGTTCTCTTCATGAATAAGAAAGAATAACACCCTTTACGAGTACAACAAATAATATTCCCTACCTTAAGAAGAAGAGTACTGGATATATAAGTAGTGAAGTAGCAGAATACTTTCTTCTTTCTCTCTATAGTTTATCTCTCTAGTGTTTCAGTGAATTCGTAAGAAAATAATGAATGAATGAGCTTCTATTTATAGAAAAATGGAATGCATAGTAACTAATTCATGAACGGTCCAGATTGATTTACTTTAATCTGACGGTCCATATTTAAAGAAATTTTTTTTAAATAAAATATAATATATTCTATTTTTATATAAAAAGATTTTTATTATGCAAACACTATGCATGCACTATGCAAATACTATGCATAATAAAATATAATATATTCTATTTATAGAATAACTTTAATAAAGTATTATGTTTTATATAAAAAGATTTTCTGTATTATTACATTAATAATACTAATAAAACTGAGTGACTTATCACATAAGTATCAATAATTAATACCGTATGCTACTATGCAACCACGCGTATTACTGTACTTTTAACACCGGGTGTTTCAACAGTTAACGGTAAAACTTTCGCCGTTATTTTTATAAAGTATTTTTGTCGTTTTCTCAATCCGACAATAATTCTGTTGTGGGGTCCACCAATGATTGTGCTGTTGTACGAATATTCCCTGTTAAAACGAATATTTCCCGACTAATCGAATATTATATAACAACTTGCGTACTTTGTAAAATTTATAAATATTACCCACAACTATAACATTATCTCAAATTCACACCATAATATAAAAAATTATTTCGAGAAAATTAATTCTTTATTCATAAAATATGGGGTTTCACAATCTCCCTTCTTATGGAATTTTGCCCTCGAAATTTACGTATGTACCTGGTATGCCGAACATGTGAGGATACCTTGACTTCATTTCAGATTCTAACTCTTGAGGTATAACCCTTGAGTGTTGGATACGATTCTTCTTATCCAAGATTTTAACACGAGATCTCATACGTTAAATCATCCGTTATCTCGTCCGATTCTAAATTAATAATGTGGTTCGGGTCATCCACATATTTACGTAACATTGATACGTTAAAAACGTTATGAGCACGCGACATACTTAGCGGTAAAACGAGTCTATAAGCCACAGTTCCTACTCAATCGAGGATTTCAAATGGGCCAATTAAATCGAGGGTTGAGATTTCCTCTCTTCAGCAACTCTTGCTTCTAAAATAACGCCCTCTTGAACCTTCTTCTTCACATTCATCAGATTCGGGTATGTAGCTTGAGCGTCTTTAACTTTATCGATTAAAGTCGATTTTACTCGTATATTCGTTATCTTCACGTGGGTCCCTAGAGTCTTTAACTCTATCTTCATCATTTGCAAGTTATACGAAATGAGTCTTTATGTTAACAACATCGCACTTGTAAACGCATACGATCTTCTACTCAACACGTCAGCTACCACGTTCGCTCTTCCACGATGATATTGAATAGTACGATCGTAATCTTCAACTGCTCGAGTCAACGTCTTTGGCGCAATATACGTTCGTTTTAGTTGAAGAAATATTTGAGGGTTTAAGAAATGGGTTTTGTACTAGGGTCAATACAAAATTAGATTTCACGCTCTAAGGGTAGGTTAAGAAGTCTTCAAGAATACGTCAGGAAATTTATTAATAATAGAAATATCATTCAAAACTGTGACTCTCATCCAAGACTTGGATAGTACGTCACATTGATACCAACTGTGACTTCTATCCCTTAACCTAGATAGCACCTCACAATTATACTTATAAACTTGCCATCTTCATTCACGACGTTGCCTACAGAAAGTCTGGCTTTGTTGCATTCCACACAAGGAAGTCAACAACGAAAGGATCGGGGCTCTTTATTTATGGCTTGATATGATAATGATTGACTTTAGTAGTTTGGTTACTTTGAATTCGCATAACAGGTTGGTTAGGAGTATGAAAGCTAACCACCTTACAAAAAGAATGATGAGTAGTTAACCAATCGATTCCTAAAATCACATCAAAGGCAAGTATTTTCAAAGAGATAAGATTGACAGGTAACGTAAAAGTGTTGATTTGAACAAGATTTATAAATAGTGGATGTAATGAAGGTTTCTCCTAATGGAGTTTCAACACATAAGTCAAAGTCTAACTTCTCTGGAGTTAAATTTAAACATTGAACACAACTAGGTGAAATAAAAGAGTGATAGAACTGGTATCGAATAAAGTATAGACTTCGCAAGAGTTTATAATTAACTTACCCGTAATAACTTCGTTCGGATTTCTCGACAAACGCTCTCAGTTAAACTACTGGATTTAACTTTGCTATAGGGTACATTCCACCCTTAAGTGCTTCGTCCCATTCCTGATCCATGATTTGAATCATTATTCTCCGATCCATATCGAATTGAGGTTGACCGCTATGCACAGGGTAATTCCGAATTCGATGTTGGATTCTCCCAATTGTTGTCCAAAAAGAAAAATCTATTTCATCTATTTTGGCTTTATTGGATCGGACGTCTTTTTCTACAATATCTACGCGTCGTGTGGCTTTTACCCATGCATCCTCTATTCTCATTCGTTTAGTTGTTTCTTCTTTCATCAGAACTTTGATCATAGCATTATTAGATTCTAGCTCTAATATCTTATACTCTGACAAAGAGTGCTTCTATTCAAGTATCGTACATCGGGTAACACAATTTTGAATTGTTACATCTCTTTGCTCCACGATCGCTTGTCGTTCTTCAGCCTGTTCTTCTAACTCATGAATACGATTTTGCAATTCTACATTTTGATCATAAAGTTCTTCTAATAAATTCTCCTCAGGTTCCTCTTCTTCCTCACTCTCAGCTGCTACCTCTGCGACTATCTCGGGTACAACTATCAATTCTTCACTCACCACATGGATATCTCTAATCCCTTCTTCGCCTGACATCACATTATCCTGGTTGGTGATTAGAGGTGTCTCCACGATCTCATGTGCTTCATTGCTTATCTCAACATTTTCTGATGCCATTTTCAAATACTGCCACAAAACAAGGGTTAATTGACATGCAACATATTATCCATATACCCTGACCAACCAATTAAATACCAAATAAACTTAGGTAGGTCATACTAGCGAAGGAATTTCCCGTCTCTCCCCTCCTAGTTCTAGTCTCACATCTTAGCCAAGGATCATATCCCTAAGCACTGATACCAACTGTGACGCCCCCAAAATTAGGTATACATCACCCATCTTGGGTCGCCAGATACATGGTACAGAATTCAAATACAACTTACTAATACAACTGTCGTGTACAATACGACAAAACATACACTGTGAGTTTGAATACAAATATTATCTACTAGAGATTATACAAACTCAAAAGGAGTCCTCATTACAATTATTATCACACTATTTCACAGAATAGTGAGGACTACTAATGCTATCCTCTAAACCATCACTCCGTTCCCCGACTCGTCCCAGCTATATTCTCATTTCCTGAAGAGAACAATGAAAGGAAGGGTGAGCTCCATCACTCCGTTCCCCGACTCGTCCCAGCTATATTCTCATTTCCTGAAGAGAACAATGAAAGGAAGGGTGAGCTCAACTAGCCCAGTAAGAAATATTATGACTAAGATAATGCAGAATAAATTATCATTAGTCTCTCCAATAATGTTAAACTAATAAAATATAATAGACATCAAGTTTAACTGCAGTGGAACAAGCAATCCATTAAAAGAGTCAAGCAGAAAATAAAATCTACTATCTTTTATGATTTAAAAGGTTTTTCATCACTGTTATCGCTGAGACTCAGCTTAATAAATATTCCACATCATCGAATCACCCCTGTATTACGACCAAGGATATTCTTTAGCATCACGACCATAATTATCTATGCACTACGGGCCAAGAATATTTGTGTATTCATTAATGGTCATGATCATGCCAACAACTGTTCATCAATGTACTACGGGCCAATGAGAACTTTTACTACATCATTTGTAACATTACGGTCATGATTACACCGAATAATCCCTGGTCATAATCATACCAAGTCCATCTATGCACTACAGGCCACAGATGGCTTTCAACAAAATATAAACATGAGGATGATGACAATGATATAAGAATTCAATAAAACAAGTGCAAGAATTATTTTATCCAGGAATTATTAACGTCCAAATTGTCAACATGATACTGTTTTGTAGAGTAAAATTCAAGAATGATCAGAAGAATATTTCCATGAAAAGATACTGGATGAAGCGCAAATATCAAGGATATTCTACTAATTTCATGGAGTATAGAAGTCAAAACTTTAACTAACTGAGTATAATAAAGAATGGAATAAAAAAAAATCACCATGCATGCGGTACTTCGCATAGACAGGTTATTCCAACATAATAATAATAACAAAACCAGGTCAGGCAAAATTTGCACCTACAGGATGTTCCAACAGAATAATAAAGACGGAACCAGGTCCGATGTAAAGCACACAGACAGGATGTTCCAACGGAATAATAATAAAGACGGAACCAGGTCCGGTGTAAAACACACAGACAGGATGTTCCAACAGAATAATAATAAAGACGGAACCAGGTCCAGTGTAAAACACACAGACAGGATGTTCCAACAGAATAATAGAAGAATGTCACCAAGTATAAGGTAGACCACGTATACAGGTTATTCCAATAGAATAAGAAGAAATAGAATAACAACAGTTCTCTTCATGAATAAGAAAGAATAACACCCTTTACGAGTACAACAAATAATATTCCCTACCTTAAGAAGAAGAGTACTGGATATATAAGTAGTGAAGTAGCAGAATACTTTCTTCTTTCTCTCTATAGTTTATCTCTCTAGAGTTTCGGTGAATTCGTAAGAAAATAATGAATGAATGAGCTTCTATTTATAGAAAAATGGAATGCATAGTAACTAATCCATGAACGGTCCAGATTGATTTACTTTAATCTGACGGTCCATATTTAAAGAAAAATCTTTTAAATAAAATATAATATATTCTATTTTTATATAAAAAGATTTTTATTATGCAAACACTATGCAGGCACTATACAAACACTATGCATAATAAAATATAATATATTCTATTTATAGAATAACTTTAATAAAGTATTCTGTTTTATATAAAAAGATTTTACTATACAAAACACTATGCGGGCACTATGCAAACACTATGCATAATAAAATACAATATATTCTTGATGAATGAGTTTTATACACATGAATTGGATACATTCAGGCATAATTTATTATTGTTCTCAAGTTTTTTAGAATAGTTTTTAAGTGTTTGTGTCCATTCATGCATGTTTTACATTATTTTGTAGGAATTGGGACAAAAGTTACGTGGATCGACGTTCGGGGTGGCTAGATTCGCGTTTTCGGCTTACCATTTACACAGCAGTCACTTCAGAGCCAATTTGAGTATTGCTCGAGACATTATTTCGAAAAACTTAAAGAATGAAAGTTGTAGATCTACTTCTCCTCTTTCTGGATCATCTTGAATCATCGAAATCGGAGTTTGGACGAAAAAGTTATGACCATTTTCCCAAAGGACGTCGGAGCAAAAAATTTCAAAAAAAAGCACTAGCGCCGGGGCGCTAATTTCAAGGCAATTTCTAGCACCGGGGCGCTATAAGGCAGAGTTTGAGCGTCGAGCCCAGCGCTGGGCGCTGGGGAAAGGGTTTGGTGCGGCCTGGACGCGTTTTTGGGCGAATTTTGACACCTTTTTGACTCCAAATTGGATTAGGTTTGTTCCTAACCTAAAAAATTGACTTGTAACCTATAAATACATGATGGGAGGCATAAAATAAAGGGGGATTACATAGAGTAGACTAGATTAAACACTCCATTAGATTAGACATTAACCCTAGTTCTTATTAGTTTAGGAGATTGAAACAACTTGGAGATCATTGAAGATCAAGAGCAGGAGCAAGAGGGGAGAATCAGATTTGCTGACAACAGATTCTATTATCTTCTCTTATCTTACTTTTATCTTTTAATGTCTATTAAATTGTGGATTCTTGGTTTTAATTCATTAATTATGAACTAACTCTTTTATTAATATTTCAATTGAACTTTTTATGGCTATAAATTAGTTATTTGATTTATTCCAATTATTTGTGTTGAAGTAAATTGTTCATCTTGCTTTGTGCTTATTGATTAATTATCTGATCAATAATTACCTTGTTACTCTAGAAGGAATTGGGAAAGGAATTCTAGGGTTAGAACTGGGCTTGGTGACATGTGACTTAGTTATTTGCACAGTGAATAATTAAGTTTGTGAATAGAATGAGAATATCTATTTGCCGCATGTAACATAAGAGGAATTGGGTTTGTAGCGAGTTTAATTCAATTGTTTTGCATAGAGATATAGCAAAATTAATATGGGTTAAATAGAAGGCAATTGATCACTCGAGAGAGGGCTTTTGGCATTTGAGAATTCCTGTTAACAATTCAGTAGATATAATAATTGGGATAGTTGAATAATTGATTTATAATTCATAATTGGGGATATTGGAGTCTTAATTCTTATTTATCTGAATTCCATCAATTCTTAGTTGTTTATTTGCTTTCTTTTAGAATAATCTTTTTGTTTTGTTTAATTTTCTTAAATCTAGAAATCACAATTATTGGTTGTTTAAATAAAATTGATTTGGTTAAGAATTAGTATTTGATAATTTTTATTAAATAATTCCTCGTGGGAACGATACTCTACTTTCACTTTATTACTTGTTGACCGTGTATACTTGCACGTATTCATTGATTGCGAAATCAATCAACAAGTTTTTAGCGCCGCTGCCGGGGAATTAATTTAATAATTATTTACCAATATTAATTTCAATCAAATTAGTCTTAATTTAAACATTTTTATTTTTATTTTTATTTCTCATTCTCTTCCTATATTTCTCTCTTTTTAGGTCCTATATTTCTCTCTTTTTAGGTACCATGGATGACTTTGCGTATCACTGGCCATACACGAACATGACTCAACCAAGGGGAGCGGAGATTGACAGACTCAAGAAACTTTCTGCATTGTCAGCACATATGGAGACACTTTCGAGGATGTTTGAAGCTTTTGAAGCTCAACGTCGTCAAAGTGTGGCGGTTACTTGTGATTATTGTGCTGGAAATCATACGTGTCATCAATGCGCCATCAGTTTCGAGCCGGTACAGTATAGTGGTGGTTACCCCAACAGTTATGTCTATCCCAACAACTATCATCAGGATTGGGGGTATCACCCGGACTTTTCATGGAGTAACAATCAAGATCAATTTTATGCTCCAAGTCCAACATACCCACCGAATTTCTCGTGTCCACGTGCACTACAACAGGAAGAACATTCAAATTGGGAGGAAGCCTTGGAAAAATTCATTAGAGCTTCTGACAAAAGGAACGAGGAACAAGACAAAAGATTTAATCAAAGAGAGTTGCATTTGCAAAGCCAAGGGGCATCGTTAAAGAATCTGGAAAATCAATTGGGGCAGATAGCACATGCGTTGAACAACCGTCCTCAATACACTTGGCTCTATGACATGGATGACGAGACTGATGATGAGCTTGAACCAAATCTGCAATCGGATGTGCCAAATGATATAGATGTTGAAAGAGAGGAAAGACTTGGAGACCAAGAAAAAGAGATCGACAAAGATCTAACTTTGAGTATCAACGAAGATGAGCCAATTTTGATAGTGTTCCATGTACCTTCTCCACCAAAGTTCAAGAATCCGGTTAGTTTTGCAAAACCATGTTCGCTAGGTAGTCATGTCGTCGGCAATACTCCTTGTGATGTAAAAGCGAGTACAACTTCGAAGCCATGGTTCAATGAGTTGGAGAAGATAGAAGAAGAGATTGTTCTGTCTGACAAGCCTCAATGCCAGAATCTATTCGCAGACACAATGGAAAAAACACCTAGATGTTGGACGTTCTTTAATGTGATCTTACCTAAACAAAGCATGCTAGGTGACTTTAATACAATGGCTATCGTAAATGGGAACCTACCAAAAGCTATATTATTTCCGATGGATGGAGGGTTCCTCAACTTTCGAAGAGGAATTGGATAGAGAATTGAAGAAGTCAGGCTGAGACTATAAAATAAGCGCTTATTGGGAGATAACCCAAGTTTAATTTTTATTTTTAGTTTTTATTAAGTTTTATATTAGTAATTTTGAATTTGTATTTATTTAGGAATTAATAAAAGTGTTTCTATCATGATTTACAGGTTATTCAAGTCAAATTCAAGTGTGGTGTCCAATTTTTCCATGTTCCTAGCCTATTCTCCAAACTTAGCGGACAAGGAGGAAGATTGCTATATTTTCAGGGAAGTCATCTGCTTTAATTTTTTCTAATTTAGTCATTGAGGACAATGTCTAGTTTAAGTTTTGGGGTATTTTAGTATCGTATTGCATATAGTTAGTTATCTGCATAGTAGTTAATTTTTTTTTGTGTTAGCATTGTGTTTTTTTAGGTTGCATATAGTACATGGTAGTTATTTGTATATTCATATATGTGTTGCATTAGTATGTGTTCATGTAGTATAATTGCATATTTTTATTTTTATTTTTGCATGAATATGTGTAATTGGTTGGTGTGGTCTTAGCTCGGCCTATGATAAGATTGGTATTAATTGTTAAATTGAACAATGTTGATAATTGATGATGAGTTCTAATTTTAATCATGATGACAATCTGAGCCTGTCTGAAACTTATGTAACTGGTTAGCACTTAAAGTTTAACTGTTTTAATCCACTTGGTTCAAGGGTTTCATAATTTGTTTCTGAGGGACAATCTTGGTTAAAATTTAAGGAAATTAGTGAACTAGCGGTAAAGGTTGGAATGACGTAAAAGCTTGAGTTTGGGGGAATCTATGGGGTATATATATACCAAATGAAAATGAAAAAAAAAGAGAAAAAAAAAGATATGATGAGAAAAAAAATAGAAAATCCAGAAAAAGAAAAAAAATGAATAAACACCGTGGCATGCTTGTCTAGTTTTGTGGCCTTTGTTACTTGAGTAAGTAAGCCCGAGGGGATTGTCTTTACACCTAGCGCCCTAAGGTCTTAATGACTTGGGAGTCGTTGGTCGAAAGCTCGTTAAGGTAGCACTGAAAAGTCTAAGGGAATAAGACATTGCACAACTATGAGAAAATAAAAAAATGAAAAAAAACACGAGAAAGGGCAAAAATGCCCTCGTGATTGAATAAAAGTATAAATAAATCTTGTATTTATCCTTAGACTTGGTAATTGCTTAGTTTTAACCGGAGTTGTCATGTTCACAAAAGTAATTGAATTGGAACTGAAATTTTCCATTTAAGAAGTTTGTTATGTGATTATCTTGAACTGTGGTAGGTTAGAATGGTTAACAAGCACACACACACAACATGGGTGATGACAGGTTTGGATTGACTAATTAGTTAGAGTTATAGATTTTGACTTGATTGGATATATTGTTTGAGTACCAATGGTAACTTTGAGGCCTGTTGCTATATATCATACTAATTTATTACTAGGTTCGTATGTATATTAGGAAGTAGATCATGCATATGCATTCATGTAATTGAGTTAGTTTGTTTATTTTTAGTTCTTTTGTGTTTTTGCTTGAGGACAAGCAAATGTTTAAGTTAGGGGGTATTTGATGAATGAGTTTTATACACATGAATTGGATACATTCAGGCATAATTTATTATTGTTCTCAAGTCTTTTAGAATAGTTTTTAAGTGTTTGTGTTCATTCATGCATGTTTTACATTGTTTTGTAGGAATTGGGACAAAAGTTACGTGGATCGACGTTCGGGGTGGCTAGATTCGCGTTTTCGGCTTACCATTTACATAGTAGTCACTTCAGAGCCAATTTGAGTATTGCTCGAGACATTATTTCGAAAACCTTAAAGAATGAAAGTTGTAGATCTACTTCTCCTCTTTCTGGATCATCTTGAATCATCGAAATCGGAGTTTGGACGAAAAAGTTATGACCATTTTCCCAAAGGACGTCGGAGCAAAAAATTTCAAAAAAAAAGCACTAGCGCCGGGGCGCTAATTTCAAGGCAATTTCTAGCACCGGGGCGCTATAAGGCAGAGTTTGAGCGTCGAGCCCAGCGCTGGGCGCTGGGGAAAGGGTTTGGTGCGGCCTGGACGCATTTTTGGGCGAATTTTGACACCTTTTTGACTCCAAATTGGATTAGGTTTGTTCCTAACCTAAAAAATTGACTTGTAACCTATAAATACATGATGGGAGGCATAAAATAAAGGGGGATTACATAGAGTAGACTAGATTAAACACTCCATTAGATTAGACATTAACCCTAGTTCTTATTAGTTTAGGAGATTGAAACAACTTGGAGATCATTGAAGATCAAGAGCAGGAGCAAGAGGGGAGCATCAGATTTGCTGACAACAGATTCTATTATCTTCTCTTATCATACTTTTATCTTTTAATGTCTATTAAATTGTGGATTCTTGGTTTTAATTCATTAATTATGAACTAACTCTTTTATTAAGATTTCAATTGAACTTTTTATGGCTATAAATTAGTTATTTGATTTATTCCAATTATTTGTGTTGAAGTAAATTATTCATCTTGCTTTGTGCTTATTGATTAATTATCTGATCAATAATTACCTTGTTACTCTAGAAGGAATTGGGAAAGGAATTCTAGGGTTAGAACTGGGCTTGGTGACATGTGACTTAGTTATTTGCACAGTGAATAATTAGGTTTGTGAATAGAATGAGAATATCTATTTGCCGCATGTAACATAAGAGGAATTGGGTTTGTAGCGAGTTTAATTCAATTGTTTTGCATAGAGATATAGCAAAATTAATCTGGGTTAAATAGAAGGCAATTGATCACTCGAGAGAGGGCTTTTGGCATTTGAGAATTCCTGTTAATAATTCAGTAGATATAATAATTGGGATAATTGAATAATTGATTTATAATTCATAATTGGGAATATTGGAGTCTTAATTCTTATTTATCTGAATTCCATTAATTCTTAGTTGTTTATTTGCTTTCTTTTAGAATAATCTTTTTGTTTTGTTTAATTTAGTTTTCTTAAATCTAGAAATCACAATTATTTGTTGTTTAAATAAAATTGATTTGGTTAAGAATTAGTATTTGATAATTTTTATTAAATAATTCCTCGTGGGAACGATACTCTACTTTCACTTTATTACTTGTTGACCGTGTATACTTGCACGTATTCATTGATTGCAAAATCAATCAACAATTCTATTTATAGAATAACTTTAATAAAGTATTCTGCTTTATATAAAAAGATTTTACTATGCAAAATACTATGCGGGCACTATGCAAACACCATGCATAATAAAATATAATATATTCTATTTATATAATAACTTTAATAAAGTATTATGTTTTATATAAAAAGATTTTCTGCATTAGTACATTAATAATATCAATAAAACTGAGTGACTTATCACGTAAGCATTAATAATTAATACCGTGTGCTACTATGCAACCACGCGTATTACTGTACTTTTAACACCGGGTGTTTCAACAATTAACGGTAAAACTTCCGCCGTTATTTTTTTAAAGTATTTTTGTCATTTTCTCAATCCGACAATAATTCTGTTGTGGGGTCCACCAATGATTGTGCCGCTGTACGAATATTCCCTGTTAAAATGAATATTCTCCGACCAATCGAATATTATATAACAACTTGTGTACTTTGCAAAATTTATAAATATTACCCACAACTATAACATTATCTCAAATTCACACCATAATATAAAAAATTATTTCGAGAAAATTAATTCTTTATTCATAAAATCTGGGGTTTCACAATCTCCCCTCCTTATGGAATTTTGCCCTCGAAATTTACGTATGTACCTGGTATGCCGAACAGGTGAGGATACCTTGACTTTATTTCAGATTCTAACTCTTGAGGTATAACCCTTGAGTGTTGGATACGATTCTTCTTATCCAAGATTTTAACACGAGATCTCATACGTTAAATCATCCGTTATCTCGTCCGATTCTAAATTAATAATGTGGTTCGGGTCATCCACATATTTACGTAACATTGATACGTTAAAAACGTTATGAGCACGCGACATACTTAGCGGTAAAACGAGTCTATAAGCCACAGTTCCTACTCAATCGAGGATTTCAAATGGGCCAATTAAATCGAGGGTTGAGATTTCCTCTCTTCAGCAACTCTTGCTTCTAAAATAACGCCCTCTTGAACCTTCTTCTTCACATTCATCAGATTCGGGTATGTAGCTTGAGCGTCTTTAACTTTATCGATTAAAGTCGATTTTACTCGTATATTCGTTATCTTCACGTGGGTCCCTAGAGTCTTTAACTC
Organism: Panax notoginseng; assembly: GCA_016801055.1. Taxonomy (NCBI): domain Eukaryota; kingdom Viridiplantae; phylum Streptophyta; class Magnoliopsida; order Apiales; family Araliaceae; genus Panax; species Panax notoginseng. Next base: position 109,884,130 of record CM029021.1, read on the forward strand.
TATCTTCATCATTTGCAAGTTATACGAAATGAGTCTTTATGTTAACAACATCGCACTTGTAAACGCATACGATCTTCTACTCAACACGTCAGCTACCACGTTCGCTCTTCCACGATGATATTGAATAGTACGATCGTAATCTTCAACTGCTCGAGTCAACGTCTTTGGCGCAATATACGTTCGTTTTAGTTGAAGAAATATTTGAGGGTTTAAGAAATGGGTTTTGTACTAGGGTCAATACAAAATTAGATTTCACGCTCTAAGGGTAGGTTAAGAAGTCTTCAAGAATACGTCAGGAAATTTATTAATAATAGAAATATCATTCAAAACTGTGACTCTCATCCAAGACTTGGATAGTACGTTACATTGATACCAACTGTGACTTCTATCCCTTAACCTAGATAGCACCTCACAATTATACTTATAAACTTGCCATCTTCATTCACGACGTTGCCTACAGAAAGTCTGGCTTTGTTGCATTCTACACAAGGAAGTCAACAACGAAAGGATCGGGGCTCTTTATTTATGGCTTGATATGATAATGATTGACTTTAGTAGTTTGGTTACTTTGAATTCGCATAACAGGTTGGTTAGGAGTATGAAAGCTAACCACCTTACAAAAAGAATGATGAGTAGTTAACCAATCGATTCCTAAAATCACATCAAAGGCAAGTATTTTCAAAGAGATAAGATTGACAGGTAACGTAAAAGTGTTGATTTGAACAAGATTTATAAATAGTGGATGTAATGAAGGTTTCTCCTAATGGAGTTTCAACAGATAAGTCAAAATCTAACTTCTCTGGAGTTAAATTCAAACATTGAACACAACTAGGTGAAATAAAAGAGTGATAGAACTGGTATCGAATAAAGTACAGACTTCGCAAGAGTTTATAATTAACTTACCCGTAATAACTTCGTTCGTGTTTCTCGACAAACGCTCTCACTTAAACTACTGGATTTAACTTTGCTATAGGGTACATTCCACCCTTAAGTGCTTCGTCCCATTCCTGATCCATTATTTGAATCATTATTCTCCGATCCATATCGAATTGAGGTTGACCGCTATGCACAGGGTAATTCCGAATTCGATGTTGGATTCTCCCAATTGTTGTCCAAAAGGAAAAATCTATTTCATCTATTTTGGCTTTATTCTCTAATAAGCACCTACATACTTGCTTTAGTGTCTCCACTCAAATGATGATGAGATCAATCATTCTCATCCAATGAGCAATCAACGTATGTACCAATCTATCCGGATTCACTAATCCCCAATTTAGTAATCCAACGATTGGGAACTATTTTAATTTTATGCTTTATAAGAATTTAGATCTCATTAGAATGATCATCATCATTATTCTAAAAGCATTGCTTAAAACTATGAGTTTATCACATATTATAAAGCAACATCATGTAGATAATTAAAAGCCTTTAATAAATTAATACTTTTTATTAATAAATGAATAAGATTGTTACAAAGTATATGCTCTATCGTCAAACATGATTGGATTGTGTGCATACTACTTTCAATCTCCCACTTGCACTAAAGCCAATCGCTATGGTATCTCATACCCTTCTACTCTAAGTGACGATTATCCTGCTGTTGGATAAGCTTTAGTTAATCGATATGCAATGTTTTTTTTGAGAGTCCACTATCTTTATAGTGATTTCCCATCTTTCAATGATTCCTATAATCAAATGAAAGTGACACAACACATGTTTAGATCCAAGATGAGACTTAGGAACTATTCCTAGTTCTGTAATGAACTTTTCACCCAAACAATCAACTTGCAGCTTCATTTACAATTATATACTTTGTCTTTATCACTAAACCAACAACTCTTTGTTGTTTGAAACCTTTCCAATTCATTGCACCACTGTTCAAGGTAAAGCTTTACCTTAAAGTGGATTTTCTGTCATCTTGGTCTGTTTGAAAATTTTGAGTCTGTTAAGCCCTCTAGTTTTAATTTTGACCCACCGTAAATTTTAATCACATCCTTAGTGTCAGTTAAGTACTTTAAGATGTTTTTCACTGTCTTACAGTGATCTTCTCTAAAATATGACTGATCAACATCAGGTCTTGTATATTTCATTGTATACACGATAGTTACTCATGCGATCTCTCTTTTATGAGTCTATGAGGACTATTAAGAGAGATACACTCTATGACTCATCAATATGAGACATCCCATGAAGTTTGCCATACTAAACGACTTTAGCATCAAATGAATATACATTTTTTGGGTTAAGTTGAGCATCCTTTTAAATCTATCTATATAGATTTTTATCCCCAATTAAGATACTCTTCCCAAATCATTCATGGAGGAATGTTTTGACAACTTTATCTTTACCGATTCTAGCATTGGCATATCATTCCTTATCCGTAGTATATCAATATATAATACTAAGAATGTCACAACGATTCCACTGACCCTTTTGTACACACTAGGTTTATTCTTGTTTTTGATAAAATCAAACTTATTTGATTGTCTCATCAAAACGAATGTTCCACATTTGAGAAGCTTGCTTCAATCCATTTCTCTGAGTGTCTATAACTCTTACCTTATCGTATGTAACTGGATCATCATCTTCTATGATGTGTACCTCATCATCATCATCTATGATGAATCTATACCTGTAATAACCCGATATTTTTTATATAAATAAATAAGAAATTTTGCATATATTTTTTTTTATTTTAAAGATGAGAATATGTGCTAAGTAATGTGTATGTACATATGTGATAAATAAAATTTATTTATTACATAAATAATTTCAAATAATTTTATTTTAGAATTATTGATCATTATAAAGTATATACTTATAATAATTAATTTTATAGTAGAGATGTCTTTATTATTTATTTTCTATGAAAATATTAATTTTATATTATTTAAATAATATATGAAATGATTATAGAATTATTATAATAATTATATTATTTTATTATATGAATTTTAGTTCAGATTATTAAGTTAATTATTTTAACTTAATTAATAATGTTATATATGAAAGATAAACCAGATACGGAATCCAAACCCTAAATTTGGGTCTTTATCAAGGGATGAGAATAATAATATAATATTCATTATATTTTAATTTTTCAGTGTTATAAATATGTACAATATATGAGTAGACTGATGTTGGTCAGGCAATTCTGGTGTATCACGACAAACCCTAGTAATACTGTTATAAACCCTAATTAGAAACTCAAAATTAGAATTTAAGATCGGTCAGGAATGGTGTTATATGAATTAAGTAGCGTATTATAGAATTTCTGTTAATTAGGAAAAACCCTAATTAATATTTGAAAATCCTAATTTAAAATTAGAAACCCTAATTTTCTAATTAGGAACCCTAATTGCAAATTTTAGAAACCCTAATTATTATTATTTTAGCAAATTGAATTGTTAATTTGGGAACCCTAACGATGTTAAGGAACCCTAATTATTTAAAACCTTAATTTCTATTAGTGTGTTTTAAATTAAAATTTTATTACACTTTAATTTTAATTTTTTAAACCCTAGTAATTATTTGAGAAACTTTAAGATGTAAAATCTAGTGATTAAACCCTAGATTCAAGAACCTTGGACAAGAATACCCTTGAAATTAAAACATAAATTACCATTTTACCCTTTTGTCCCATTTGGTGAATTATTGTTAGCCAAATCTAGCAATATCTTACAAGCCACCCTAGTCTACCTAGCTATGAGCCTACAAGCTACAAATCTCAGCCATGTGATCAACCAAGTTCATTGCATACATGTTTTACATATAGATTTAGAAAGAGAAAGTGCATTATTTACTCAATTGTGCAACCAACACCCAACCAAACTCTCTCAAGCTCAAACCCACGAAATTGCCTTGCTAGATCACTCACAAAACATGCCCCACGAAATCCTCTAACAAATCAGAAGCCTAGAATCAAAGATTGCTTCATAAAAAGGTAAACCCTAAACTAGAAATATGACTTTTGATCTTATGTTAGATGTTAGTTTTTTTGTGTTAAATATGTAGTATGGAGTCTAATTAAGTGATCTGGGTTGATAGATGTTAGATCCATAACATCTATAGGCTCAGATCTAGCATTTTACAAAAACTGGAAAATTTTGATTTTGAGGTCTGACAGTGAATGTCAGGCCTTGTAGATTTCGGTCTGTGTTTAATTTTTGTGGTTTAAATGTTTTATACTGTAGCCTGATATGTGATCTTTAATCTGCAAGTAGAATCATGGTCATTGGATGTGTAGATTGTAAGTTATAATCGGTCAAAACCCGTTGACCGGGCCAAATCTGGGCAACCTAGAAAGTATAAAACTGAGCCTGACAACATCTTTTAGCTTCTTGATCTATCAGGTAATAAGTGATTTCATGTTGTTGTTATGAACATGTTGTAGCTGGTAATATGGACTGTAGACCCATGCCTTAAGATTCCATAAACAATCAACAGATCAAATGTAACAACTGGTCAAAGTAGGCAACTTGTACTGATTTTACATTTCTGGAATTTCCAGAAAAGGGTATGAACGTTTTTCTGACAAGCTTTGACCGAGTCATAGCTTGTGGATCTGTTGTTGTTAAACTGATTTGTTGTTATATATTAATGTTCCTTGTCATGTATAGAATACATTTAAACCATTAAACGACATAAATCATGATCAGAACATAAAGGAAATCGAGCATGAAAGTGATAGGTTGAACTGCTGGGTTTCTAGGAAAAACTCAGAAACGTTCTGAGAAGAACTTGTTGAGCCCAGATCGTTTTAATTAATTATGTTTAGCTTTGAACATGGATTGAAACATGTTGTCTGTTGATTACTTTAGACAGCCCGACATTCAGAACACATTTACCTTAGACAGATTGCATGATAGAGGGCCATCAAAAACGTTGACCGGCCACGACTTTATTTTCTGGGCAGCCCAGAAATGTCAAGAACAGCTCTGACAGATTTTTCTTGAGCTTAGATCTTGCAGATTGTGACAACCCCAAAACGGGTCCATTCCATCCAACCTATTATGAGTCGCCATATACATGGTACAGAAACAACTACTACTTTATTAATACAATTGTCGTGCAAAATACGACAACACATAAACTGTGAGTTTAAATACAAATATAGGCCATCTGTGACTCATGTCTCAACCGTGGACAACACCTCATAATGACACCTTACATAAAGGTATAGTCGAAAACTGTTTTAGAAATTAGAATTTTCGGAAAGTGCTCAAGAAAACCTTCGTACATGGGAGGCCATGCGTATAGGTTATGATAGATATCATATGACAAAAAAATTATCCTTGGTTGACCCAATAGACCCCAAAGAAAAACGAGAAGATTACTATCATATTCTTCCCAATGGTGAGTCTTCTCTTGACATATCATTATCTCCACTGTCTCTAATTGGGTATTATACTCCAAACAAACACCAAGATTATATAGGTAGTGCTTGTAAATATACTCAGTAAGTGGATGAGTATAACCCTGTCTTATGATGACACGAGGTTGTATGTCATTAGACATCTTGTATGATAGTGACAAAACATCCTTCCAAGTTAAATTCGCCTCACCCTCAACATCTATAGACCACCGTTCTATTCCCCTGTTATTCCCCGCTTGCCCCAGCTACACTTTTATTACCTGAAAGGAATTGTGAAGCAAAAGGGTGAGCACAACTAGCTCAGTAAAGAATATCATGACTAAAGATAAATAAATTATCAATAGCCTTCAACAGTAATAAATCAGAGATTTAGAACATATGGTAGATGATAAAACTTTTCAACTATAGTTGCAGCGGAACGAGCAATCCATTAGAAGAGTCAAATAGACCATAAAATCTATTATCTTCTCCATGTTAAAAGTCCATCAACAATGTTTTATCCCTGTAATATTAATCAACAATTCTTGTCCACAATCACGTGTATAACTTATAATCGTAACTGTAGTTCTAAATTTCTTTCCTCATCCAGGACAAAGTTAATTTTCATCACCTGAAACATCAAAGATCATGGTTATACCAAATCACAGTTCCTGTTTATAATCATACTGATAAATTCATCTTTGTACTATGGGCAAAAGATATTCATCAACAGTTTATCTTTGCACTACTGGCCAAAGATATTCAACAACATGTCATCTTTGCACTACAGGCCAAAGATATTCATCAGTTGGTCATGTTCATCTAAACACCTGTTCATCTTCGCACTACTGGCCAAAGATATTCATCAGAAATCATTCATCTTTGCACTACATGCCAAAGATATTCAGTTATATCATCATTTAGGACTGAGGATGATGAAAAATATTTTAAAGAAAACGAATCTAGTGAAATAAAATAATAAATATTAAGGATTCGTATTTTAAACAACCCAAGTTCAAAAATACTTCATAAATAACTAGAGTGGAGTAAAATTCAAGAATGAAGATCAAAACATAGATCCAATCAGAGATAGGAATTATAATTGACAATATTGGACACAAAAGAGAAAATTTAATTTTTCTGTGAATAGTGTCGTATCCGTGAATAGTGCCGTATACGTGAATAGTAACTCCGACACCAAAAGATAAAAAATTCACAAAAAATATCATCATGCTTCGTGAATAGTACTCGTGAATAGTAACTCGTGAATAGTAACTCGTGAATAGTAACTCATGAATAGTAACTCGTGAATAGTAACTCGTGAATAGTAACCCCGACATGAAAAGTTCCAAATTTAATAAAAATTCCCACCAATATTTCGGCATAATGATATTGAAGAAATAATATCATTTTTAAATAAAATAACATCCCTTACTATCCCTTACAATCCCTTACCTCGAAAGAGCAGTACTGGAATGTCGGATATAACGCTGAACGAACTTGCACCGTATAGCAATACTCAAAGTACTAAAATACTCACAAAAATACGCTCGATATTATAGAGAGAGAAAGAGAGAGAAATCTTTAGTTTCTGGTGTGCTTTTTAATTCTAACCTAAGCACCATATTTATAGAAAAATGCTTAGAACACCAAAGCAGGAAATTTAATAAAATATTATTATAATTAAATTATAATCATACGCACACCACACCAGACCAACTCATCAGCCATTCACCCAAAACAATAACAAAATTGTTTTTCATAATTAAAATATTTTAAACTTCCAAAAATCAATTATTTCGGAACTTCAGAACTTCAATAATTCATAATAAATAGCTCTTTTATCAGAAAATTCGAATCTCGCGACTTTTTATAGGAAATTCAATTCTCTACAACTTTACAGAAGAAAGTTTTTCCAAATTCCACACAAAAATTGACCGAAATCCACATACGGACGATTTTACACGCTATAATCAAATTTCAGTCAAGAAATGGGGTCCACCGACACACAAAATATGTGTTAATCATTTAATGCAACAAAAATACTCTTCCTCCTCATATACTCATATATCCCACATTCTGTGTAAAAATATCATCATTATTATATTATTAAAATGTAATAATAAATTATTTTATCAGAAAAGATAAAATATCAATTTTCAACAATTGTCACTTTAAAAAATTTTCTCCATCTATATCCACATAAAATGAATATTTTCCTTATCATATAAATCAATAATTAATTATTCACAAATAATATTACAGAATCACAATAATGACAACCAGGCAGTTCCTAGGAAAGAGGGGGCTTTCCAATAAGGATCTCTCCTTACTGGCGCGCAATTAGGTGGCCAAACCTCTCCTTAGACAGAACTTTCTAGACATTGCCAATAATGTTATCTAATAATATTATTTAGATAATATGAATTATTGCTTCGATAATGAAAAATACTGTGTAGTGACAATTATTAAGCAACAATAATATAAAATATCAACGCAGCAATTATTGAATCAATAAAATACTGAACAGTAATTACTCTAACAATTATTGAGTAGTGCCTTCTTACGTAAGAATTAATAATTGGTGCAATACCGTGTGCTACTGTGCAACCACGCATATTACTGTATTTTAACCACCGGGTATTCTAACAGTGTTAACGGTAACAACTACGCCGTTATTTATAATAAACTCATATTTGTCGTTTTTTTCATCCCACAGTTATTCTGTTATGGGGCCCACACAAGGCTGCGCCGTCGTACGAATATTCCCCGACAGAAAGAATTTTCCACGACCAAACGAATATTCCCCGACAACAATAAATATTTTATAACCACTTGCTTATTTTAAAAAAATTTCATATATCACCCTTAACTTTAAACTTTTATCAATTTAACCATTTACTGAAAAGTAATTATAAGAAAAATTGAATATTTTTATTTCATAAAATTCGGGGTCTTACATAGATGATGTATGTTTTGACCATGTTTGTTGTTAGATTGTGTAGTATTACATCCGTACTATAATATCTAACCATTAACTAGACTAGAAACACATTACACATGAAATTAAGCTTGGTCAAAGTAGCTCACTTGAACACTGAGTATGAACACCTGGGTTTCTCAAGAACACCTAAGGCGATACTTACTGTCGCCAAAGGGCTTTAGCGACAGACTTATTATAATTAATTAATTTAATTTCTAAAAATCATTTAAAAATAGTAAATAAATTTGGAAAATTACAAAAATAGTTTTAAAATTATTTTAAGTTATAAAAATTAACTCTTAATAATTTGACATATTTTTCATAAATATTAATATTTATTTGGATATTTTTGGTATTTAATTTATTTAATAAATGTATTAAATAAATTAATTAAAAATGATTTTATTGTATTAAAAATCATTTTAAATAATAATAAGGTAATTAATAATATTTTAAGTTATAAAACATAACTTTTAATATTTTAAGATAAGTTTCATTAATTATTTAATGTTAATGATATTAGATTTATTTGATAATTATATTAAATAAATTAATTGAAAATGATTTTAATTTTATAAAAATCATTTTAAATGAAAATAAATAGTTTAAAAATATTTTAAGTTATAAAATCTAACTTTTGATATTGAAAGGTAAATTTCATTAATAATTAAATATTAATGATATTAAACTTATTTAATAATTATATTGAATAAATAAATTAAAAATGGTTTTATTGATTTAAAAAGGATATAAATGAATTAATAATATTTTAAGTTATAATAAATGACTTTTAATATTTTGATAAATAATAAATTAATATTATAATATTAATGGTAATTATTTAAAAATAATTTTAAATGTAATAAAAATCCTTTAAGGGTAATATTAATACTTTAAAAATATTTTAAGTTATTATAAATAATTTTAATATTTTGGCAATGGTTTCATTAATAATTAAATATTAATGATAATATAATTAATTAATATTTAAATCAATTAAAAATAATTTCAGTGTTTGAAAAATCATAATAATTATTTCAAAATTATTATAATACCTTGAAAAATAATATGATTAATATTTAAATTATCTACTCTAGTATTGAAGTTACAGAATAAAGTTGAAGTAAATATAAACTCGTTTATTTACCCGATAAAGCCGTCGGTACACCGAAATATTTCAGAAATTGATCTAGACTTAGATAAATTGACTAGATATGTGTTTGTTGGTGAATCAATAACTGTTAACATATGTGACAATGTGATTAGGTTATTTGTAGACTGCAAATAGAAGTACTATGTGATATGATATAAAATTCTAATCGAACGAATGATCTTATTACTGATAGGTCGCTGTATAAAAGATTAGTCTAAGTTGCGTTATTGTAAGCAACAGCTCAGGAAAGTATCCTACTTTTGCATTTACTTTATGCAATGGAGATGAGTAAGAAAGTTTCAGAATTATATTATTATTATGTCAGATTATTAACTCTATTGTTATCGATTATGTATCAAATCTTTGAATTCATACAAGTTCTTAAATCATCCGATCATTGTATTACTGTATATATAATTCAGATATTTATTATGTTCGTTAATTTCTATATAGGGTTAGACAAGTGTCCTTACTTGGATAATCATTGTATTTAATCACATGTTGATACATACCAATTGAGTTCCGGTATGTATACATTAATTAAAAGTTGTCTAAGCTACTTGATCCAGCTAGACACAGATTTAAAAATATTATTGAGTAAGATTGAACTTTATTGTATCCAACCAGATTGTTTTGGTTCGGATTCCCGACTAAGTATGAACATCCCGAACATGGGAAGAATTTTGTGCACCTAAGGTGGATAGAGTGAACGATAATATCGTTCTTGCATGTAGTATTGATCAATACAGGGAATAACGGGCTGATCACCCCCCGTGCCCGTAAGTTATGACGGTTTACAGATGAATTTCTGTTTAACATTTTCAAAAATAGAAAATAATGTTCATAGTATGTTGACTGATCTCCAGTTATAGTCAATACGTAGTTTCAAAAATTTCATATCGAAGTAATATGTTGTTATTATTGGTTCAACTTACTTCACAACTGTTGATTCGTTATAGAAATGTCTTTCAAAGAAAATATTTAATTCTTTCAGCTAATATATATTGTTGTTATTACTTGCTAGGCAATCAAATGCTCATTCTTGCTTTAAATTTAAATGTTTTCAGCTAAGTATGATCAACCAGAAGGTTCAGGTAAGAAAAAGGGGAAAGGAAAGCTGTTTGAATGAGTTTTATAATATTCTATGTAATAGTTAAAGTTTATTAAGACAATGATATTTATTATGTGACGCCCCCAAATCTGGGTCTCTTCCAACCCGATAGATGGTGCTCCACGGTGCTACAGTTCACACAAACATTCAATTGAAATGCCTCAAAAGAACGAATATGTATTATATATATTACAAAACAATACTAACATTGCCCAGGTTCTTTATAACCGTTGCATTTGTTCTTGTCATAATATCAAATATATCATTTCAAACCTATACTATTACATAGGTAATCTACAAGTTCGCTTTATCCTTCACTTTATCCTTGTCGAATCCTTTGGTCATATCGTCTAAGCTGCAATCATATGGTTCAAGCAAGTGTGAGCATAACAAGCTCAGCAAGTACACCAATTTCATTTTTAAAAGCATGCTTGAAACATAGGAATCGTATATCTTTAATAACTGGATGATAGTTACGAAGTACTATCAATAATTCAAAATAGCTTTCCTTTTCCTTCAAAACGTTTTTCAATAACAATATTCCATGAATCATCAATTCTAGTTCAAGACGTGAACGTCTTATAGTTTCTTTGAAAAGGGCAACCCGGCACGAAGTCCGTAAGTCCGGCATAGCTTACGAGTATATCTTGGTGATCAGCCTATAGTACCCTATGTTGATCAACACTACATCCATTAAACGTGTGTACGTTTAAGTCGTGGCAACCTCACGTTCCCATCGAATACTCGATGAAAATACATTTGTTTATACATATTTAGGCTTACCTTGAATCCGTACCAAAGAGTTGGCATAGGATAGCATTAGCAATTCTATATTAAAAGACTTATAAAGAATTTAGTCAATCTATCAAGATTAATCTAGCCGAGTTAAAACTGGCTTCGACCCTTTCTTTGAAATCATACATGCATCTCATAACGTGAATCATTTTGAAAACCTGGCTAACACGAAGGTTAGACAAGCGTTTAAGAAAAACTTGCCTTCAGCGTCTGCTACAGTACAATTACGTTTCTTTTGAGCCTTTACAGTTTCTACAACACATAAGCACATAACATACCACATTAGGTCATGAATGAACATACTTAGTTCCTAAATAATCTTACCCTTCTTCTCAATCTAATCCCGTATTAGATTTGTTATTTATTGGTTCCGGCTTTCCGTCGTTCTTTTACATCATTCTTACTAACTTCGTTCTCTTATACTTAAGTGAAATTATTTCATTAATACAACTCGGTTCGAGTTAATTATCCTTCCTCACGGCTTACTAACGTCCGTACGTTATTAATCGAAACTCGATCGTCATTGGTGAAGTATTAACATTGAATATCATTTGCGTTCATCTTCAATTGACTTTCTTTTAACCCTAAGTGATCATACTTGGGGTTCAATTATGACTTGATAATGTTTAATTAAGTTCATTAGTTCGTTACTCAACAATTTCCCTTCATCTTCTACTTGTAAACATTTCTTTATTGTCTAGCTTTTAAGACTGGCGCTGCAGCGCCGGTGATCCTTTATTGTGCCGCGCTGCGGCGTCGCCCATTAGGGCTTGGAGACCGGACTCGGCGCTGCGGCGTGAGTCCCTTTGTTAACTATCGCACTGCGGCGCGAGTTTGCAGGGTCTTAAGCTCACTTTGGCGCTGCGGCGCCGGTCATTTAAGCTTGGAATCGCGCCGCGGCGCGGACTCTGAGCCACAGATAGTTTTGACAAATTTTCAACTTTGCGAGATTCCCAGAGTTGTAACTTCTTCGTTATAAGTCCGAATTGGCTCGTTCAAGAGCCTACGGTTCACAATTTACGTACTCTATGCGTTCATGCAAGAATTTTATCTATTCGACTTCGTTTGCTAAAATTTCACCTATTAGTCTATTTTTAACGAAAACGATAAACGTTCGTGAACGTTCACCGCTCATTTCTTCGTTCTAAGTCGGAATCCGGCCATTTTCGAGTCCGCAACTCTATAATGACAAATACGACTTGTCTCCATTGAAAACCAATGTTTCCAAGCTCAATATCAAAATTCAACTTTCATTTCGAGAATTTCACAAATTCGACGATTGTCGTCTAATCGTGTGAATTCTGGCGAAACTTCGTTACTTGAGATTTATAGACCATTTCACTTGGATTCAATCCATCATATTAATATCTTGACATTCATGCTTCATTAACTTATAAACATGTTAAGTTATTACTAGTTCATTGTGAATTTGTAACTTATGAAAATATAAACTACTTATATTTCCATTTCTCATAACTTATGACTTCTTTTCTCATGATTTCCTATGGCTTCAATTTTTTAACCACGATCCTTGCTTCTTACTATCATACCATCTTTTTAAGAAAACATATGAAAAGTTCATATAAGTTCCTTATGAATTCATGACTTATTCTTGGTTTGGATTTCTTATTCATTACGTATACGGCTTATTAAGACTTAAGCCATTTGATTCATCATTTCAACCCCTTCTTAGCATGCTTGTTCTACCAATACCCCCTTCTCTATCAATGGAAGAGAGAAAGAAACATGGTTTAAGATCACTTACTTTTGAATAACACTTGGTAAATCTTTAATCTCCTTCTTGATTCTTGAACTTCAAAGGTTAACTTGCTAGCTTATTCTCACTTACTCTCTCTAACCAATAAGCTATAAGTTATAGGTGGAAAGGCTAACAAAGAAAGTCTAACTTTATAAGTGCTTATTTTCTCAACCAAATAAGTTGTTTAGCTTGAGAGGAGTTGGATGAATTTTGAACAACCAACAAATGAATGCAAAGCTCTCTATTTATAGGCATCTCAAAGTGAGGGTAGATTAGTCATTAAATCCTCCACCTCCTTACTATTCATTACCTAGCCCTTAAGTAAACTTGGCTACCACAACACTTAGCTTCTAAGTTATCTTGCTCCCCACTTAAAAAACTTGATCATTACAACATATATCCAATACTTGATCACCACATTTACTTAACCCTTAAGTATTCTTGCTAATCACATAACTTAGCCACTAAGTTACTTGCTCATCACTTTGAATCACCCATGGGTTGCTCCATGGTTCTTACCCATTGGATATTTACTTTGGGCCTTAGCTTAATTAACTTACTTAATCATTGGGCTTGCACATTAAATTACATTGGGCTTGTAATTAAACAAACATTGGGCTTACATTAATAAATTCACATTGGACTTAACCATTCAATACTTGGCTCACATAATACTTAACAAATCCTACCAATTCTACAAATTCAATACATTGAGCTTAAAGCCTTATAACGTATAATCATGTATTCATCTCGTATTCCCCTCGTATATTTATTTAATATATACGATATACCATCATTCATACGTACTCGTATAATACCTCGTATCATACTCATATTCTCTACCTCGTACAATATCTACGTATTATACAATCATCTCTTAATTCATTAATCGCATTATATTTCTTTCTCGTAAATCATTTTTCTTAAACGTTAGGTTTTAAGTCCACAAGCGAAATATTACATTTTCCATAACTGAAATATTATTGGATATTCCATCTCACCTCGATATTCTATCGTTACGTATTTCTCGGAAGTTTAAAAATAATTCCCGAGCAGAAATGCGTGAATAGTATTTTTCGAAAAATTTCTCGAAAAACTTTTATTTTCATCTTGACAATTCAAACACTTTAATTCTACCATGTAGCCAAAATCCTACGACATTCTAACATTTATAGGTCAGAGAACGACGTTCGATTAACTTGCTCCATAAATAATAAATTAAATTCATTTAATAAAAATAAAAATTTAATTCTCAAAAATCCGATTTTCTCGGGGCGTGACACTAGACACTAGACACTAGACCCACTCTGGAGTTAGTGCCTTGGCACTCACAAATTTTCACTGGTCAAAGGCCCGGGTAGGTGGTGTAGACCATGAGCCCTCGCCTCTCTGTCTCTTAGATGCTGTTTTTGGTGCCATTAAATTAACTCATGCCAAAATCCCCCAAACTTCTCTTGCCCAATTTATCGAACACGTGGTGTGCACGACTCACAATACTCCCAAATTTGACCAATATAACCCAACTATGATGAATAACTGAAAATAATAACTAGCACAAAAAATTACCCCAATTGATAATATTGATTGCATTGATTTCTTCTTCAATGATGATATTGATGTAGTGGATGATGCCAATTGAAGTACTTCCCTTTCTTGTTGTAAACCTTAACTTTCTTGTGGCTTGAATTCCGAATTTGGTACGAAAGTAATAGAGTTAGGGTTTTGGTTTAAATAGAGAAGGAAAGTGTGTGCAAATTTCGTGGGTTCATGGAAAGGAGAAGTGCAGAATGTGTAGGATGATGGATGTGAGATTAGGAGTTCGTTGGTTGGTTGTGTGAAAGAGTGGGTATCCGTTATGTTTCAAGGAAGTGGAGAAGAAGGTCTGAATTGGTGTAACTGCAGAAATAAAACGTTCAAGTTCCCGTACCCCCTCCCCGGTGGGGGGTAATGTACTGCAGATGCCCACCCTGGCGGGGGGGGGGGTATTCTGTTTCTGGTCCAAGACCCCCGCCCCGGCGGGGGGGGG
Organism: Panax notoginseng; assembly: GCA_016801055.1. Taxonomy (NCBI): domain Eukaryota; kingdom Viridiplantae; phylum Streptophyta; class Magnoliopsida; order Apiales; family Araliaceae; genus Panax; species Panax notoginseng. The sequence continues at coordinate 109,899,310 of CM029021.1, forward strand.
GGCCTTATATAGTTAACTTTACTTTTTCCAATTATTTGTATCCAACACATATCCATGAGCTTCCCATAGGCCTGAAACACATTAAAATTATAAGTTTAAGATAACATCAAGAACATTGAACATGTAAGGTCGAATTCTCTAAAAATCATGACTCAACTAACTACCTAATGAATCGAAATAAACTTACTCTATACTAAACTTATACTCTAAACTACAAATTGACTAGTATACTTAAAAAATACTATAAATGAAAGTAACATTGGGTTGCCTCCCAATTAGTGCTTGATTTTGAGTCTTTTAGCCTGACTACTCCCTGTTTATGGAGCATCAGCAAGTGTGATTATGGTGACTTCATTGTCGATGTCGCCACCTCAGTAATGCTTTAGCCAATGACCGTTGACTTTAAATGTCTCTAATGGATTCCTACTGTATAATTCAACGGCTCCATGTGGGAAAACCCTCTTAATTGTGAATGGCCCAGACCATCTAGATTTGAGCTTTCCTGGGAACAACCGCAGTCGTGAGTTGAACAATAACACTACTTTCCCTGATTCAAACTTTCTCTACATAATCTTTTGGTCGTGCCACTTCTTAACCTTTTTCTTGTACAAATTTGAGTTCTTATATGCTTGAAGTCGAAACTCGTCTAGTTCGTTCAATTAGAGGAATCTTTTCTCTCCTGTAGGTGCTTGGTCAAAATTGAGTTTTTGAATGGCCCATTATGCTTTATATTGTAATTCCACCGGGAGGTGACATGCTTTCCCATAGACCAATTGATACGGAGACATCACAATTTGTGTCTTATATGATGTCCTATACGCCCATAGTGCGTCGTCCAATTTTAATGACCAATATTTTCTGCTTGGATTTACTACTTTCTCTAAAATCTTCTTCACCTCTCTGTTGGAAACCTCAGCTTAACCATTCATTTGGGGGTGATATGTCATAGCCACCCTATAATTGACCCCATATTTTGCCAAAGGAGCTGTAAACGATTTGTTGCAGAAGTGACTACCCTCATCACTAATAATTGCTCTTGGTGTGCCAAATCTTTTAAAGATATTCTCATGTAAGAACTTGAGAACCACCTTGGCATCATTTGTAGGGAGTGCTACGGCCTCAACCCATTTCGATATATAATTTACACCTAGCAAGATATATAGGTTGTTGAAAGATGGAGGAAACGGTCCCATAAAATCCATCCCCCATATATCACAAATTTCCATTTCCATGATAGTGTGTAGCAGCATTTCATTCCTCTTTGAAATATTGCTCACTCTTTGGCATCTGTCATAATTTTTCACAAACTGGTGGGCATCCTTAAACATAGTAGGCCAGTAAAATCCTGCTTGTAATACTTTAGCTACTGTCCGCTCACTACCATAATGTCCCCCATATGCAGATGAATGTCATTCGTGTAGAATATTCTTCACTTCATTGTACGGCGCATACCTTCGAATCATCTTGTTTGGGCACTGTCTGGATAAGTATGGCTCATCCCACATGTACCACTTGAAGTCATGTAGAAATTTTTTTTCTGTTGTCACGTCAGATCAGGGGGAAGGATGTTGATCACCAAGTAATTGGAAAAATCCGTATACCATGGAAATTCTGAGTTAACTCCAAAGATCTGTTCATCTGGGAACGACTCATTGATTACACAATTATCCGCTCCATCTTTATCCAGATTTTCCAGCCTCGAAAGGTGATCTTCCACTTGATTTTTTGTCCCCTTCCTATCCTTTATTTCCAAGTCGAATTCCTGAAGGAGAAGGATCCATCTGATTAGTCTAGGCTTAGCATCCTTCTTCAAAATCAAATAGCGAATCGCTGAGTGATCCGTGTAAACCACCACCTTTGTCCCAATCAAATATGCTCTGAATTTGTCAAAGGCATATACTACTGTAAGTAACTACTTCTCGGTGGTTGTGTAGTCCAACTGGGAATCCGTAAGGGTTTTACTTGCATAGTATATGGCGTGGAATATTTTCTCTTGGCATTGACCCAAAATAGCTCCTACTGCATAGTCGCTCGCATCACACATTAATTCAAAGGGCATAGTCCAATCCGGTACGATGATCACTGGGGTTGTAGTTAACTTATTTTTCAACTGCTCAAATGCTGTTTTACACTCCTCATCAAAATTGAATATTGCATCCTTCTCTAAAAGACTGTACAATGGTTTTGCAATCTTAGAGAAATCCTTTATGAATCTTCTGTAGAACCCGGCGTGTCCAAGAAAACTGTGGATACCTTTTACTGAATTTGGCGGTGGAAGGTTCTCGATCGTATCTAACTTTGCCCTGTCAACCTCTAAACCCTTAATAGACACCTTATGCCCCAAAATTATCCCTTCTTCTACCATAAAGTGGTACTTCTCCCAATTGAGCACCAAATTAGTTTCCATACATCTCTTCAAGACCATGACCAAATTCTCTAGACATTTGTCAAAAGTGTTTCCATAGACTGAAAAGTTGTCCATAAAAACTTCCACATTCTTCAACACCATGTCCGAGAAGATGGTCATCATACATCTTTGGAACGTTGCAGGTGCATTACACAACCCAAATGACATCCTTCTGAATGTAAAGGTGTCGTATGGGCATGTAAAGGTGGTCTTCTCTTGATCCTCGAGTGCTATGATGATTTGGTTGTACCTTAAGTATCCATCCAGTAGGCAGTAGTATTCATGTTCAGCTAGTCGGTCCAACATCTTGTCAATAAAAGGTAAAGGAAAGTGATCTTTCCGGGTTACCTTATTTAGCTTTCTGTATTCTATGCAAACCCTCCATCCGGTCACTGTCCTCGTCGAAATCAGCTCATTATCTTCATTCTTAACCACTATCATTCCACCCTTTTTCGGCACGCATTATACTGGACTGACCCATGCATTGTCTGAAATTGGGTAAATAACTCCCGCATCCAACCACTTCAGTATTTCTTTCTTTAACACTTCTTTCATGATTGGATTTAGCCTTCTCTGTTGTTCCACTATTGGCTTTGCATCCTCTTCTATGAGAATTTTGTGCATGCAAAAAAAGGGCCTGATCCCCTTTATATCGGCAATGGTCCAGCCTATTGCAGACTTGTATTCTCTCAAAATTCTGAGCAATTTACTTTCCTGCAATTCATTAAGCACAGATGTAATAATAACATGTAAAGTATTTGAATCACCCAAATAAGCATACCTGAGGTGTTTAGGAAGCGGTTTGAGCTCAATAGTGGGTGGCTCCTCAAGGGATGGTTTCATTCGAGCTGAAGCTTTTTCTTCTGTGTGAAGTGGCTTGAACGGAACCTTGAATCTACTAACTCGAGGCAAAACATCCAGCATATGCAACTATTCCACAAACTCTAGATCATCCAAATCCTCATCCCTCAATAGTGTTGTTTCCAATGGATCACTAACCAAACTTTTTAACATATCATCATTAACTATCCGGTCAATGACATCTACCTGGAAGCACTCCTCTTCATCAGTAGGGAACTTCACGGCTTTTAAATACATTGAACGCGACTTCTTGATCTTAAACCCTCATGGTTAATTCCCTTTTTTAACATCAATGAGAGTCCTACTTGTAGCCAAAAATGGTCTCCCTAAAATGATGGGGATGTTCTTGTCTTCTTCATAATCTAGAATTATGAAATCTGCTGGAAAAATAAACTTATCCACCTTAACCAAAATATGTTCCACAATTCCTCTTGGATAAGTTACCAACCTGTCTACTAACTGCAACGAAATGTTTCTAGGCTTCGGAGCTGGTAAACCCAATTCGGTATAAACATATAATGGCATGAGTTTTACACTTGCCCCCAAGTCACACAAACACTTTTGAAGGCCATGTTACCGATCGTGCAAGGTATGGTGAAACTCTCCGGATCCTTCAACTTTGGAGGTAACTTCCTCTGTAAAACTGTGTTGCATTCCTCCGTCAAAGCCACAGTTTCGTAATCCTCTAATTTTTTCTTCATTAACAGAATACCCTTCATGAATTTGGCATAACTAGGCATTTTCTCTAGGGCTTCTGCGAAAGGAATATTAATTTGAAGTTTCTTAAAAACTTCCAAAAATTTGGCGAATTACTTGTCTAATTTCTATTTTTGGACCCTCTGCTGAAACGGTGGTGGAGGATACACAACTGGCTCGACATCTGACTTGCTCTTGTCCCCTTGCTTTTCCTCATCCTGTTTCTCTTCAACCACTTTGTCTTCATTCTCCTTGACATCCTTCTTAGCTGAATTTTCTGCAATTTTCCCATCAAGATGCTTTCCACTCCTCAAAGTGATTGCTTGACACTGCTCATGATTTCCCTTCGGATTCTTTTATGTGTCACTAGGTAGAGTCCCTTGCGGCCTATTATGCTAAGGCCAGCTGTCCCATCTGATTTTCTAAGTTTTTGATGGCCACTGCTTGTGATTTCATCGCCGCCTCGTTTCCCGATATATATTTCAACAAAAGCTCTTCTAAGTCTGTCTTTTTCTCTTGATGTGGAGCTACTTCTTGATGCTGATTTTGAAACCCCGGGGGAGACGAAGGTCATAGAGCCTGCTGATTTTGATTGTTACTCCACGAAAAGTTGGGATGGTTCCTATTCCCTGGGATGTAGGCATTTTGAAACATATTCCGAGGAATCCTATTATAGCTGCCCACAAACTTAACCGATGCTGGGTTGATGGCATGCTGTCATGTAGGGTGTTCTCGTACACATAACTCGTAAACATATGCCACATGATGTGGTTGTGTACCTGTTAGAGCATCCATTTTCTTTGATAAGGCCGAAATCTATGCTGCCAATGCTGTTACCCCGTCTACCTCTAATACCCCAGCTACCTTGGGCTGTGTCATCCTCGCTGTAGGCTACTTGTAGTTATTAGCTGCCATTGTTTCAATTAACTCATATGCCTCCTCATAGTTCTTAGCCATAAACGCTCCACCCGAAGCTGCATCTATGCTTGTCTTGAGATTCCCATTTAACCCGTTGTAGAACGTATTCATCTGCAGCCATTTAGGTAGTCCATGATGAGGGCACTTCCTGAGTAGTTCCTTCTACAGTTCCCATGCCTCATATAAAGAATCCCCATGCTGCTGCTCAAACATGGTGATCTCGTTTCTCATCTTCGCAGTTTTTACTGGTGGAAAAAACTTAGCCAGGAACTTCTGAGCAAGGTCATCTCAAGTAGTTATCGATCCCGGAGGTAGAGAATGTAACCAACTCTTCGCCTTGTCCCGCAAGGTGAATGGGAACAAGCGAAGTCTGACTGCATCATCTGACACCCCATTGTATCTGAAGGTGTCACATATCTCCAAAAAGCTGACCAAATGCTCATTAGGATCGTCGTTTGTTAGTCCCCCAAACTGAACTGAGTTCTGAATCATCTGAATAGTCCTAGGCTTGATCTGAAAAGTATTTTCAGCAATCGCCGACCTGGTGATACTTGATTGAAGCTCAATCAACTTAGGAGTAGCAAAATCCCTCAGCGCTTTTTGATCTTATGCAACCATTATTTCTTCCTTCTCAGAGTTCTCAAAGTTTTCCTTAGTCTCTTTAATCCACTTACTTGGCCTTTGAAACCATTTCTCGATATTGTCTTCAAAAGGAAGTATGTCTGGCTTCTTAGACCGAGTTTGCATAAACTAACTCAAAGAACCTAAAATAGGAAAGAATAGAATAAAAGAAAAATTGTTTAAGTAAAACGGAACTAATTAAACTGATGTTGAAAAATATTAAATTCAATACTAACTTCCCCGGCAACGGCGCCAAAAACTTGTTGATCGAAATCTAATTACGCTCACACACAAGTGCACGTGGTCAACAAGTAATATAATGATAAGTCGATCGGGTGACAGTTGATCAGTTGCTGCGACACTCTATGACCCTCTTGACATTTCAGGTTCCACCGGATTTTATAGAGGGCATGCTTGAGCATTGGGTACCAGATAGGCAGGTATTCAGATTTGATACCCAGGAGTTGACTCCTTTGGAGGAGTACGAGCGATTTACAAACTTCCCATTGGATAGGCCTTGCTCTCGGATGGTTATCAGTGACATGAGCTGACAATTTATGACCTTAACAGGCTTAAGGCGTAAAGTTGCTCTGGACACCCCCAAAATAGGTATACATCACCCATTCTGAGTCGCCAAATACATGGTACAGAAACAAATACAATTTCAATAAATACAATTGTCGTGCAAAATACGACAACACATATACTGTGAGTTTGAATACAAATATTGTCTAATAGACAGTATAAAAACTCAAAAGGAGTCCTCATTACAATTATTGATACACTATTTTACAAAATAGTGAAGACTACTAAAACAACTATCTTGAATCATCATTCCATACCCCGGCTAGTTTCTGCTAAATTCTCTCCTCCTGAGAAGAACAATGGAACAAAAGGAAAAGGGTGAGCTAAACTATCCTAGTAAAGAATATTATGACTAAGATAATATACAACAAATTATCATTAGTCTTCAACAGAGACAAATCTGATAGAATATAATAGAGAACAAGTTTTAGATCAACAACTGCAGCGGAACCAGTAATCCATTAGAAGAGTCAAGTAGAAAACGGAATCTACTATCTTCTAAGATTTAAAAGTCCATCATCAATATTTTATCCCTGTAACATCAATCAATATACATCTTGAATCAAATATTCATCTTTGCACTACAGGCCAAAGATATTCATTTGTATCACCAGTTGGTCATGTTCATCTCAACACCTGTTCATCTTTGCACTACGGGCCAAAGATATTCATTAGGTAATCATTCATCTTTGCACTACATGCCAAAGGTATTCAGTAATATCATCATTTAGGACTAAGGATGATGAAAAATATCTTAAAGAAAAAGAATCCAGTGAGATAAAAGATCAAAGATTAGAGATTCGTACTTTAGTTTATCCAAGTTCAAAAATACCTTATAATAATCAATTGTGGAGCAAAATTCAAGAATAAAGATCAAAACATTGATACAATCAAAGATAGTAACCATAATAGACAACTTGGACAAAGAAAAAAAAATTTTATTTTTTCTGTGAATAGTGTCGTATACGTGAATATTGCCATATACATGAATAGTAACTCTGACACAAAAAGGTCGAAATTCCAAAATAAAATCCATACCAATATTTCGGTATAATGATATTGAAAGAATAACATCATTTTGAAGAAAATAACATCCCCTACCTCAAAATATCAGTACTTCTGATCGGAGTATCGGATATAAAATCGAAGGAAGCTTGTACCGAACAACAACTTTCAAAGTATCTAAATACTCACAAAAATACGCTCGACAATATAGAGAGAAAGAAAACTTGTTTCTGGTGTGATTTTCAATTCTAACATAAGCGCCTATTTATAGAAAAATGCTAGAACGCCAAAAGAGACTAAAATAATAAAATATAATATATATTTCTTCCTTCCACGCCACCTACCAAGACCAGCCATCAAGCATGCCAAATCTAAAATTTTTTGGCAGCCCACATGTTTAAAAGAAAAGTGGGTCCCACCCAATTTTAATAAAAATTATTTTATTTTCCGAAACTTCAGTAATTCATAATAAATAGCCCGTTTATCAGAAAAATACGAATTTTATGTCCATTCCACATGCAATCGAATTCTCTACAACTTTGTAGCTGTAAGTTTTTCCAAATTCCAAACAGAAAATATCTGAAATCCACAAACGGATGATTTTTAATATTTCCAATCGGACAAAATACTGATAAAACACCTCAGTATTAATTCTTTCATTTATAACCACATAAATAAATAAATCCATCACTTATATCCACGTCAAATAAATATTTCCTTATCATATAAATCAATAATTAATTATTCACAATAATATTACAAAATCACAATAATGACAATCATGCAGTTTCCAAGAAAAAGGGGGCTTTCCGATAAGGATTTCTTCTTACTGGCGCGCAATTAGGTGACAAAACCTCTCCTTGACAGGACATTCTAGACATTGACAATAATGCTATCTAATAATATTATTCAAATAATATGAATTATTGATCTGATAATGGGAAATACTGTGCAGTGATAATTATTGAAACAACAATAATATAAAATATCAACGCAGTAATTATTGAATCAATAAAATAAAATATTGAACAGTAATTACTGTAACAATTATTGAGTAGTGCCTTCTTACGTAAGAATCAATAATTCAACAATACTGTGCAATACCGTGTGCTACGGTGCAACCACGCGTATTACTGTATTTTAACCACCAGGTATTCCAACAGTATTACCGGTAACAATTACGTAATTATTTATAAAAACTCAAACTTTGTCGTTTTCTTCATCCGACATTTATTCCGTTATGGGGCCCACAAATGGCTGCGCCGTCGTACGAATATTCCCCGACAACAAGAATATTCTACGACCAAACGAATATTTTCCGATAACAATGAATATTTTATAACCACTTGTTTATTTTGTAAAATTTGCGTATTTCACCCATAACCAAAGCATTATATCAAATTAACACCTTATTATTCATAATAATAATTAGAGGAAATTCGATTTTATTTACAATAAGTTGGGGTCTTACAACCTCCCCTCCTTATGAAATTTCGTCCTCGAAATTGACGTACGTACCTGGTGTTTCGAAAAGGTGGGGATACCTCGCTTTCATTTCTGATTCCATCTCCCAGGTCATTTCTTCAATAGCATGGTTTCTCCACAAAACCTTAACTTGTGGTATAACCTTCGTGCGTAGGACATGCTCTTTCCTATCCAAGATCTTAACATGTACCTCCTCGTACGTTAAATCTTTGGCTATCTCGTCTGGTTCTAACTCAATAATGTGGTTTGGGTCTTTAATATATTTACGAAGCATAGATATGTTAAAAACATTTTGAACACGAGAAATGCTTGGAGGTAATGCGAGTCTATAGGCCACATTTTCTATTCGATCAAGAATCTCAAATGGACCAACAAATCGTGGTTTGAGCTTTCCTCTCTTCCCAAATCTTGTAACTCCCTTCCATGGTACAACACTTAACAATACATGATCCCCAATATTAAATTCCACGTCCTTCCAATGAAGATCTGCATAACTCTTTTGTCGATCCAGTGCCGTTTGTATACGTTTTCGAATCGTTTGGATCTTCTCTGTAGTCATTCGTACCAACTCTGGTCCCAACAATGTTGCTTCACCCACCTCGTCCCAGCATACTAGAGAACGACATTTTCTTCCATACAACGCCTCGAATGGAGCCACACCTATACTTGCCTGATAACTGTTGTTGTAGGAGAATTCCACCAATGGTAGGTACTTATCCCAACTCCCTTTGAAATCTAGGACACAGAGTCTTAATAGATCTTCAAGAGTTTGAATAGTCCTCTCTGATTGTCCGTCCAATTGAGGATGGTATGCCAAACTGAATCGTAAATCCGTGCCCATAGCTTTCTGCAAGCTAACCCAAAATCGTGAAGTGAATCTTGGGTCCCAATCTGAAACTATGGATACTGGCATGCCATGCAATCTCACAATCTCATTTACGTACATACTAGCAAGACGTTAAAGGGAATAAGTCTCCCGTATAGTTAAGAAATGAGCAGACTTAGTTAATCTATCAACAATAACCCAAATCACATCTATGCCTTGAGAAACCTTAAGAAGACCCGTAACGAAATCTATAGTAATGTGTTCCCACTTTCATTTCCGAATCTCAAGTGGTTGCAATGGACCCTTTGATACTTGATGCTCCGCTTTTACACGTTGACAAGTTAAACACCTCGAGATAAACTCTGCGATCTCTCTTTTCATATTGCTCCACCAAAATGTATGTCGAAGATCATGATACATTTTGGTACTCCCAGGATGGATTGCAAACGGTGTGTTGTATGCCTCCGTCATGATTCTGTGCTTCAAGTCAGAATCGTTAGGAACACAAAGTCTGGAGTTGACTCGAAGTATTCCTTCTTCATCGATTCTTGCTTCTGGAATAGCACCTTCTTGCACTTTCTTCTTCATACGCATCAGCTCCATGTCCGTAGCTTGAGCAACTTTAACTTTATCGATTAAAGTCGGTTCTACTTGTATGTTTGATATCATCACGTGGGTACTTGGAGCCTTTACCTCTATCTCCGTCCTTTGTAAGTCATACAAAATGGACCTTTGTGTTAACAACATTGCACTCGTACCCGCATATGATCTTCTACTCAATGCGTCAGCTACTACGTTTGCTTTTCCAGGATGATATTGGATGGTATGATCGTAATCTTTCAACAGCTCAAGCCAACGTCGTTGCCGCATATTGAGTTCATTTTGGGTGAAGAAATATTTGAGGCTTTTATGATCTGTATAGATCTCCACTTTCTCCCCATACAGGTAGTGTCTCCAGATCTTCAACGCGAAAACAACTGCTGCTAACTCCAAATCATAAGTAGGATAATTCCTCTCATATTCTTTGAGTTGTCGTGAGGCATAGGCTATGACTTTCCCATGTTGCATGAGAACACATCCTAACCTTTTGCCTGAAGCATCGCTGTAGATAACAAATCCATTTGAACCAGATGGTATTGTCAGAATAGGTGCCGAAATGAGTCTCCTCTTGAGTTCTTGAAAACTCTTCTCACAATCCTCGCTCCAACCGGATTTTGTATCTTTACGAGTCAACTGAGTTAACGGAGTAGCGATTCGAGAAAATCCTTCCACGAATCTCTGATAATAACCAGCTAAGCCCAGAAAGCTACGTACTTCGGTCACCGACTTCGGTTGCTCCCAACTTTGTATAGCTTCAATCTTCGCCGGGTCGACAGATACTCCATATTTTGACACCACATGCCCAAGGAATGCTACTTCCTCAAGCCAGAACTCGCATTTCTTCAGCTTGGCATATAGCTTGTTATTGCAAAGCCTTTGAAGTACCAGCTTCAAATGGTGCTCATGATCTTCACGGCTTTTGGAATAGATGAATGTCATCAATAAAGACAAAAACGAACTGATCCAAATATTCCTTGAATACACGGTTCATCATATCCATGAATAAAACAGGAGCATTAGTCAATCCAAAAGACATCACTAAGAATTCATAAGGCCCGTACCGAGTTCTAAAGGCAGTCTTTGGAATATCCTCAGTTTTAATCTTCAGCTGATGATATCCAGAACGAAGATCGATCTTTGAAAAGAATTGTGCTCTTTTCAACTGGTCAAACATGTCATCAATGCGAGGTAGCGGATACCTATTCTTGAAGCTGACATGGTTCAATTCTCGGTAGTCAATACTAAGTCGCATACTCCCATCTTTCTTCTTTATGAATAACACATGAGCACCCCAAGGAGATGTACTAATACGAATGAAATCGATGTCCAACAACTCTTGTAGTTGCACCTTTAACTCCTGAAGTTCAATAGGAGCCATTCGATATGGGGTTTTAGAAAAGGGCTTTGTACCAGGTTCAAGGTCAGTCAAGAATTCAACTTCACGTTCTGGGGGTAGACCGGGAAGTTCTTCAGGAAATACGTCAGGAAATTAACTAACAACAGAAATTTTATTCAAATCTGACGTGTTTTTGTTCAAGTCCGTGACATGGGCTAAGAAAGCTTGACATCCATTTTTTAATAAACGAATAGCTTTATGGCTTGATATGACAGTGATTGACTTGAATGGTTTGGTTATTTGAATTCACATAATAGGTTGGTTAGGAATATGAAAACTAACAACCTTACGAAAATAATCAATTTTAGCATGATGCGTGGTTAACCAATCAATCCCTAAAATCACATCAAATGCAAGAATTTTCAATGAAATAAGATCGACAGGTAATGTGATGGTACCAACTTGAATCAAACAAGATTTATAAACAGTAGATGTAATGAAAGTTTCTCCTAACAGAGTCTCAACAGATAAGTCAAGGTCTAATTTCTCCATAATCAAGTTTAAACGTTGAGCACAAGCATGAGAGATAAAAGAATGGGTAGAACCGGCATCTAATAAGGTATAAACTTCGCAAGAGTTTATGATTAGCTTACCCGTGATCACCTTGTTTGGGTTCCTCGCGTTTTGTGCAGTTACGACAAATGCCTTTCCAGGAATCACCGACTTGACTTGTCCGGGACAGCCTTTGGAGTCACCATCCACGTTAAACTTGGTTTTGGAACTAGACAATCTCTAGCTATATGACCTTCCTTTTCACAGTTATAACACACCTTGGATTGTTGTGGGCAGTTTGGGCTGATGTGTCCCTCTTTCCCGCATTTGTAACAAATGACCGATGCTCGTTCTCCTCCCCTAAAAATAGTTGATGTTTGTGCTGATGTCTTCACGTTATCATTGTTGTACCTTCTCTTCTTGAAATCTCCTCCTGACTCGCTCCTTCTATTATCACGGCCACGATTAGCACCAGAGTGGTTACCGCTTTTGTCCGAATGTTTTCGTCCCTACTGGTTTTCATTGCTCCGATGGCTGCCGCCACCGGTATGACCCTGGTTATGGTCCCTCGATTGCACATACTCATTATCTCGCTCTAATAATTGAGCCCTATTTACAACATCTGAATATAAAGAAAATTTATGAGATATAAGATATTGCCGAATCTCGGGCTTTAGACTTCTCAGAAACATCCTCGTCATTCGTTCCTCATTTTCGACTAAATGAGGTGCAAACCTGGATAACTCGTACTGGGACACCGTCATGTTGTTTTGTTCTAGTATGATAAACTCCACCTCCTTCATATGACGAATACTTTTAGGAAAGTACTTGTCATTAATAATTTCTAAAACGTTTCTCAAGACATGTTGAGTGCGGTAGGCTGGGTACGCTTCACAGACTCCCACCAGTAGTTTGCCTCATTGCGGAACATAAAGGTGGCGAATGGAACCTTCTGTTCCTCCGTGCATCCCAAGACATCAAATATCTTGGTAATTTTCTTGACCCACATTTTCGCCTTGATCGGATCCGACTTTCCAATAAATTCTGGTGGTCCCAACTCCTTGAACTGCTTGGCTGTGACAAGCCACATATTGTTATCATTTTCACCCATATTTTGTGCACGAGTCTCCCTCGTCTGATTTTGCATGAACTGCAAAAAGCTTCTAAACATCCCATCATTCATCATTTGTTCGGTAGTGTTGTTTATAGGAGGAATATCGCCTTCCTGTTGCACGTTCCCCTAGGTGGAGATTAAAGGTGTCTCCACTGTCTCATTCACTCCATTGTTAATATTTCCCGCTGCCATTCTTAAATACTGTCATAAAACAAGGGTTAATTAACAAGTTAACATATCACATATTAACCATATGCTCTAACTGACCAACCAAATAACAAATAAGGTCATATTAGCGAAGGAATTTCCCGACTCTCCCCTCTTAGTTCTTGTCTCACATCTCAGCCAGGGATCATATCCATATGCTCTGATACCAACTGTGACGCCCCTAAAATAGGTATACATCACCCATTCTGTGTCGGTAAATACATGGTACATAAACAAATATAACTTCAGTAATACAATTGTCGTGTAAAATACGACAACACATATACTGTGAGTTTGAATACAAATATTGTCTAATAGACAGTATGAAAACTCAAAAGGAGTCCTTATTACAATTATTGATACACTATTTTACAAAATAGCGAGGACTACTAAAACAACTATCTTGAATCATCACTCCATATCCCGGCTAGTTCCTGCTAAATTCTCCCCTCCTGATAAGAACAATGGAACAAAAGGAAAAGGGTGAGCTAAACTATCCCAGTAAAGAATATTATGACTAAGATAATATACAACAAATTATTATTAGTATTTAACAGAGACAAATCTGATAGAATATAATAGACAACAAGTTTTAGATCAACAACTGCAGCGGAACCAACAATCCATTAGAAGAGTCAAGTAGATAAAGAATTCTACTATCTTCTCAGATTTAAAAGTCCATCATCAATATTTTATCCCTGTAACATCAATCAATATATATCTTTAATCAAATATTTATCTTTGCACTACAGACCAAAGATATTCATTTGTATCACCAGTTGGTCATGTTCATCTCAACACCTGTTCATCTTTGCACTACGGGCCAAAGATATTCATTAGGTAATCATTCGTCTTTGCACTACAGGCCAAAGATATTCATTAATATCTTCATTTAGGACTGAAGATAATGAAAAATATCTTAAAGAAAACGAATCCAGTGCGATAAAATATCAAAGATTAGGGATTCGTACTTTAGTTTATCCAAGTTCAAAAATACCTTATAATAATCAATTATGGAGAAAAATTCAAGAATAAAGATCAAAATATGGATACAATCAAAGATAGTAACCATAATAGACAACTTGGACAAAGAAAAAAAAATTCATTTTTTCTGTGAATAGTGTCGTATACGTGAATAGTAACTCCGACACAAAAATGTAGAAATTCCACAACAAAATTCATACCAATATTTTGGTATAATGATATTGAAAGAATAACATCATTATGAAGAAAATAACATCCCTTACCTCAAAATATCAGTACTTCTGATCGGAGTATCGGATATAAAGCCGAAGGAAGCTTGTACCGAACAACAACTCTCAAAGTATCTAAATACTCACAAAAATACACTCGACAATATAGAGAGAAAGAAAATTTGTTTCTGGTGTGATTTTCAATTTTAACATAAGCGCCTATTTATAGAAAAATACTAGAACGCCAAATGAGAGTAAAATAATAAAATATAATATATATTTCTTCCTTTCACGCCACCTACCAAGACCAGCCATCAAGCATGCCATGATCTGAAAATTTTTGGCAGCCCACATGTTTAAAACAAAAATGGGTCTCACACAATTTTAATAAAAATTATTTTATTTTCCGAAACTTCAGTAATTCATAATAAATAGCTCGTTTATCAGAAAAATACGAATTTTATGTCCATTCCACATGAAATCGAATTCTTTACAATTTTGTAGCTTTAAGTTTTTTCAAATTCCAAACAGAAAATATCTGAAATCGACAAAAAAATGATTTTTAATACTTCCTGTAAGACCCCGAATTTTATGAAATAAAAGTATTCAATTTTTCTTATAATTACTATTCAGTAAATGGTTAAATTGATAAAAGTTTAAAGTTATGAGTGAAATATGATTTTTTTTCAAAATAAGCAAGTGGTTATAAAATAATCATTGTTGTCGGGGAATATTCGTTTGGTTGTGGAATATTCTTTCTGTCGGGGAATATTCGTACAACGACGCAGCCATTTGTGGGCCCCATAACAGAATAACTGTCGGGTGAAGAAAACGACAAATTTGTGTTTTTACAAATAACGGCGTAGTTGTTACCGTTAACACTGTTGGAATACCCGATGGTTAAAATACAGTAATACGCGTTATTGCACAGTAACACACGGTATTGCATAGTATTTTTGAAATTATTGATTCTTACGTAAGAAGGCACTACTCAATAATTGTTACAGTAATTACTGTTCAATATTTTATTTTATTGATTCAATAATTGCTACGTTGAAATTTTGTATTATTGTTGTTCAATAATTGTTGCTGCACAATATTTCCCATTATCAGATCAATAATTCATATTATTTGAATAGTATTATTAGATAGCATTATTGGCAATGTCTAGAAAGTTCTGTCTAAGGAGAGGTTTGGTTATCTAATTGCGCGCCAGTAAGGAGAAATCCTTATTGGAAAGCCCCCTCTTTCCTGGGAACGGCCTGGTTGTCATAAATGTGATTCTGTAATATTATTTGTGAATAATTAATTATTGATTCATATGATAAGAAAATATTTATTTTATGTGGATATAAATGAGGGATATATTTTTGTGGTTAAAACTGAAGGAGTTAATGTTGAGGTTTTTATCAGTATTTTTGTCGGAATTGAGGTATTAAAAATCAGGGTTTTTGAGATATTTTGCGGGGGTTATAATTTTTAATCCGACCGTTGGATCGTGGTAAATTTTGGATACGTTATACATATATAAGTTGAGTATATGTCCATAAATTTTGAACCGTTAAAAATGAACGTATGATTTGTTATGAATTTTAAGAGGTGGCTGATTCGGAAATCAGGTTATAAATCATTTTTGGTGGAAAATTCTAGAATTGGTGGGCCCCACTTGTGGTTGGTGAAGAAATGTGCTGAATTATATTTCAAATGTGGTGGGTGGGAATAGTAGCAGGTAAAGCCATCAGGTTGCAGGTCAAACCTACCAAAATTTTCCTATAAATAGAGGGCTAAGTTAGAATTGAAAATCACACCAAAAATATAAGCTTTCTCTCTTTCTCTCTCTATATTATGAAGCATATTTTGTGAGTATTTAGATACTTTGAGAGTTGCTATTCAGTGCAAGTTTCCTTCGGCTTTACATTCCGGTCAGAAGTACTGCTGTTTTGAGGTAAGGGATAGTAAGGGATAATAAGGGATAGTAATGGATTTTAAGGGTTGTTATGATTTTCAGTTTTGTAATTTTTCTGACCTTCAAAAAAATTCTGGAAAAATTTGAAACGATATTTTGATGAGTTTTCTTGATGGTGTCCAAAAATGGTGATTTTTGGATGCATAGATTGAGAGTTATGAATTTTATGAGTAAAGACTATTTTAAAAGTAACAGCTTATAATTCCTTGTGGTTAACTCCAAAATTGATGAAATTTTTATTGGGAGTACATGTATATGATAGAAGTATACTCTGTAAATTTCAGAATTTTTAGACAAAAGCACAATTTTTGATAAATGTCTAAATATTCGGCTATTTTGGCCATATGAAAAATAGTAAATGACTTTTAAAAATTCTGAGAAAAATATATGTTCACTATGGGACTATATTATGCTAAATTCCAGAAAAGGAATATTTTTGAAACGGATTTGGTATTTTTCATGAAAATAGTCTAGTTATGAGAAAATGAATTAAATATGTTTTGTGAAGAAAGAAAATTGAAAAATAGGATTTTATGGCTTGAGAATCCTATATGAGGTATATGCAGATTTTTGATGAGGGTTTTGGTTATTGATGATAAAATTGTAAGAGTTGGCATTTTATGATGATTAAATGCATTAATTAGTAAAGTGTAAACAATTAAAATAAATTGTTTATAAATTTAAGTAATGGTATTCTTTCAATATCATTATACCGAAATATTGGTATGAATTTTATTGTAGAATTTCTATCTTTTGTGTCGGGGTTACTATTCATGAGTTACGAATATTACTCTTGAGATTAAAACTATATGTTGATCATATTATTTTTATCATCATATATAACATTTTTATAACCCTGATGTTGAAATTCTCTTTCACTGGAGTGTAAAGATGGGTAGATTATTGGTATGATCATGACTAGGGTTCTCTTTGGCCTGTAGTGCAAAGTTGAATTGTGACTGGTATGATCATGACCATTGAATTTATAATTGAATATCTTAAACTTAAGTGCAAAGGTGAATTGATCAACATGGTTATAATTATTGTTTATATAAATTCTGAAATGATTATATATTTCTTTGAGATATGAATATATTTGGCCTGTAGTGCAAATATGAATTGTTGATGAATATCTTTGGCATGTAGTGCAAAGATGGTCTGTTGATGAATATCTTTGGCCTGTAGTGCAAAGATGAACTGTTGTTGAATATCTTTGGCCCGTATTGCAAAGATGGTTTGTTGATGAATATCTTTGGCCCGTAGTGCAAAGATGGTTTGTTGATGAATATCTTTGGCCCGTAGTGCAAAGATGGATTTGTTAGTATGATTATAAACAGGAATTGTGATTTGGTATAACCATGATCTTTGATGTTTCAGGTAAAGACAGGTGATGAAAATATTCTTCGTCCTGGGTGCGAAGAAAAATTTATAGTCACAATTATGATTATGAGTTATTCATATGATTGTGGAAAGGAACTTTTGAGTGATGTTACATGGATAAAACATTGTTGGTGGATTTTTAACATGGAGAAGATAATAGACTTTATAGTCTATTTGACTCTTCTAATAGATTGCTCGTTCCGCTGCAACTATGGTAATAAGAGTGTAGCTGGGTCGAGCGAGGGTAACGGAGAAATAGAACGGTGGTCTCTAGCTGTGGATGTTCTCCCGAAGCAGTATAGAAAAGTTCATTTAGTAGTTATATTTGGTGAATCCAATAGGGTAAGGTGTACCCAACGTTGGAAGGATGGTTTGCCACTATCATACAAGATGTCTAACGACATACAACCTCGTGTCATCATAAGACAGGGATGTGCTCATCCACTTGCTGAGTATATCTATGGACACTACCTATATAATCTTGGTGTTTGTTTGAAGTATAATTCTCAATTAGAGACAGTGGAGATAATGATAAGTCAAGAGAAGACTCACCATTGGAAAGAATATGATAATAATCTTCTCGTTTTTCTTTGGGGTCTATTGGGTCAACCAAGAATAATTCTGTGGCCATATGATATCTATCATAACCTAGACGCGTGGCCTCCCATGTACGAAGGTTTCCTTGAGCACTTCCCAAAGATTCTAATTTCTAAAACAGTCTTTGACTATACCTTTATGTAAGGTGCCACTGTGAGGTACTGTCCACGGTTGGGACATGAGTCACATTTGGTATATATTTGTATCCAAACTCACAGCATATGTGTTGTTGTATTTTGCACAACAATTATTGTAATAAAGTTGTAGTTGTTTTCTGTACCATGTATTTGGCGACTCAGAATAGGTTGGATGGAATGGACCTATTTTGGGGTCGTTACACTTCCAATCCGACAAAATACAGATAAAATACCTCAGTATTAATTCCTTCATTTATAACCACATAAATAAATAAATCTATCACTTATATCCACATCAAATAAATATTTCCTTATCATATAAATCAATAATTAATTATTCACAATAATATTACAAAATCACAATAATGACAATCAGGCAGTTTCCAAGAAAGAGGGGGCTTTCCGATAAGGATTTCTCCTTACTGGCGCGCAATTAGGTGACAAAACCTCTCCTTGACAGGACATTCTAGACATTGACAATAATGCTATCTAATAATATTATCCAAATAATATGAATTATTGATCTGATAATGGGAAATACTGTGCAGTGACAATTATTGAAACAACAATAATATAAAATATCAACACAACAATTATTGAATCAATAAAATAAAATATTGAACAGTAATTACTGTAACAATTATTGAGTAGTGCCTTCTTACGTAAGAATCAATAATTCAACAATACTGTGCAATACCGTGTGCTACGGTGCAACCACGCGTATTACTGTATTTTAACCACCAGGTATTCCAACAGTATTACCGGTAACAATTACGCAGTTATTTATAAAAACTCAAACTTTATCATTTTCTTCATCCGACATTTATTCCGTTATGGGGCCCACAAATGGCTGCGCCGTCGTACGAATATTCCCCGACAACAAGAATATTCTATGACCAAACGAATATTTCCCGATAACAATGAATATTTTAAAACCACTTGCTTATTTTGCAAAATTTACACATTTCACCCATAATCAAAGCATTATATCAAATTAACACCTTATTATTCATAATAATAATTAGAGGAAATTCGATTTTATTTACAATAAGTTGGGGTCTTACAACCTCCTCTCCTTATAAAATTTCGTCCTCGAAATTGACGTACGTACCTGGTGTTTCGAAAAGGTGGGGATACCTCACTTTCATTTTTGATTCCATCTCCCAGGTCATTTCTTCAATAGCATGGTTTCTCCACAAAACCTTAACTTGTGGTATAACCTTCGTGCGTAGGACATGCTCTTTCCTATCCAAGATCTTAACATGTACCTCCTCGTACGTTAAATCTTCGGCTATCTCGTCTGGTTCTAACTCAATAATGTGGTTCGGGTCTTTAATATATTTACGAAGCATAGATATGTTAAAAATATTATGAACACGAGAAATGCTTGGAGGTAATGCGAGTCTATAGGCCACATTTCCTATTCGATCAAGAATCTCAAATGGACCAACAAATCGTGATTTGAGCTTTCTTCTCTTTCCAAATCTTGTAACTCTCTTCCATGGTGCAACACTTAACAATATATGATCCCCAATATTAAATTCCACGTCCTTCCAATGAAGATCTGCATAACTCTTTTGTCGATCCTGTGCCATTTGTATACGTTTTCGAATCGTTTGGATCTTCTCTGTAGTCATTCGTACCAACTCTGGTCCCAACAATATTGCTTCACCCACCTCGTCCCAGCATACTGGAGAACGACATTTTCTTCCATACAACGCCTCGAATGGAGCCACACCTATACTTGCCTGATAACTGTTGTTGTAGGAGAATTCTACCAATAGTAGGTACTTATCCCAACTCCCTTTGAAATCTAGGAAACAGGGTCTTAATAGATCTTCAAGAGTTTGAATAGTCCTCTCTGATTGTCCGTCCATTTGAGGATGGTATGCCGAACTGAATAATGCTATCTAATAATATTATTCAAATAATATGAATTATTGATCTGATAATGAAATAAAAGTATTCAATTTTCCTATTTAGTAAATGGTTAAATTGATAAAAGGTTAAAGTTAAGGGTGATATATGATTTTTTTTCAAAATAAGCAAGTGGTTATAAAGTATTCATTATTGTCGGGGAATATTCGTTTGGTCGTGAAATATTCTTTCTGTCGGGGAATATTCGTACGACGGCGCAGCTATTTGTGGGCCCCATAACGGATAACTGTCGGAAGAAGAAAACGACAAAATTGAATAACGGCGTAGTTGTTACCGTTAATACTGTTGGAATACCCGGTGGTTAAAACACAGTAATACGCGTTGTTGCACAGTAGCACACGGTATTGCACCAATTATTGATTCTTACGTAAGAAGGCACTACTCAATAATTGTTATAGTAATTAATGTTCAGTATTTTATTTTATTGATTCAATAATTGCTGCGTTGATATTTTATATTACTGTTGTTTCAATAATTGTCAGTACACAGTATTTTCCATTATCGAAGAAATAATTCATATTATCTGAATAATATTATTAGATAACATTATTGGTAATGTCTAGAAAGTTCTGTCTAAGGAGAGGTTTGGTCACCTAATTGCGCGCCAGTAAGGAGAAATCCTTATTGGAAAGCCCCCTCTTTCTTGGGAACTGTCTGGTTGCCAAGTATTGTGATTCTGTAATATTATTTGTGAATAATTAATTATTGATTTATATGATGAGAAAAATTTTTATTTTGTGTGGATATAGAAGGAGAAATTTTTTAAAGTGACAATTGTTGAAAATCGATATTTTATCTTTTCTGATAAAATAATATTTTATTATATTATTATAATATAATAATGATGATATTTTTACAATGAATGTGGGATATATGAGTATTTGAGGAGGAAGATTATTTTTGTTGCAAAAGTTGTTTAAAACATGTTAAACATGTCTGTGGGCCCATTTCTTGACTGAAATTTGATTATAGCCTGTAAAATCGCCTATTTGTGGATTTCGGTCAATTTCTGTTTAGAATTTGAAAAAACTTTCTTCTACAAAGTTGTAGATAATGGAATTTCCTATGGAAAAAACATAAGGTTCAACTTTTTCTGATAAAAGGGCCATTTATTATGAATTATTGAAGTTCCAAAGTTCCGAAATAATTGATTTTTGGAAGTTTTAATTTTTTTTTTAAGAAAAACGTTTTTAACATTTTTGGGCCTCATTAAACATGTGTTAAGTTGCTAAATTTAGATTCTTGGTGTACGTAGGAATTTATATATAATATATTAATATTATATTAAATTTTATGCTTTGGTGTTCTAAGCATTTTCTTATAAATAGGGTGCTTAGGTTAGAATTAAAAATCACACCAGAAACTGAAATCTTCTCTCTCTTTCTCTCTCGATATATTGAGAGTATTCTTGTGAGTATTTTGATACTTTGAGTGTTGTAATACAGTGCAAGTTCCCTTCAGCACTATATTCAGTATTCTAGCCAGAAGTGCTATTCTTTCGAGGTAAGGGATATTATTTTTTTAAAAATGATATTATTTCTTTCAATATCATTATGCCAAAATATTGGGAATATTTTTTTTGTGAAATTCTTGTCTTTTAGTGTCGGAGTTACTATTTACGTATACGGCACTATTCACAAATACGGCACTATTCACAGAAAAATTAAAATTTTGTTTTTCGTCCAAAATATCTATTATGGATACTAGCTTTGATTGTATCCATGTTTTGATCATTCTTGAATTTTACTCCACTATGATTATTTATGAGGTATTTTTGGACATGGAATAGCTGAAATACGAATCCTTAATATTTATTCTTTTGCTTCACTGGATTCGTTTTCTTTAAAATATTTTTCATCATCCTCAGTCCTAAATGATGATATTACTGAATATCTTTGGCCTGTAGTGCAAAGATGAATGATTTCTGATGAATATCTTTGGCCCGTAGTGCAAAGATTAACAGGTGTTTAGATGAACATGACCAACTGGTGAATATCTTTGGCCTGTAGTGCAAAGATGAATATTTGATTTATGATATATATTGATTGATGTTACAGGGATAAAATATCAACGATAAACTTTTAAATTCATATATAGAAGATAGTAGATTTCATTCTCTACTTAACTCTTTTAATGAATTATTATTTCCGCTGCGAATATTGATCTGAAACTTGTTGTATATTGTATTCTATTAGATTTTTTCTTGTTGAAGACTAACGATAATTTGTTCTATATTATCTTAGTCATAATGTTCTTTACTGGGCTAGTTGAGCTCACCCTTTTCGTTTTTGTTCCATTTTTCTTCTCAGGAGGCGAGAATGTAGCGAGTACTAGTCGGGGTGTGGAATGATGGTTCTAGAAGTTGTTTTAGTAGTCCTCACTATTTTGTAAAATAGTGTATCAATAATTGTAATGAGGACTTATTTGAGTGTGGATATTGTCTAGATGACAATATTTATATTTAAACTCACAGTTTTTATGTTGTATTAATAAAGTTGTAGTTGTTTTTGTACCATATATTTTGACAACTCAGAATGGGTGTTGTATACCTATTTTAGGGGTGTCACATTGACCACCCCACATATAGTCATCGGTACTCCCTTGTATAGAGGAGATAAGGTAGTTCCATCTCTTATGGATTGGTGTTTCTCTTTGAGGATTTAATCGTAGCTTAGATGGTCTCCGGTTTTTCTCCCATTTATGGGGAGACCAGGTAGTTCCATCCCTGTGGTCTAAGCCGATGAGGTGTGGTTTAACCGCCCCACATATGGTCGCCGATGTATTTTCGTGTATTGGGGAGATTAGGTAGTTCCATCTCATATGGTTTGGTTGAAGGATGATCCCAGTACTGTTGACATGATTTTATGTTTTTGTAGGGGTGAGACCGCACCGTGAATGGCTACCTACGTACCCCCATTGATGAGGGGCGATCAAGTCTGCGTAGTTCCAACTTAGCGTGAAAAGGTTTAAAGTTGTATGTTGTGAAAAGGGTTTTGTTTTTGTTTTTGTAAAGGTTAGACCAGACCATAAATGGATGCCTACGTACTCCCGTGTATTAGGGAGATCAGGTCTTCATAGTTCATCCCCGGTGGTACAAACTGATGTGATTAGAAAGGTTTTAAAAACATGAATTGACTGATGGATTGATGATCCAGAACCAAGATGCTGGTTTGCAGGTAACTTCAGACATAATACCATTTCACGGTGTCTAAGTTGATGAGTTGGGGAAATTCTTCACCATCCATTTCTTGCAATCTGAGGGTTCATCTTGTCAATACTACATTGACAACAAACGGGTCTTCCTAATTTGGGGTGAATTTTCCTTTAGATTGATTTTGGTTGTCAAGGACTTTCTTCAAGACCAAATTGTTCTCTTTGAATTGTCGTAACCGAACTTTCTTGATGTAGGATCGAGTGATCCTCTGTTGGTATAATTGACCATGAAAGATGGTTGTGGCATACCTTTCATCTATCAGAGTCAATTGGTGGTACCAATCTTGTAACTATTGGTCCTCATCCATCTAAGCATCTATTAACACTCTCAGGGATCCCATTTCCACCTCTATGGGGAGCACTACTTTCATGCCATAGGTTAATGAGTAGGGGGTTGCCCCGGTAGAAGTGCGCATTGACATTCTGCAAGCTAATAGAGTCAGAGGCAATAGGTCAGGCCATCCTTTGATATTGACAGACATCTTTTACATGATCTTTTTGATATTCTTATTACAACATCACCATTCATCTTTGGACGATAGATGACGAAGTTAAGATGCTTAATGTGGAAGTTATTGCATAATTCCTCCATCATTTGGTTATTGAAGTTTTTGGCATTGCCTGATAAAATCACCTATGATTGTCCATATCGATAAATGACATTGTTTCTGATGAAACAAATGATCACCTCTTTAGTAACCCTGGGGGAAGAGGCTGCTTCTACCCACTTGGTGAAGTAGACAATCATGGTAAAGATAAACCGATGACCATTGTTGGCTTTGGGCTCGATTGGCCAGATCACGTCCATTTCCCACATTGAGAAGGGCCAAGGTGAACTAATATTGTGGAGCTCCCTTGGAGGGGCGTGGATAACATTTCCATGAATTTGGCACTGATAACATCTCTTGACGTGATCACCATAGTCAGCTTTGAGAGAGAGCAAGTAATGCCCTGTTCTTAAAATTTTGTTGATAAGTAGCGGGTCGCTCATGTGTGGATCGCATACTCCACCATGGATTTCATCCATGAGCCTCTGTGCTTGGTCTTTATCTAGACATCTTAGCAGGCCTAGTTTAGTATCTCTTTTGTAGAGTGCATCTTCGATCAGATAAAATTTCATGGCCATTCTATGGATCCACTTTCTTTCAACTTGACTCGCCCTAGAGGGCGTAGATCCATCTCCCAGATATTCCTTAATGTCCTGGTACCAAGGGTGTTGGATGGGAGGCAGTTCATTCGATACTTCTCCGATGTAATTCCCATAGGCTGTGGCCTTTTGGCTGGCAAAGGTGATGCTTGAAATGCTTCCCTTCTCAGTTATTTTGATCAAGGAGGCCAAAGTTGCTAGTGCGTTAGCAAAGTCATTCATGTTTCGAGGAATGTGGAGGAAGGATATTTCTTCAAACTCCAAAGCCATCTGGATAACTTGCCGATGGTAAGGCAACAAATGTAATTCCTTAGTGCGATAGATCCCAGTGGTTTGTTTGATTACCAGTTTAGAATCTCCAAAGACAGTTAACCATTTGACGCCCATAGATTGGGCTAGTTTCAACCCCATTAGCCTTCATACTCAGTTGTGTTGTTGGTGCTGATAAACTGTAATTTGATGGCAACGAGATACTGCTCTCCCGAAATAGACACTACAGCTCCATCAAAATACATCCTCCATGACTGGATTGTATCCCCACGATGGTGTTGCTGAATTGTTATTATCCCTTCATCGGAGAAATATGTTTCTAAGGGTTTGAAATCCCCTGATGGTGTTGTGGCCAGTTGATCCAAAATTCGTTGACCTTTGATAGACTTTTGAGTCACGTAGATGATGTCAAATTATTGGTGGATCAACTGCCATTTGGACAATCGACAATTTAACATGGGTTTGCTAAATACGTATTTGAGAGGATTCATGCGGGATATGAGATGGGTTGTGTGACCATGGAGATAATGTTGTAATCTCATGGAAGCCCATGTTAATGCACAATAAGTCTTTTCAATCAACGTGAACTTGTGCTCACTGATGCTAAATCTTTTGTTGAGGTAATAGATAACTTTTTTTTGGCCTCTATCGTCTATCCCAGCATGCAGCTCATGGAATTGTCATTGATTGATCGGTACATAAATAGGGGAACATCATCCATGGGAGGTACCAAGACATGAACTTTGACTAATTGCTCTTTGATGGAAAGGAAGGCTTTTTAACACTCTTCGTTCCATTTTGTTGGAGGAGTTCTTCCTTAACAACTTGAAGATGGGTTCACAGGTTGTTGTGAGTTGGGAGATGAATCGGCTGATGAAGTTGATTCTTCCCAGAAATCCTTGTATTTCCCTCTCTGTCTGGGGTATGAGCATCTGAGCAATGGCTTAAATTTTGGCAGGATCCAGCTCAATGCCTTTGTGGCTCACTAAAATCCCAGCAACTTGCCTGACTTGATGCCGAAGATGCACTTGGCCGGCTTCAAGTTGTACTTGCGCAACTGGTTGAAGAGCTTTTTGAGATGGTCTATGTGGTCTTCTTCCCTTTGGGACTTGACAATGATGTCTTCCACATAGACTTCTATTTCTTTGTGCATTAAATCATGGAAAAGAGCCATCATGGCTCGCTGATATGTAGCTCTTGCATTAATGAGGCCGAATGACAACCTTATGTAGCAAAAACTTCCTCAAAGAGTTATGAATGTTGTCTTCTCCTGGTCCTCTTCAGCAACCATGATTTGATGGTACCCAACAAAGCAGTCAACAAAGGAGTACATGTCATACTGAGTTGTTTTGTCAATGTGTATGTGGATAAATGGTACCAAGAAGTTGTCATTGAGACACGCTTTGTTCAAATCCCTGTAATCCATGCATACTCGTACCTTCCCTTCGGGTTTAGGTACGGGAACTATGTTTGATAGCCACTCGGGGTATGTTGATACCATGATGATGCCAACTTGAAATTATTTAACAATTTCTTCCTTGACTTTCAAACTCCACTCAGGTTTTAGTCACCTGAGTTTCTGTTTGACTGGCTTGAATCCCTCTTTGATGGGTAGGCCATGAATGACGATGTCAGTTGACGATCCGATCATGTCTTCATGAGAACTTACGAACACATCCTGGAATTGGGTCAATAATGCAATCATGTCATTCCTTTGGCTTGGGGTAAGGTCCATACAAATCTGGTTTTGTTTGGGATTTTCTGAGGTTCCAAGGTTGATAGAGGTGGTTTGATCAAGGTTTGGCTTGGGTTTATCTTTAACCCATTCTTTGATCTCCATAGGCACCTTAAAGTCCTCTTGCTCAATCTCCATCAAGTCAAATTTCAACTTTATATCAAAGTTGCAGTCATTGTGAAGAATTGGTACTCCATCAGCAAGTTTAGACAAATCTAACTTTGGAGTCCTAAAACAAAATGCTTTCACTTAATATATGAAACTGTTTGATCATACAGAGTGTTAGCATGGCATGATAAAAACAATTGTTAATACTATGCAACAAAAGTAAGCAGTTATTGCTATCTACAGGGCAGAGGGATTTTCTGCCCTTTTTACCATTTTCGGCAAATGCAAGGAGTGCTGCTCCAATTGCCGAGGGTCAAGTCCTGGTGGACAGCTGTGATGAAGGGGTAGTTATCATCCTTCTCCTCTTGAATGATGACTATGACGTCTGGACAGTCATCATCTGGAATATCTTTGTTCATACCCTCTGTGTGTAGTAGGACGCGCATCTTTGACAATCATCTCTTTATGTCTTACTTGAGCCTTTGATTCCTTTCCTCCATATCGGGGTCTGGAATTAGGACTTCTTTCCCTTTAGCCGGTCTAGGCTTAGGAAACAACATACCCTCCACAGAGACATGAATTTTCCTTAGAGGCCGTACATAATCTACATCTGTAGGTTAAGGCAATAGCATTGTAGATGAAGGAACCGGTGTATGCTTGTACGTGTTCTTATGATTGGACCCAAAGGAGTAGCCTAGTCCGGCCTTCCTTGTTTGGCTGTGAATTTGAATTGGGCATTTAATTCCTTGATGATTCGTTCATAACCCTTGTCCTGATTGGAAACCTAAGGATATCATCTCTTGACTGCCCGACATTACCTCGTCAAAAACTCTGGGTTTTAGAGCTGGAGCCCTGATGGGTTGATAGTGAGTGTTGCTCACCTCAAGGGCTTGGAAGCTGACAGACTCAACTTCTTCATTAAAACTGATTAGAGGCATATCACTTTGGACAAGATACTCTGGTTTAGTATTGACAGTGACCAGATTACTATTGATGATATACTTGAGTTATTGATGAAGAGTGAATGGGACGGCTCCCGCCATATAGATCTAAGGTATTCCCTATAGTAAATTATATCATGTAGTGATTTTGAGCATTTGAAAGGATATGTAGAAGGTATGTGGACCGATTTCCACCGGTAATTCAACCTCTCCCACAACATTTCGTTGAGATCCATCAAAGGCTTTGATGACGGTATGGCTGCTTCGAATCCGATTAATTGATCTTCATCCTTTCCAATGTGGTGTAGGGGCAGATGTTTAAAGATGATCCTCCATCTATTTGCATACCTCCGACCACATATCCAGAAGACATCACTGCTATGTGCAGTGACTTGCAATGACCCGTCCCTTCGGGGGGTATGTCATCGTCAATGAAAGATATCACATTACTATTGAAGATGTAATCTACTAGATGATGAAACTTTTCAACATCCACTATCTTTGGCAAGTGGGCTTCTTCCAATATCTTCATTAAGACCTTCCGATGATCTTCTGAAGAGAATACCAAGTCCAGAATAGATATATGTTGAGGTGCTTCTTCCAAGCTTTGCACCACCTTTGCTTCATTGTGTCCCATCATAGGTGTCGTGGCTTGGAGCTCCAGAATGGTAAGCACACTTCTTCTTTGTATTGAAGCCCTTTCCACTTGGATTGTCTGGTGGAAGGAGATGAGTGATTTTCTTCTAAGCTGTCAGAAAATTGAAAATATTTTCGAGTGAGTCCCCTAAGGGTGTGAACACTCTTGAACTTCTGACTTCTCCACTCTTTGACAAGGGAGGATTTGATGATTGTGCTTGAAAAGGGGAGTAGTTTCTCCTTTGAGTAGGCAAGCTTTGATTGTCTTTTTGAGTTTGCCCTTGCAGTATCAAGGAGACATCCTCTTCTTTCTTTTTATGGACCCTCCAGGGATCTTAAGCTCAACCCTTATCTAGCTCACCTTGCTCACCCCCCTTTAGCGACGGACCGGGCGACGATTCGGTCTGTCGATATATGTTCGATCTGTTGTTATATGTTGTTCGTGGCTAAAAGCTAAGATAACGGTTCTATATATAGCGACGGACCGAATCGTCGCCCGGTCTGTCGCTAAAGGGAGGTGAGAAAGGTGAGCTAGATAAGGGGTGAGTTTAAGATCCGGACCGTATATATATAAAAGAGGTAAATGGCCACGAAGTAAACTCCAGGCTTGACAGAAATGTAGATATATATATATATATATATATATATATATTGTCGATATTGGGATTTTTAATTGTCCTTTTTCTATTCTAGTTCTTTAGTGTTCTCATATTAGGTGAGATTTGTTTGAAAAACAAGTTGTGAAAAGGTCCGACATGTATATGTCGACTGTTGACATCAGGATTTTTATTTGTCCCTTTCTGTTACTTGTTCTTTGGTGTTCTCATGTTAGGTGAGATTTGTTTAAGCATTAAGGGACAAGCCCAAATTGTAGTAATGTTTAGTGTGACGCCCCCAAAATTAGGTATACATCACCCATCTTGGGTCGCCAGATACATGGTACAGAATTCAAATACAACTTAATAATACAACTGTCGTGTACAATACGACAAAACATATGCTGTGAGTTTGAATACAAATATCGTCTTCTAGAGATTATTCAAACTCAAAAGGAGTCCTCGTTACATTTATTATCACACTATTTTACAGAATAGTGAGGACTACTAAGACACCATCTCGGACCATCACTCCGTTCCCCGACTAGTCCCAGCTACGTTCTCATTTCCTGAAGAGAACAGTGAAAGAAAGGGTGAGCTCAACTAGCCCAGTAAGAAATATTATGACTAAGATAATGCAGAATAAATTATCATTAGTCTCCAACAATGTTAAACTGATAAAATATAACAGACATCAAGTTTAACTGCAGCGGAACAAGCAATCCATTAAAAGAGTCAAGTAAAAAATAAAATCTACTATCTTTTATGATTAAAAAGGCTTTTCATCACTGTTATCGCTGAGACTCAGCTTAATAAATAATCCACATCATCGAATCACCCCTGCACTACGGCCAAGGATATTTTTTAGTATCACGACCACAGTTATCCATGCACTACGGGCCAAGAATATTTATGTATTCATTAATGGTCATGATCATGCCAACAACTGTCCATCAATGCACTACGGGCCAATGAGAACTTTTACCACATCATTTGTAACATTACGGTCATGATTACACCGAATAATCCCCGGTCATAATCATACCAAGTCCATCTATGCACTACAGGCCACAGATGACTTTCAACAAAATATAAACATGAGGATGATGACAATAATATAAGAATTCAATAAAACAAGTTCAAGAATTATTTTATCCAGGAATTATTAACGTCCAAATTGTCAACATGATACTGTTTTGTAGAGTAAAATTCAAGAATGATCAGAAGAATATTTTCATGAAAAGATATTGGATGAAGTGCAAATATCAAGGATATTCTACTAATTTCATGGAGTATAGAAGTCAAAACTTTAACCAACTGAGTATAATAAAGAATGAAATAACAAAAGAAATCACCATGCATGCGGTACTTCGCATAGGCAGGTTATTCCAACAGAATAATAATAACGGAACCAGGTCAGGCAAAATTTGCACCTACAGGATGTTCCAACAGAGTAATAAAGACGGAACCAGGTCCGGTGTAAAACACACAGACAGGATGTTCCAACGGAATAATAATAAAGACGGAACCAGGTTCGGTGTAAAACACACAGACAAGATGTTCCAACAAAATAATAATAAAGACGAAACCAGGTCCGGTGTAAAACACACAGACAGGATGTTCCAACAGAATAATAGAAGAATGTCACCAAGTATAGGGTAGACCACGTATACAGGTTATTCCAACAGAATAAGAAGAAATGGAATAACAACAGTTCTCTTCATGAATAAGAAAGAATAACACCCTTTACGAGTACAACAAATAATATTCCCTACCTTAAGAAGAAGAGTACTGGATATATAAGTAGTGAAGTAGCAGAATACTTTCTTCTTTCTCTCTATAGTTTATCTCTCTAGAGTTTCAGTGAATTCGTAAGAAAATAATGAATGAATGAGCTTCTATTTATAGACAAATGGAATGCATAGTAACTAATCCATGAACGGTCCAGATTGATTTACTTTAATCTGACGGTCCATATTTAAAGAAAAATCTTTTAAATAAAATATAATATATTCTATTTTTATATAAAAAGATTTTTACTATGCAAACACTATGCAGACACTATGCAAATACTATGCATAATAAAATATAATATATTCTATTTATAGAATATCTTTAATAAAGTATTCTGTTTTATATAAAAAGATGTTTCTGTTTTATTACGTTAATAATACGAATAAAACAAAACGTCATTATCGCTATAATAATAAAAACAAAACGTCATTATCGCTATAATAATTCATATTAATAATCGACAATAATTGAGTCAAACTGAACGACTTCTTACATAAATATCAATAATCAATACCGTGTGCTACTATGCAACAACGCGTATTACTGTACTTTTAACACCGGGTGTTTCAACAGTTAACGGTAAAACTTCCGCCGTTATTTTCATAAAGTATTTTTGTCGTGTTCTTAATCCGACAATAATTCTGTTGTGGAGTCCACCAATGATTGTGACGTTGTACGAATATTGCCTGTTAAAACGAATATTCCCCGACCAATCGAATATTATATAACAACTTGCGTACTTTGCAAAATTTATAAATATTACCCACAACTATAACATTATCTCAAATTCACACCATAATATATAAAAAATTATTTCGAGAAAATTAATTCTTTATACGAAAAATCTGGGATTTTACGTTTAGCCCAAATGTGGATTAATGTGAAGCCCAGAGCTAATTAAATTAAGCCCAAAAGATAAGTTAATTAGATTAAGAACTAAGCCCAAATGATGATCCACTAGTTAAATAGGATCCATGGGGCAACCCATGGGTGAAGTAGTGGGCAAGAACTTTATGTGATGCCCAAGTACTTTATGTGATGATCAAGTGTTGTGATGAGCAAGAAAGATGAGTGGCTAGCAAGTTTATTTAGTGGTTAAGTAGATGAATAATAAGAAGGTTAATTGAGGAGGTGGAGTGATTAATGACTAGTATGCCCTCACCTTAGCTCTCCTCTAAATAGAAGAAGGTGCTAGTCATTATTCATTGTTCAAATTTCATCCAATACAAATTAACTTAATTGTTAGAGAGAATAAGCACTTTATAAGCTAACACATCCTTTGCTAGATTTTTAAAGAGAAGAGAAGTACTAGTCTTCAAGGGTAAGACTCTTGTCTAAGATATCTTCCATCTCTATCATAATAGGGTGATAAGAGAAGTGTAACCTAATGAATTTATATGCTAAGAACATATGAGAAGTGGTTAAGCAATGAACTTGAGCCGAATAAGTTAGGAATAAGTAACTTAAACCTAAACAAGTTATGAATTTATGGAATATACCTATGAACTTGTCATATGGTTAACTTAAGAAGTTGGTATGATTAATAAGATGTAAGCATGTAGCTTAAATGACTTAATTAAGAGTAAGTCATAAGGAAATGAAAGTTTTGTATTGTATAATTTGCTAAGTTATGAACTCATAAGAAATAAGCTATAACCTAATTTGAATGTAAGTTATTGAATGATATAAGTTGAGATGTCTAGTATTGAAATGAATCCTTTTGGAATGATGAAAAAATTGTTAATAATAAAGTTTTGCCGGAATTCACACGATTGGACGATAATCGTCGAATTCGTGAAATTCTCGGAATCGAAGTCGTATTTTATGTTTGAACTCAGAAACATTAGTTTTCGATGAAGACAAGTCGTATTTGGCATTATAGAGTTGCGGACTCGAAAATTACCGGATTCCGAATTAGAACGAAGAAACGAGCGTTGAACGTTCACGAACGTTTATCGTTTTCGTTAAAATGGACTAATAGGTGAATTTTTAGCAAACGAAGTAGAATAGATAAAATTCTTGCATGAACACGTAGAGTACGTAATTTGTGAATCGTAGGCTCTTGAACGAGCCAATTCGGACATATAACAAAGAAGTTACGAGTTCGGGAATCTCACAAGTTGAAAAATCTATCAAAATTATCTGTGGCACAGAGTCCGCACTGCGGCGCGACTCCAAGCCAATTAACCGGCGCCGCAGCGCCAAAATGAGTCGCAGCCCCTGCAAACTCGCGCCGCAGCGCCGGGTCTGGTTTCTAGGCAATAACATGTGACGCCGCAGCGCGGCACAAAGAGTAATAGTCGGCGCCGCAGCGCCAACCTTAGGGTCTAGATCACAAAGAATGTTTACATGTTGAGCATGGATAGTAAATGATTACCAATTAACTAAGGATCTTAATATAGCATTGTTAATACATAATTGAGCCTTAAGTATGAACACTTAGGGTTGAAGAAAGTCAGTTACATATGAATGTATGAATAACATAACGGAAAGCCGAAACCAATAATAACAAATCTATTACGTAATTAGATTGAGAAGAAGGGTAAGATTCTTTAGGAACCATGTATGAGTATTCATGACCTAATGTGCTATGTGATGTATCATTTATTGTAGAGACTTGAAGACTTAAAGTGCATATGTTATAAACTGTAGCAGGCGCTAAAGGCAAGTACTCTAACCCTTGTTCTAGTTCGATCCTGACAAGTCTTTGTGATTCATGTATTCTTCGCATGAGTTAATGTCTAATGAAGTCAAAGCCAATTCTTTCGGCTAGACTTATGCTATGTTGGATTTCTTATAATCTATCAAGTATTGACAAGGATTTACCAAACTAATGTTGTGGTGGTTTTCAAAGGAGACTGAGTAAGCTAAATTGTTTTGTCTTCAAACGATAGGCACGTGAGGTTACCACAACTTAAACGTATACATGTTTAATAAATGTAGTGTTGATCAACATAGAATACTATAGGCTGATCACCTAGACGTGCTCGTAAGTTATGTCGGACTTACGGACTTTGTGCCAGGATGTCCTTTTCAAAGTACTTATGAAATGGTCACGGTCTTGAACCGGAATTGATGTTTTACTGAATATTGTTGTTGTAAAACGGTTTGAAAGAAAAGAAGTGCTATTTTGAATTATCGATAGTACTTCGTAACTATTGTTCAGTTATTGAAGATATATGATTCCTATGTCTCAAGCATGCTATTTTACTAGAATTTTTGTACTTGCTGAGCTAGTTAGGCTCACTCTTGCTTGAACCATATGAATGCAGCTAAGACCGAACGAACCGACGGATCCGACAAGGATAAAGGGAAGGCAAAGGTGAACCCGTAGATTACTTATGTAATAGTATAGTTTTGTAAGAATAATATTTGATATTATGACAATGACAAATGTAACAGTTATACAGAACATGGGAAATGTTAATATTACTTTGAATATATAGAAGACATATTCGTTCTTTTGAGGCATTTCAATTGAATAATTGTGTGAACTGTAGCACCGTGCAGCACCATCTGTCAGGTTGGAAGATACCCGGATTTGGGGGCGTCACAGGTTTGTATCAGAGCATTAGGTTATAAAACTTAAGGGGGGATTTAAAACTTAAGTCATAACCTTAAGAAAAGTCAAAGAATAAAATATGTAAATTAACCTTATAAAAATGCATTATATATGTTATGTGTTTTTATTACTCTACTGACATGTACTAATCAAACTTTTTGTGTTGTTGTAGATTTCAGGAGAAAATAGAGACGTACATGTAGTCAGTGAAGGGTCAGTAAATTAGATAGAAATTATACCGAACCCCATAGCAGCAAATCCCGAAGTGATAGTGGTTGAGTCTGGAGACTCGGAGAGTCTAGATCTCATGTCCATGTTCGACGACATGTTAGAAGAAGAGGTGGAGGTGGTGTCCTTCAACCATGTAGCGATAGCAGCAGAGATGGCTCCGGGGGAGTCGATGATGTCACTTTTCATGTCAGTTCTGGATAGAAACATCCACTACTGTCAGGAGGTTATGGAGCTGAAAGCCGAGCTCCAGGCAGTTATAGAAGATAAGACGGACGTGGAGTCCATGTGGGAACAGGAGAATGATGAAAGGGTTTTGGCTAAGGACAAGGTCCATGAGCTGAAACAGGAGGTCTTTGAGCTTAGGGGGGAGCTAAAGACCAAGAAGCAGAAGATAGGGAGAATGTCCTATATCCATAGGAGTTCTTATGCGGACTTCCAGCTGCAGGTAGCTGGTTATCCCGTAGAGACAGGGCAGACACGGCATACTATCAGCCGTGATATTATTGTCGGTCTTGCCAAGGCGGATTTTGAGAATGCCTTAAGGCAGATGTGATCTAGTAGTGGCTAGAGTAGGTTAGATATGTAAATATTTTATATCTAGTAGTGACGTAAAACCCTCTTTTGTATAACAAAGGGTAGTCTTTTGTAAATCCCAATTTTTGGAAAGTAATTGCGGGAGAATAATGTAATCAACTTAGGCTGTGTAATGTAACCGATGTAGTGTTATACTATGATAAATTAATATAATTTTATTTTTCGAAACATGTTGAGTAATGAATGTTTGAATTATTTGTGACGCTCCCAAAATAGGTCCAATCCATCCAACCCATTTTGAGTCGCCAAATACATGGTACAGAAAATAACTACAACTTTATGATTACAATTGTCATGCAAAATACGACAACACATATACTGTGAGTTTGGGTACAAATATATACCAACTGTGACTCATGTCCCAACCTTGGATAGCACGTCACAATGACACATTACATAAAAGTATAGTCAAAAACTGTTTTAGAAATTAGAATATTTGGGAAGTGCTCAAGGAAACCCTCGTACATGGGAGACCATACTTCTAGGTTATGATAGATATCATATGGCCACAGAATTATCATTGGTTGACCCAATAGACATCTTGTATGATAGTGGCAAAACACCCTTCCAAGTTAAATTCACCTCACCCTCAATATCTATAGACCACCGTTCTATTCCCTTGTTATCCCTCGCTCGACCCAGCTACACTTTTATTACCTGAAAGGAATTGTGAAGCAAAAGGGTGAGCACAACTAGCTCAGTAAAGAATATCATGACTAAAGATAAATAAATTATCAATAGTCTTCTACAGAATTAAATCAGAGATTTAGAACATATGGTAGATGATATAAATTTTCAACCATAGTTGCAGCGGAACGAGCAATTCATTAGAAGAGTCAAATAGACTATAAAGTCTATTATCTTCTCCACGTTAAAAGTCCACCAACAATATTTTATCCCTGTAACATCAATCAACAGTTCCTTTCCACAATCATATGGATAATTTATAATCATAATTGTGATTCTAAATTTCGCATCCAAGACGAAGATAATTTTCATCACCTGTCTTTACCTGAAACATCAAAGATCATGGTTATACCAAATCACAGTTCCTGTTCATAATCATACTAATAAATTCATCTTTGCACCACGGGCCAAAGATATTCATCAACAGTTCATCTTTACACTATATGCCAAAGATATTCAACAACAAGTTATCTTTGCACTACGGGCCAAAGATATTCATCAACAACTCATCTTTGCACTACAGGCCAAAGATATTCTTCAATAGTTCATATTTGCACTACAGGCCAAATATATTATTATCTCAAAGAAATATATAATCATTTCAGAATTTATATAACCAATAATTATAACCATGTTGATCAATTCACCTTTGCACTTAAGCTAAAGATATTCAATAACAATTCATCTTTGCACTATAGGCCAAAGATATTCAATAACTGTTCATCTTTGCACTACGGCCAAAGATATTCCTTAACAGTTCATCTTTGCACTATAGGCCAAAGATATTCAATAACTGTTCATCTTTACACTCAAGTAAAAGAGAAATTCAACATCAGGGTCATAAAAATGTTATATATGATAATAAAAATAATATAATCAATATATAATTTTAATCTCAAGAGTAATATTCATAAATCAACTATAATTTGGTTAAAAAAAAACCAATTTTGTCGTGAATAGTACCCGTGAATAGTAACTCGTGAATAGTAACTCATGAATAGTAACTCGTGAATAGTAACCCTGACTCAAAAAGGTAAAAATTCTACAATAAAATACATACCAATATTTCGGTATAATGATATTGAAATAATAATATTTCTTAAGCTTATAAACAATTTATTTAAATTGTTTACACTTTACTAATTAATGCATTTAATCATCATAAAATGCCAAACTCATAATATTTCATCACCAATAACCAAAACCCTCATAAAAAATCTGCATATACCTCATATATGATATTCAAGCCATAAAATCATATTTTCCAATTTTCTTACTTCACAAAACATATTTAATTCATTTACTCATAACTAGACTATTTTCATGAAAAATATCAAATCAGTTCCAAAAATATTTCTTTTCTGGAATTTAGCATAATATAGTCCCATAGTGAACATATATTTTTCTCAGAATTTTTAAAAGTCATTTACTATTTTTCATATGACCAAAACAGCCGAATATTTAGACATTTATCATAAATTGTACTTTTATCTAAAAATTCTGAAATTCACAGAGTATACTTCTATCATATACATGTACTCCCAATAAAAATTTCATCAATTTTGGAGTTAACCACAAGGAATTATAAGCGGTTACTTTTAAAAATAGTATTTTCTCATAAAATCCACAACTCTTAATCCATACATCCAAAAATCGCCATTTTTGGACACAATCAATAAAACTCATCAAAATATCATCTCAAATTTTTTCAGAATTTTTGAAGGTCCGAAAAATTACGAAATTGAAAAACATAACAACCCTTAAAATCCCTTACTATCCCTTACAATCCCGTACTATCCCTTACAATCCCTTACAATCCCTTACCTCAAAAGAGCAGTACTCCTGACTGGAATAACGCTGAACGAACTTGCACCGTATAGAAACACTCAAGATATCAAAATACTCACAAGAATACACTCGATAATATAGAGAGAGAAATAGAGAGAAAACTTCAGTTTCTGGTGTGATTTTCAATTCTAACCTAAGCACCTATTTATAGGAAATTGCGTAGAACACCAAAGTAGAAAATTGAATATAATAATATATTTATAACCAAATTTTCCTTAGCCCACCACATCAAAAACATATTTTTCACACAAATGCACCAAAAATGCAAAACATGTTTTAAACAATTTTTGTAACAAAAATCAATTCAGACTCAATAATTCGGAACTTCAATAATTCGTAATAAATAGCCCTTTTATCAGAAAATTCGAATCTCGCGAGTTTTTATAGGAAATTCAATTCTCTACAACTTTGCAGAAGAAATTTTTTCTAAATTCCAAACAGAAATTGACTGAAATCCACAAACGGACGATTTTATAGTCTATAATAAATTTTCGGTCAAGAATTGTGTCCACCAACACACAAAATATGTGTTAATCATTTAATGCCACAAAAATACTCTTCCTCCACATATACTCATATATCCCACATTCATTATAAAAATATCACCATCAATATATT
Source organism: Panax notoginseng (assembly GCA_016801055.1). Taxonomy (NCBI): domain Eukaryota; kingdom Viridiplantae; phylum Streptophyta; class Magnoliopsida; order Apiales; family Araliaceae; genus Panax; species Panax notoginseng. Next base: position 109,937,714 of record CM029021.1, read on the forward strand.
ATTAAAATAATATATTTAAATGAATTATTTTATCAGAAAAAGATAAAATATTAATTTTCAACAATTGTCACATTTAAAAATTTTCTCCATCTATATCCACATAAAATCAATATTTTCCTCATCATATAAATCAATAATTAATTATTCACAAATAATATTACAGAATCACAGTACCGGCAACCAGGCAATTATTCCCAGGAAAGAGGGGGCTTTCCAATAAGGATCTCTCCTTACTGGCGCGCAATTAGATGACCAAACCTCTCCTTAGACAGAACTTTCTAGACATTGCCAATAATGTTATCTAATAATATTATTCAGATAATATGAATTATTGTTCCGATAATAGAAAATACTGTGTAGTGACAATTATTAAAACAACAGTAATATAAAATATCAACGCAGCAATTATTGAATCAATAAAATAAAATACTGAACAGTAATTACTGTAACAATTATTGAGTAATGCCTTCTTACGTAAAAATCAATAATTGGTGCACTACCGTGAGCTACTGTGCAACAACGCGTATTACTGTGTTTTAACCACCGGGTATTTCAACAATGTTAATGGTAACAACTATGCCGTTATTTAAAAATAACTTATTTTTGTCGTTTTCTTCATCCAATCGCTTTCCGTTATGGGGCCCACAAAAGACTGCGTCGTCGTACGAATATTCTCCGACAGTAAGAATATTCCACGACCAAGCGAATATTCCCCGACAACAATGAATATTTTATAACCACTTGTGTATTTCGAAAAAAAAAATTATATATCACCCTTAACTTTAACATTTATCAATTTAACCATTTACTAAATAGTAATTATAAGAAAAATTGAATACTTTTATTTCATAAAATTCGGGGTCTTACATTATTGTTTAAAATTGAATAATAATTAACTAACAGGAATTGAATAATAAAGAAATGTGTGGTTTATTGTAATAGCAAAATGCCGCAAAGAAGAGTACCACGTAATCAGAGTGCGAACGTAAATCAACCGGAGGGAGGTCCGGTTAACCTCATGCAGGAGTTTGTGAACCTTTTAACAGTCGCATTTAATAGAACTGGGGCTAACATCCCCGTAAATCCTTGTGTAGCACGAGCTACCACTTTTAAGGATTTGAAAAGTGTGGGTCCGCCGGAGTTCAAAGGAACTACGGACCCTATCGAAGCCCAAACATGGGTGAAGGAAATCGAGAAGGTATTTGTGATAGCAAATGTTGACGAGGCCCAGAAGGTTGCCTTTGCAACCTACATGATGAAGGGAGAGGCCAACTTTTGGGGGGAGGCCAATCAAGCTAGGGCCGGGATAGAGGTGATAAGTAGATTTTATACCTACTTATCCGGTATCTGTTACTTGAATTAGTTACTTAATCTCATGTTTCTTAGTTATTTTTCGTGTATTTTGTGTTCGTTTTGTAGATTATATGCTTGGGAGCTGTGATTGCAAAGAATTGGTATGATATCGCAAAGAAAAGCAATCCGAACATCATTTGGGCTTTCATGTTCATTTCATTTTTTGGCTTGAAACTTTGATTACATTGTAGAGCTTCTTCTTAGCTTTCTGGAACAATTTGAATCATTCCAATCAGAGTTCGGATGCAAGAGTTATGACATTTGTACCAACGGACGTCGAACGTCACTGTTTCGAGTGATCATTTACATAGCAGCCACTTCAGAGCCACTTTCAACATTTCCCCGGTCCTTATTTCGAAATACTCAAAGCATGAAAGTTTTAGATCAACGTCTCCTCTTTTCGGAACATCTTTAATCATCAAAATCGGAGTTCAGACGAAGAAGTTATGGCCATTTTACCAAAGGATGTCAGAGCAGAAAATTCCAGAAAAACTTCTAGCGCGGGGGCGCCCATTTCTAGGCCATTTCCAGCGTCGGGGCGCTAGGGACCAGAATCCCAGCACCGTGAGCAGCGCTGGGGCGCTGGGGATGGGCGTGGTCAAGTTTGGACGCGTTTTGGGGCGAATTTTGATATTTTTTTGACTCCAAATAGGATTGGGTTTGTTCCTAAGCTAAAAATTGGACTTATAACCTATAAATACATGATGTAAGGCATAAAATAATGGAGGATTGGAGAGGGCGAGAGCATTTCACTAGATTAGATTAGAGTAAATTAGATCAAAACACTAGTTCTTATTAGATTTGGAGATTGAAGCAACTTGGAGACCATTGAATATTCAAAGTAGGAGCAAGGAGGGAGTGTCAAATCTACAGACAATAGATTATATCTTCTTATCTTCTTATATCTTTGTCTTTTAATAATTATTCAATTATGAATTCTTAGTTTTAATTCAATAGTCATGAACTAATTCTTTGTTTGAGATTACAATGGATCTTATTGTGTAGTTTATTTTAATATGATTCGCTATCAATTATTATGTTCTATTGTGAGGATTGTCTATTGTGATTTGGACTTAATTGCTTAATTACCTAGCTAACAATTACCGTGATAATCTATATGAACTCGAGATATGAAGTATAGATTTAGATCTTATCATGATAGCATGTGTTTGTGATTTCTGCATAGATGAAATTCATAATTCGTGTTTAGGATAGAGATATACCTTTACGCCATATATAATCTTCTAGAGAACTTGTGCTTTAAATCCTTTTTAATTATAATTCACATAAAGATATAGTAGATTAGTTAATTAGGGTGTCTTGCTTAATTCTATCATCCGTGGATTTAAGTGAGTATGGGTATTATGCATCGAGAAATAGTTTTATCTGCTTTAGTGTTCTTGATTAACAATTCATGATAGAGAATAATTGATGAGAAGTGTGTTAACTTAAATGAAGCAATAAGTGAAGTTGTGATCTTAAATCTTCGTAATTTGATTTTTAATTAGTGGTAATTAGAATTAGTGTAATTAAATAATTTAATTTATATAATTTGAAATTCATTCATTTAAATAAGATTAAGTTGGTTACGAGTTAGTACTTGGTGATTTTTATTAAACAATTCCTCGTGGAAACGATACTCTACTTTTACTTTATTACTTGTTGACCATATATATACTTGCGTGTTGTGCGTAATTAGATTTTACCCAACAAGAGGTTCTAACGTGGGCAAGGTTCAAAGAAATATTTTTCGTGAACTACTTTCTCACGAGCATGCAGGGAAGGATGGAGATACGGTTTCTGGAATTGAAGCAAGGGGATATGACGGTTCCCCAATACGCCGCCAAGTTTAATGATTGGCGAGGTTCGCTCCACACCAAGTGGACACCGAGGTTAGGAAGGCACGACGGTTCAAGCAGGGCTTGAAACCTTGGCTCTATAACCGCATATCGGTATTCCAATGTACTTCCTTTGGAATAATATTAGAGAAGGCAATAATTGCCCGAAGGTGATAGCGAGGCGTTGAGCCAGTACCACAAAGATAAGAAGAATAATGGGAAAATAGACGGGGGAGTGAAGATCAAGGGAGCCAGTGGAAGTGGCGAAGGGTACAAATGGAAGGTGTTTAGCTCTGGGAATACCGGAGTGAAACAAGGAGACCCGAAGAAGAGGATAGAGGCCTGCAAGACCTGTGGGAAGACTCATTTAGGAGTCTGTCTCAAGGGTAAGGTCGTATGTTACAATTGTGGATAGGAGGGGCATATTACGCCTAACTGTCCGAGTCTGAAGAAGAACCACGGATGCTTTGTGTGTGGGTCAACTGACCACATGGCAAAGAACTGCCCAAAGAAGGGGACGAATGGGAATAAGGGTGCCAACAGTGGTAAGTTAACTATTGGGGGTCCAGCGCAGACGGGTAGACCGATGGCCCGTACATTTAACATGACCGTCCAAGATACGATAGCCTCAGGGGACGTAGTCGCAAGTATTATTCCGATCAACGATCTAAATGCATACGTGTTGTTTGACTCGGGTGCTACTTGTTCGTTTATCGCATGTGATTTTGCTAGACGATTAGAATTACTTCCCGAAAGGTTGCCTATACCTTTAAATATTAAGGTAGCAAACGAAGAGATAATTATGGTTGAAGATATTCACAGGAGTTGTTGCGTAGATATACGGGGTTGTAAATTATCGGTAGATCTGATACCGATAAAGTTAGGAGAATTCGACGTAATTCTCAGAATGGATTGGTTGGTGAACCATGGAGTAATAATAGATTATCAAAAGAAATGCGTAAATATTAGAACGTTAAAACAACCTCAAATAGTATTTTACAGTAATAAATCGCCGGGACGTTCGTGTTGTCTTACCATGACACAAACTAGGAAATTATTGAGGAAGGGGTGTGTAGGCTATTTGTGTCATGTGGTTGATACCCAGAGGATGGGAGCAACCACGCCTGTAGTGAGTGAATTCGTAGATGTATTTCCGAGTGAATTATCGGGTCTTCCATCGGATAGGGAGACCGAATTCGTAATAGACATTGTGCCAGGAGTGGCACCAGTTTCCAGAGCACCGTATCGTATGGCGCCAGTGGAGATGAAGGAGTTGATGGTGCAGTTGCAAGAACTGTTGGACAGAAAGTACATTCAACCGAGTGTTTCACCGTGGGGAGCACTGGTATTTTTTGTCAAGAAGAAGGACGGATCGTTAAGACTTTGTATCACATATCAAGAGTTGAACAAGTTGACAATACAGAATAAATACCCATTGTCCAGGATCGATGATCTTTTTGATCAGTTAAAAGTGGCAAAGTATTTTTCTAAAATAGATTTAAGGACGGCGTACCATCAGCTGAAGGTTAGGAATGAAGACGTACCAAAGACGGCATTCAGGACTCGTTATGGGCATTACGAGTTTCTGGTGATGTTATTTGGGTTGACTAATGTACCAGCTGTATTTATGGATATGATGAATAGAGTGTTCAAATAATATTTGGACAAGTTTGTCGTGGTATTTATCGATGATATTCCAGTCTATTCTAAGACGCCAGAAAATCATACTGAACACCTAAGGATAGTTTTGGAGACATTAAGGAAGGAGAAGTTATATGCGAAGTTCGCTAAGTGTGAATTCTGGTTAGAGAGGGTACAATTTTTAGGTCATGTCATTGACTACGAGAGGATTTCAGTAGATCCAGCGAAGGTGGAAGCCGTAATGAATTGGGAACAACCGAAAATATCGACTGAGGTGTGGAGTTTCCTAGGGTTAGCGGGTTAATATTAGAGATTCATTCAGGATTTTTCAAAGATAGCTACTCCGTTGACTAATTTGACAAAGAAGACGGTGAAGTACGCGTTGACGGAGAAATGCGAAGACAGTTTTCAAGAACTGAAGAAGAGATTGAGTGAAGCGCCTATTTTGTCATTACCCGATGACACAGGAAATTTCGTAGTATATAGCGATGCTTCGCATAGAGGACTTGGTTGCGTGCTCATGCAGCATGGCAAGGTCATTGTGTATGCATCTAGGCAGTTGAAGGATTATGAGAAAGTTTACCTTACTCGTGATCTGGAACTGGTCGCGGTAGTGTTTGCCTTAAAGATATGGCGACATTATCTTTATGGGGAAAAGTGTGAGATATACACGGACCACAAGAGTCTAAAATATTTCTTTACACATATGGAGTTGAATATGAGGCAGAGGAGATGGCTGGAGTTGATAAAGGATTAAGATTATGAAATCCTGTATCACCTTGGAAAAGCCAATGTAGTGGTCGATGCCTTAAGTAGAAAGGGTTGAGAGAAGTTGTCTATGTTAACGGCTCAAACTGAGTTAGTAACAGAGGTGTCTAGGATGGAGTTAGAGGTGAAGTTGCTAAGTGAGGCAGATCAGAGACTATTTGCGACAGAGATATAGTCTACCATCGTAGAGAGAGTCAAGGAGGTGCAGCTCAAAACTGATGAGTGTGACCAGATGAAGAAGCGGTTGACAAATGAAAAAGATATTAAGTTTAGTCTTGATAATGAGGGATTATTAAGATTTGAAGGAAGAATTTGGGTTCCAAATGAGATGGAATTAAAGGAGCAAGTGTTACAAGAGGCTCACAGTTCGAGGTACTCTATTCATCCTGGTAGCACTAAGATGTATCAAGACCTTCGACAAAGTTTTTGGTGGCCGAACATGAAGAGAGAAATAGCTGAGTATGTGAGTAGGTGCTTGACTTGTCAGAAAGTTAAGGCCGAATATCAACGACCAAGTGGCTTGTTACAGTCATTGGAGATTCCGGAGTGGAAGTGGGAGCATATCACGATGGACTTTGTGGTGGGACTTCTAACTACTCAGAAGGGGTATGATGTGATTTGGGTAATAGTGGACCTGTTGACGAAGTCGACTCACTTCTTGCCAATTCTAGTTAAATATAACTTAGATCAGTTAGCTAAACTTTATGTTAAGGAAATTATTTCCAGACATGGAGTACAAGTTTTGATTGTGTCAGATCGTGACCCACGATTTACGTCGAACTTTTGGAGAAGTCTACAAGAGAAGTTGGGGATGCAGTTGAAGTTGAGTACGACATATCATCCATAAACCGATGGACAAATCAAGAGAACAATTCAGACGTTAGAAGATATGTTAAGATCTTGCGTCATGGATTTCAAGGGTAGTTGGGATGATCATCTACCATTAGTAGAGTTTGCGTATAACAATAGTTATCATGCAAGCATAGGTATGCCGCCCTACGAAGCTTTATATGGAAGGAAGTGTCGAACGCCATTGTATTGGGCTGAAGTGGGAGAACGCAGAATGTTGGGACCAGAATTGGTGCAACAAACAACGGATATAGTGAAGCTAATACGAATGTGATTGTTGGCAGCTCAAGACAGACAAAGAAAGTTAATAGATTTGCATCGAGTAAATAGGAAGTTCGAAGTAGGCTCGTATGTATTTCTAAAGGTATCTCCCTGGAAAGGAAAGATACGCTTTAGAAAGAAGGAAAAGTTAAGTCCCAGGTTTATATGAGCTTTTGAGATATTAGAAAAAGTGGGAGGGGTAGCCTATGTGGTAGCATTGCCTCCATACTTAGAACGAATACATAACGTGTTTCACGTATCGGTATTACAACCCTATAAGCCTGGTTACAAACACGTAATAGAGTATGAGTCGATTCATATTGAGAAGGACTTAACATATGAGGAGGTGCCAATTCAAATAATCGATCGAAAAGAGCAAGTTCTACGAAACAAAGTTATACCGTCTGTAAAGGTGTTATGGAAGAACCACGATGTCGAAGAAGCAACGTGGGAATTAGAAGAAAAGATGAAAAAGAATTACCCTCAATTATTTGTGTAATTTTTTTTAGCGAGATTCTGGGGACAGAATCATTATAAGGGGGAGAGAGTGTAACACCCCAGAAAATCGAACCATTTGTAAATTCGTTTATAATGAATAAAATAATATTATTTATTATTATTATGTGTTAATAAGATGAATGTCGCTCTATAAGCTAGAAACGTCGAAACATCGTAGTATTTGAACTGCGTGAGGAAATTAAAGTGTTTGAATTTTCAAAACGAAAATAAAAGCTTTCCGAGAAATTTTTTGAAAAACATTATTCATCATTTATCGCTCAGGAATTATTTTTGAACTTCCGAGAAATACGTAACGTCAAATATCGAGGTGAGATGGATTATGTAATAATAATCTAAGTATGAAAAATGCAATATTTCGCATGTGGACTTAAATTGAGAGCGTTGGGAAATTAATGTCTAAGGAATGAACTTGTGTAATCTTGTAGGATGTGCAAGTTCATTAAGTATTAAGGGACAAGCCCAAATTGTAGTAATGTTTAACCCAAGTGTGGATTAATGTGAAGCCCAAAGCTAATTAAAGCAATCCCAAAAGATAAGTTAATTAGATTAAGAACTAAGCCCAAATGATGATCCACTAGTTAAATAGGATCCATGGGACAACCCATGGGTGAAGTAGTGGGCAAGAACTTTATGTGATGCCCAAGTACTTTATGTGATGATCAAGTGTTGTGATGAGCAAGAAAGATGAGTGGCTAGCAAATTTACTTAGTGGTTAAGTAGATGAATAATAAGGAGGTTAGTTGAGGAGGTGGGGTGATTAATGACTAGTATGCCCTCACCTTGGCTCTCCTATAAATAGAAGATGGTGCTAGTCATTATTCATTGTTCAAATTTCATCCAATACAAATTAACTTAAGTGTTAGAGAGAATAAGCACTTTATAAGCCAACACATCCTTTGCTAGATTTTCAAAGAGAAGAGAAGTACTAGTCTTCAAGGGTAAGACTCTTGTCTAATATATCTTCCATCTCTATCATAATAGGGTGATAAGAGAAGTGTAACCTAATGAATTTATACGCTAAGAATATATGAGGAGTGGTTAAGCAATGAACTTGAGCCGAATAAGTTAGGAATAAGTAACTTGAACCAAAACAAGTTATGAATTTATGGAATATACCTATGAACTTGTCATATGGTTAACTTAAGAAGTTGGTATGAATAATAAGATGTAAGCATGTAGCTTAAATGACATAATTAAGAGTAAGTCATAAGGAAATGAAAGTTTTGTATTGTATAATTTGTTAAGTTATGAACTCATAAGAAATAAGCTATAACCTAATTTGAATGTAAGTTATTGAATGATATAAGTTGAGATGTCTAGTTATTGAAATGAATCCTTTTGGAATGATGAACAAATCGTTAATAATAAAGTTTTACCGGAATTCACACGATTGGACGATAATCGTTGAATTCGTGAAATTCTCGGAATGGAAGTCGTATTTTGTGTTTGAACTCGGAAATATTGGTTTTCGATGGAGAAAAGTCGTATTTGGCATTATAGAGTTGCGGACTCGAAAATGACCGGATTCCGAATTAGAACGAAGAAACGAGCGTTGAACATTCACGAACGTTTATCGTTTTCGTTAAAATGGACTAATAGGTGAATTTTTAGCAAACGAAGTAGAATAGATAAAATTCTTGCATGAACAAGTAGAGTACGTAATTTGTGAACCGTAGGCTCTTGAACGAGCCAATTCGGACTTATAACGAAGAAGTTACGAGTTCGGGAATCTCACAAGTTGAAAAATCTATCAAAATTATCTGTGGCACAGAGTCCGCGCCGCGGCGCGACTCTAAGCCAAATAACCGGCGCCGCAGCGCCAAAATGAGCCACAGCCCCTGCAAACTCGCGCCGCAGCGCGACCAGTAATGAAGGGACTCGCGCCACAGCGCCGAGTCCAGTTTCTAGGAAATTACATGTGACGCTGTAGCGCGACACAAAGAGTAATAGCCGGCGCCGCAACGCCAACCTTAGGGTCTAGATCACAAATAATGTTTACATGTTGAGCATGGATAGTAAATGATTACCAATTAACTAAGGATCTTAATGTAGCATTGTTAAGACATAATTGAGCCTTAAGTATGATCACTTAGGGTTAAAGAAAGTCAGTTACATATGAATGTTTGAATAACATAACGAAAAATCGAAACAAATAATAACAATTCTATTACGTAATTAGATTGAGAAGAAGGGTAAGATTCTTTAGGAACCATGTATGATTATTCATGACCTAATGTGCTATGTGATGTATCATTTACTGTAGAGACTTAAAGACTTAAAGTGCACGTGTTGTAAACTGTAGTAGACGCTAAAGGTAAGTACTCTAACCATTGTTCCAGTTCGATCTGGACAAGTCTTTGTGATTCATGTATTCTTCGCATGAGTTAATGACTAATGAAGTCAAAGCCAATTCTTGCGGCTAGACTTATGCTATGTTGGATTTCTTATAATCTATCAAGTATTGACAAGGATTTACCAAACTAATGTTGTGGTGGTTTTCAAAAGGAGACTGAGTATGATAAATTGTTTTGTCGTCAAACGACAGGCACGTGAGGTTGCCACAACTTAAACGTATACACGTTTAATGAATGTATGGTTGATCAACATAGAGTACTATAGGCTGATCACCTTGACGTGCTCGTAAGTTATGACGGACTTACGGACTTCGTGTCGGGATGTTCTTTTCAAAGTACTTATGAAATGCTCACGGTCTTGAACCGGAATTGATGTTTTACTGAATATTATTGTTGTAAAACGTTTTGAAATAAAAGAAGTGCTATTTTGAATTATCGATAGTACTTCGTAACTATTGTTCAGGTATTGAAGATATATGATTCCTATGTCTCAAGCATTCTATTTTACTAGAATTATTGTACTTGCTGAGCTAGTTAGGCTCACTCTTGCTTGAACCATATGAATGCAGCTAAGACCGAATGGACCGACAGATCCGGCAAGGATAAAGGGAAGGCGAAGGCGAACCCGTAGATTACTTATGTAATAGTATAGTTTTGTAAGAATAATATTTGATATTATGACAAGGATAAATGTAACGGTTATACAGAACCTGGGAAATGTTAATATTACTTTAAATATATAGAAGACATATTAATTCTTTTGAGGCATTTTAATTGAATGATTGTGTGAACTGTAGCACCGTGTAGCACCATCTGTCTGGTTGGAAGATACCCGGATTTGGGGGCATCACAGGTCACCACGAAGCACCTCTATGGGGGATCAGAAATGTAAATAAAGCTGTAAAAGCAATCAACCGCCACGAAGTGAAGTCCAAGCAGGACGAAAACTAAAGAAAGCTGTAAAGACGGTCAACCACCACGAAGTAAACTCCAGGTGGGACTAAATGTAAATAAATATATATATATATATATATATATATTATATATATATATATATATATATATATATATATATATATATATATATATATATATTAAAGCAGTAAACGCTCCGGATGTAAAATCAAGGCTCACCGAATAAAGTTCGACACAGTTCATATATATAAGTATATATATATATACGAAAGCAAATAAACGCTTTAGACCGAAGTCTAGGCTCAATCGAGGCATAACTCGATAATGTTAGTCCATATATACAATATATATATATATATATATATATATATATATATATATATATATATATATATATATGTACAAACTGAAATAAAACCACGAACTGAAGTCCGGGTAAACACACGCAACACGACTCTCAACGTGAATAATAGTGTGTGCAAAGATGAAGAGAAAGGCTTTAAAGTGTGTGAGAAGGCTTACAGTGGGCTGCCAAAAAAAGGCTTCTATATCTTTAAAGGTATGAACACTCAGCTCCCGCCGGTACAAAAGTAGCTATATATGAGCTCACACGTGTTTAAAATGAGAAAGCACTCAGTGTAGGGTGAGTACGCAAATTTGACAGGGCTTCCTCGCATTTTTCTCTTACAAAATGGCCACCCCAAGCCCTCTATTTATAGAGGGGGCCGCAGATGTACCTGTGGCTGGCTGGGTTACTCTGGGCTTTACGGGTCCCACCGTCTTGAAGTACGTGAACGCATGCATTGTAATGTCCGCTCGAACTTTCAGAAATGCAATTCGGGCATCCGACTGAGGTATGTAAGACCTATTTTGGATCGCCGTTGTCCAGAGTTACGCAATAACATAAGATTAGAGGTTGTACGAAGTCAGGAAGATGGGACCATGCCCTCCGATCTTCAAGCTTCAAATTCTATCCGTTGTCTTGCGTAATAGTTATTCGGGATTGGACCTCCTTGGTTCTTTTGGGACATTGCTGTGTAGAAATGTATGTATGAAATGTTGAGACGGCGCAATGTGGCGTCAAGGTGGCAAGATGATGACTTTGCCCCTCACCGGGGTTATCACCGGTTTGGGCTGATAAAACAAACATTGCTAAGGGTTATCTCTAAGATTGGACTGCTGCAAGTGTTGAAGGTCCTCAGTGTCATTTGTGAGGTGTGCCTGTCTTCCCGATGTTATCTCTGGGTCTTGAACTGAGTGCCTCGGTGTGAGTGCCGAGGTTGAAGCTGATTACATTTGAAACAAGCATTTCTGGGGTTACCTCCGGAACTGCACTCCTTGGGGTTATCTCCAAGGTTGGTAGCTGTTACTCCCAGTGTTGGGACTGAGACTGAATATCTCAGGGTTATCTCCGAGATGTATTGGTCTTCTCCGATAGAATTTCCGGTATTAGAACTGCATGCCTCGGGGTTATCTCCGAGGTTGGAACTAATACTCGCGTTGTGTGTTCCGGGGTTGAGACTGAACTTACGGTAGTATCCAGACTGGATATGAGATGTCTTCCAGGGTTATCTCTGAAAGACGAATCTGCCCTCCTGCACTGTCAGTAACAGGTGTGCAAAAAATTTTGAGTGTCTATAGATGCCCTTCTTTATCATGTTCATACAAGGAAATGCATGGATAGGATAAAGAATCCTAGACACTTGAAATGCAACAAGATAAACATGATGCTAAGTGCAGCAACATGATGCAAATGTTTGATGCATGAGTGCGGGTTTGTTGCCCAACATGATGGGGATGATTGTCGGCTCCCTGTTGCTTCTACCGAGGATTACCAACGATGACCAAATTGGAGGTGTGATCCAAATCTTTTAGGATGTTGACGTTGGGGTTATCACCAAAGTCATTAATTCTTGATACAAACTTGATGTAGACATGCCTCTTGTGTATAAGAGATCTATGGGGATAATGCTTTGTCTGTTTGAGGATGTGTATAACATATTTCATCATCGATCCTCCTCGATGATGCTTATCTTCTCTGGTTTGTATCGTCAGGATATATCAATGTTTTGTTGGATTTACTGCCAATAGTATGTGTTATCAGGTATGCCTGACCTTCGCTGACATGTATGTCACCGAAAAAACCCCTATTGGGCATACTGCCAAGGCTGCTTGACCTTCGCTGACATGTAAATCACCGGAACATGCATTTTAACCCCCGTCGGGGAGTTGTTTAATCCTCGTTGACGTGTAAATCAATGGTTGAAATCATTGGATGGCTTCCGACGCTTCGTTGGATTTACTTGCCAACGGTTACAATGATGTCAAGGCTGCTTGACCTTCGTTGATAAGTGTGTCAACGGAACATTGCATTGTAACCCCCGTCGGGGAGCCGTACTTCGACATATGCAAACACGTGATGCCTACGCCGGGGATCTCTTCTTGAGAATGCGTGATTCCCCTGCCGGGGATCTCGTTTTGAGAATGCGTGATGCCCCTGCCGGGGATCTCCTTTTGAGAATGCGTGATGCCCCCGCCGGGGATCTCATTTTTAGAATGCGTGATGCCTCCGCCGGGGATCTCGTTTTGAGAATTAGGGTGATGACCCGGAATTGGCAGCACTGGACCTGTGCAAGGTATTACCGAGTATGATTTGTAACAGCTGAGATCATCGGCATAGTGTTCCCTGTGCTCGGGTGAATACCAATGAGTGATGTGCAGACCCACGGCTTGGTCTGAGAAAACCAGGATGACAAGCTATTCCGCTCAATCGCGTAGCGTTTTTACTCCTGATTTGGCCTTTTTCAGCTTATGAGAACTCCGTTGCAACTCAAACTGGACCGAGACAAAAGGGTGGGACCCACGTAGGGGTGCCACAGGTACACCTGTAGCAGCTGTAGGTGGACCTACAGCCAGCCATGGATGGCTATTAATGCCAGCAGGTTGCTTTCATAAGTCATTTTTATATCGTGCCGCGAAGGAAATTTGAGAGCTCTTCTTCAGATCTGCTGAGTTCAGGCGACTTTCTGCAAATTTTGTCACCGTACAAGTGTTCTACACTGTCCTGGTAACGTATGCATGTCTTCTTTTCCAGTTTTTATCCGTTGGAAAATGACTTATCACATAAAATGCATCTAAACACATAGTAGTGAATATGCATGCTCAAATGACTTGATAAAAAATATTCAACATAGTAAATGTTAGCATTAAACCATGCTGAACATATTGATGCGAAAATTTTTGACTTTTGAGACAGTCAAATTGGCACCTTTTTTTGCTTTTTCTTATCCTATTTGAGGACAAATGAGCAAAAGGTAAAATGCAAAGTAATCCTGGTAATTAAACTACCCTTATGGATTGATGACTTTGATTTTTAATGCATATAGTATGTATATGACTGTGTGTAGGTGTGCTACTGAATGGCCACCTAGTCATGCCTATGTGCATATGGATAGTCATATTTATAGAGGGAACTATGACAAAATTTTCCAAAATATAGGCATTTAATAGTCATGCAGTTTTAACTCTACTGTAGATGTATGTTAAAGTGATGCATGCATGCATGTAGTCTAAAATGCATTTTAAAAAGGAAGCTCCAGGTTAACATTACCACACCCTTTCTGAGGTGATTTGAAGACTTTTGTTCAGATATTATGGATCCGGATCAGCCGAGTAGTTTCCGCAGGACCACTTCTGGTGTACAGAGGAGGGCTTCTGAAGTGCCTCGACCCCGTTCTATTAGACAGCCTCGTCGATTAGTGGAGGTAGTGATAGGTCATGTCCAGGTTGATATGTCGGAGGTCGAGGACGAGGAGGAGGATGTTCCGGTTGCGGACCCAGCTCCTGTTGCACATGCTCCCCGTAGGGACCTCCCAAGTATTCTGGCAGCAAACCCAGAGCTCCTGGGTGATTTGAGTTGACATCCCTCGATGTATTTGCATGACAATGAGGTATAACGTTAGATCTTAATCTTCTTTCTTTCCTATTGATGAGGAGTAAAGGATTTGATGTTGATCTACATTTCATGTAGGTTCTCGGCTTCACATAACCTCGAGGGAACAGGTTCAACATTCACTCCATGTACTAGGCTCTGCATCCTGACTATAGAGCGATTGTGCAAAACTGGGGATTTGGGGAGTTCTTTTCCATCCTTCCCCATCGTTGTCCCTGGGGTTACCTCAAGGCATTGTTTGAGTGCTAGTTTCACCAGACTCAGTCACTCTATTTGCTGGACTGTGAGGTGATGATGACGCCGATGGATTGGTGATTTATCACAGGTATGGAGTTTGGAGGGGCACCAATGCCTTACATAGAGGATATTACCTGTGACGCCCCCAAAATAGGTATACATCACCCATCTGGAGTTGCCAAATACATGGTACAGAAATCAAATACAAACTTCTTTAATACAACTGCCGTGTAAAAATACGACAAAACATAGCTGAGTTTTTAAACGAATATTGTCTTCTAGACAATATCCACACTCAATGAAGTCCTCATTACAATTATTATCACACTATTTCACAGAATAGTGAGGACTACTAAAGCCACTTATCCCGGACCATCAATCCATTCCCCGACTAGTCCCAGCTATATTCTCATTTCCTGAAGAGAACAATGAAAGAAAAGGGTGAGCTCAACTAGCCCAGTAAGAAATATTATGACTAAGATAATGCAGAATAAATTATCGTTAGCCTTCAACAGTATAACAATTGATGGAATACAATAGACAACAAGTTTTAGATCAATAACTGCAGCGGAAATAACAATCCATTAGAAGTGTCATGTAGAGCATGATATCTACTATCTTCTATGATTTAAAAAAGTTTATCATCAATTTTATCGTTGTAATACCCATTAACAGTTCTTTGTTATACCCAAGAAAAAGAGAACTTTCATCGCATGTCTTCACCAAAGATTATAGTTAAATTCACAATTCATGGTTATAATAATGTAAATCAAAAGTTTCTCCTTGCCACAAAGGCTTAATAGAATGTTTACTCAATATCCTTACCCCAAAGGCGAAAGACATTCAAGTGTAATAATAATGATCATACTAATCAACTCATCGAATTATCCATGCACTATGGCCAATGATATTTGTTAGTATCACCAGTAGTCATGATCATGTCATACACCTGTCCATCTTTGCACGACGGGCCAAAGCTATCAATCAATAGTTCATCTTTGCACTACAACCAAATATATCAATCAACAGTTCTTCTTTGCACTACGGGCCAAAGACATACAACTATAAAACCAATAATTAACAGTCCATCAATGCACTACGGGCCAAAGATGACTTTCAACGCAATATAAGCATGAGGATCATGACAATGATATAAAGATTCAATCAAGTGAGATAAAGGATAAATTTTTAAAGATTTATAATTTAATTTATCCAGAATTCAATAATGATCAAATTGTCAACATAATACTGCTTTGTGGAGTAACATTCAAGAATGATATTGTATCAAAAATGATTTGGACCGAAAAGAAATTAATATTTGTTATGAATAGTACTCTGGGTGAATACTACTCGGGTGAATAGTATCCCGTGAATAATACTTCGGGAATAGTACCCCGTGAATAGTACTTTATGAATAGTACTTCTTGAGTAGTACTTTATGAATAGTACTTTGTGAAAATACAAAAGAAAACGATATTCCACGACGAGTACAAAAGAAAGGATATCTCATATGAGTATAATAAAATATACGAAACTGCAAATGGATTTTCATCCGCAATGCGGTAATCTACGTAGACAGATCATTTTCACAATTTAATAAAGAATGAATACGAAGAGTCATTCACCATTAATGCGGTAGTCCGCGTAGACATGTTATTTCAACAGAATAATAAAGAATGGAATAATATAAGAATTTCACCATGCATGCGGTAGTCCACGTAGATAGGTTATTTCAACAGAATAATAAAGAATAGAATAACAGAAGAATTTTACCATGCATGCGGTAGTCCGCGTAGACAGGTTATTCCAACAGAATAATAAAGAATGGAATAACAACCCTTACGAGTATTGAAAGAAAATAACTCTCTTCATGAATACGAAAGAAATAATATCCCTTACCAATAAAATAAATAATACCCCTTACGAATATTGAACGAAGATAATATTCCTTACGAATATGAAAATTAATATCTCTTCTGAATATGAAATAAATAATACCCCTTACCTCAGAAGAAGACTGGATACTGGAATAGTGAAGTAGCAGACTACTATTCTTCTTTCTCTTTATAGCTTCTCTCTCTATAATTGCTCTTGTGAGTCTTAGTGAATTGGTGAGAATGAAAGAAGAATAAGCTTCTATTTATAGGAAAATATAGTTTCAAAAATTGCACGTTTTGGGGCTCGAAATATTACAGTATAATACCTTCATCTTTTTCTTCATTTTTAATTTAGTCCTGCAAGTATTATCAAACTTTCACCACCTCCCCTAATAGTATATCATGTGAATCAATAGTACAATCATGTGACTCAATAGTACAATCATGTGAAAAATATAATTACAGTATAATACCTATATCTATATCTCTATTTTTAATTTAGTCATGCAAGTATTATCAATCTTGCACCACTTCCCCTAATAGTACATGCATGTTAATGAATAATACACACATGTGAACAAATAGTTATAAGCATGTGAATTAATAGCAATTAATTGCTCATTTATCCGATTAATTACCGATTGGTCAATATAACCTCCAGACATCAATTATTATCGGAATAGATGTCGATTTTCACTAACACTAATAATCCCCACACAATTGAAATATCAATTTCATCTTTAATCAACACGAACTTATTCATCATTAATATTATAACTCACAATATTTAACAACCAGATCATTCCCAGGAAAGATGGGCTTTCTGATAAGGACTTCTCCCTATTGGCGCGCAATTAGGTGACCAAACCTCTCCTCGACAGAACTTTCTAGACATCGTTAATGTTGCAAATAATAATATGAATAACTTTGTCGCCTCAATTACTGATTTAATAATATAAAATATTATGCAGATGATACTGTGACAATAATTGAATCAATAATATGAGAGATATTATGCAGCAATTACTGTAGCAATAATTGAGTATAACTGAGTGAGTTCTCACTTATGCATCAATAATCAATACCGCGTGCTACTATGCAATCACGCGTATTAATGTACTTTTACTACCGGGTAGTTCAATAGTTTAACGATAAAACTTTCGCCGTTATTTTTAAAAATATTTCAGTTATTTTCTAAATACGACAGTACCTCCGTTGTGGGGTCCACCAATGATTATGTCATCGTACGAATATTCCCTGTTAAAACGAATATTCCCCGACCAATCGAATATTCCCCGACATAACGAATATTTTATATCAACTTCCTTACTTTGCAAAATTTCTAAATGTCACCCTTAACTTTAACCTTTATTAATTTAACCATTTACTAAAAAAAATAATAATTATAAGAAAATTGAATACTTTCATTTCATAAAATTCGGGGTCTCACATTACCCCTACTGCCGTCAGATCCTTGCTGGGAGTTCCGGCTGAGGCGCTCAAAGGCAGGACTGTCCGTACGGGTCCTTTGAGCGTAGATGCTATGAGTGGGCTGTTGAGCGAGCCCATGCCAGATGATGTCGGAGTCAGGGATTGCATTCTTCGGCGATTGTTCCTGATGACCATTAGGGGTTGCTTCATAGCAGATAACTCTTATATGGTGTCATTCGCTTTGATCAGCGCCATGCGACATGTGGATCGTATAGGAGATGATGACGGATTCGCTAGCCTGTGTCCGAGATCCAACTCATTTGACACAGATTGATAGTTTGACCCAGCGACTGGACCGGGCACATTTCTTTATTCGGCATTTGGGCAGAGATCCGGCAGAGGCAGATTCATCTGATCCTCCCAGCTCAGGAGCTGGCCCCTCATGTAACGACCGAGAAAATTGGATCCTTTGTAAAAATATTTGAAAGAATTAAATAATGAATAAAATAATATTATTTGTAATTATATGTGTTAATAAGATGTATGCCGTTCTATAACCTAGAAATGTCAGAATATCATAGTATGCGAACCACGTGAGAGAATTAAAGTGTTTAATTTTCTAAGACGAAAATAAATGTTTTTCGAGAAAGTTTACGAAAATCACTATTCACCGTTTATCGCTCGGGAATTATTTTTGAATTTTCGAGAAATACATAATGTTAGATTGTCGAGGTGAGATAGATTATGTAATAATAATCTAAGAATGGAAAACGCACTAATTCACATGCGGACTTAATTTGAGAATATTGGTATTAAAACCTAATGAAATGAATTAATGTAACTTTGCATAAAATACAAGTCCATAAGCTATAAGGTGTAAACCTATGTACGATTTATACTAAGACCAAGTGATTAATAAGGCGAAGCCCAAACTATTATAATGCAAAGCCCAACAAGGAAATTAGCTAGATTACTTAGCAAGCCCAATGAATTGGACATTTTCCATGGAGAAAACCAAGTGTAAAGTAGGTAGACTTGTTGGGCAAACATTTTGTGTGGTGACCAAGTGTTGTGATGGTCAAGAAATAGAAGTGGCTAGCAAGTTTACTTGGTTGCTAGGTTATGAATAATAAGGAAGTAGAAGTTAAGGAGGTGGGATGCCATAAAGACCATTCTACCCTAACCTTGGATTGCCTATAAATAGAAAGCTCTCATTTCATTATTTGGTTGATTAATTTCATCCAATAACTCTCTCTCAAAGCAACTTATTTGTTAGACCCCATAAGCACTTATAAGCCATTTCCACTTTTGTTAGATTTTGCAAAGTGAAGTGAAGAAATCATCAAAGGTAAATGATCTTGTCTTCTTCATCTCTATCACGGTAGGTTGATAAGAGAAGTGTAATCTAATGAACTTAGATGTTAAGAACATAGGAGAAGTTGATAAGCAATGGACCTAAGCCGAATAAGTCATAAGGAAATGCAAATCATATATTAAGAAATTGTTGTTATGAACTTATAAATAAGCCATAACCGAATTGGAATATAAGTTATTGTAATACATATGTTAAGATGTCTAGATAATGGAATGAATGTGTTTCGAATGATAAACAAATCACTAGTAATAACGTTTCGCCGGAATTTTCACGGTTGGACGATAATCGTCGAATTCGTGAAATTCTCGGAATGGAAGTCGTATTTTGTGTTTGACATTGGAAACGTTGGTTTTCAATGGAGACAATTCATATTTGGCATTATAGAGTTGCAGACTCGAAAATGGCCGGATTCCGACTTAAAACGAAGAAACGAGCGTTGAACGTTCACGAACGTTTATCATTTTCGTTAAAATGGACTAATACGTGAAATTTTAGTAAACGAAGTAAAATAGATAAAATTCTTGCATGAACGCATAGAGTACGTAATTTGTGACCCGTATGTAAAATCCCAGATTTTACGTATAAAGAATTAATTTTCTCGAAATAATTATGGTGTGAATTTGAGATAATGTTATAGTTGTGGGTAATATTTATAAATTTTACAAAGTATGCAAGTTATCATATTATATTCGATTGGCCGTGGAATATTCGTTTTAAACAGGAAATATTCGTATGACGGCACAACCATTGGTGGACCCCACAACGGGATTATTGTCGGATTGAGAAAACGACAAAAATATTTTATTAAAAATAACGGCAGAAGTTTTACCGTTGATAGTGTTGAACTACTCGGTAGTAAAAGTACATTAATACACGTTGTTGCATAGTAGCACACGGTATTGATTATTGATATTTATGTGAGAAGTCACTCAGTTTTGTTCAATTATTGCTACAATAGTTGCTACATAGTATCTCACATTATTTGATTCAATTATTGTTGATTTAGAAGTTTTGTTTTATTCGTATTATTAACGTAATAAAATAGAAATATCTTTTTATATAAAATATAATACTTTATTAAAGTTATTCTATAAATAGAATATATTATATTTAATTATGCATAGTGTTTGCATAGCACCCGCATAGTGTTTGCATAGTAAAAAATCTTTTTTATATAAATAGAATATATTTTATTTTATTTAAAAGATTTTTCTTTAAATATGGACCGTCAGATTAAAGTAAATCAATCTGGACCGTTCATGGATTAGTTACTATGCATTCCATTTTCCTATAAATAGAAGCTCATTCGTTCATTATTTTCTTACGAATTCACTGAACTCTAGAGAGAGAAACTATAGTGAGATAGAAGAAAAATTTTCTGCTACTTCACTACTCTTATATCAAGTATTATTTTACGGTAAGGGATATTATTCTTTTGTGTTCAAGAAGAGAACTTCTGTTATTCCATTTTTTTATTGTTCTGTTGGAATAACTTGAATACGCAGGCTACCCTATACTTGGTGACATTCTTCTATTATTCTGACTTTATTATTCTATCGAAATATCCTGTCTGTGCTATACGCCGGACCTGATTCTATTTTTATTATTCCGTCTTTATTATTCTGTCGGAATATCCTGTCTGTGCTATACGCCGGACCTAGTTCCATCATTTATTATTTCGCATTTATTATTCTGTTGGAACATCCTGTCGATATGAATTTCACCTGACCTGGTTCCGTTATTATTATTCTGTTAGAATAACCGTCTATGCGAAGTACCGCATGCATGGTGATATCTTTTGTTATTCCATTTGGTATTATACTCAGTTGATTAAAATTTTGACTTCTATACTCCATGAAATTAGTGAAATATCCTTGATATTTGCGCTTCATCCAGTATTTTTCATGGAAATATTCTTCTGAGCATTCTTGAATTTTATTCTACAAAGAAGTATCATGTTGACAATTTGGACGTTATTGGTTCCTGGACAAATTAATTCTTGAACTTGTTTAATTGAATTCTTATATCATTGTCATCATCCTCATGTTTATGTTATGTTGAAAGTCATCTGTGGCCTGTAGTGCATAGATGGACTTGGTATGATTATGACCAGGGATTATTCGGTATAATCATGACCGTAATGTTACAAATGATGTGAAAATTAAAAGTCCTCATTGGCTCGTAGTGCATTGATGGACAGTTTTTGGTATGATTATGGCTATGGATTCTCTTCGGCCAAGGGAGCAAAGATGAATTGTTTTATGGCATGATCAGGACCGTTGATGAAAACACGATTATCTTTGGCCCGTAGTGCATGAATATTTGTGGTCGTGATACTAAAGAATATCCTTGGCCGTAGTGCAGGGGTGATTCGATGATGTGGATTATTTATTAAGCTGTGTCCCAGCGATAAAAGTGATGAAAAACCTTTTAAATCATAAAAGATAGTAGATTTTATTCTCTACTTGACTCTTTTAATGGATTGCTTGTTCCGATGCAGTTAAACTTGATGTCTATTGTATTTTATCAGTTTAACATTATTGGAGGCTAATGATAATTTATTGTGCATTATCTTAGTCATAATATTTCTTGCTGGGCTAGTTGAGCTCACTCTTTCTTTCACTGTTCTCTTCAGGAAATGAGAATATAGCTGGGATGAGTCGGGGAACGGAGTGATGGTCCAGAGGATAGCATTAGCAGTCCTCACTATTTTATGAAATAATGTGATAATAATTATAATGTTGACTCTTTTTGAGTTTGGATAATCTCTAGTAGACAATAATTGTATTCAAACTCACAGTTTATGTTTTGTCGTATTGTACACGACAATTGTATTAGTAAGTTGTATTTGAATTCTGTACCATGTATCTGGCGACCCAAGATGGGTGATGTATACCTAATTTTGGGGGCGTCACAGTTGGTATCAAAGCTTAGGGATATGATCCCTGGCTAAGATGTGAGACTAGAACTAGGAGGGGAGAGACGGGGAATTCCTTCACTAGTATGACCTACTTAAATTTATTTTGTATTTAAATTGGTCGGTCAAAGTATAGGGATAATATGTGATATTGTTAATTAACCCTTGTTTTGTGGCAGTGTTTGAAAATGGCATCCGAGAATGTTGAGATTATCAATGGAGCACAGGAGACCGTTGAGTCTCCACAGATTAATAATCAGGATAATGTGCAACCAGAAGACAATACTCCTCATGAAAACAATAACACCAATGAAATGGTGAATGATGGGATGGTTAGAGGCTTTATGCAATTCATGCAACAACAGGTGAAGGCAGCTCCTGTCTAAAATGCAGGTAGAAATACTGATAACTCTCGGACCGTCACCGCTAAGCAGTTTAAGAAGAAATTCATGCAACAACGGGCGAAGGCAACTCCTGTCCATAATGCAGG
The DNA here is from genome assembly GCA_016801055.1 of Panax notoginseng. Classification (NCBI taxonomy): domain Eukaryota; kingdom Viridiplantae; phylum Streptophyta; class Magnoliopsida; order Apiales; family Araliaceae; genus Panax; species Panax notoginseng. Next base: position 109,960,491 of record CM029021.1, read on the forward strand.
TGGAAACAATGGTAACCCACGGTTGGTCACCGCTAAGCAGTTCAAGGAGCTGGGACCACCGGAGTTTTTGGGAAAGCCAAAACCACTTAAGGCGGAGACATGGATACAACAGATTACCAAGATATTTGATGTCTTGGAATGCTCAGAGGAGCAAAAGGTTCCATTCGCCACCTTTATGTTGCGTGAAGAAGGAGATCATTGGTGGGAATCTGTAAAACGTACCCAGCCTGACGCACTCAAGATGTCTTGGGAGAAGTTCCAAGAGATGTTCAATGACAAATACTTTCCCGAAAGTATTCGTCACATGAAGGAGGTGGAGTTTATCAAATTGGAGCAAAACAATATGACCGTGTCGTAATACGAGGCAAAGTTTGCGGAGTTATCCCGGTTTGCGTCCCACTTGGTGGATAATGAAGAGAGAATGGCGCGAATGTTTTTAAGAGGTTTGAAGCCGGAGATACGTCAACATCTTATTTCTCATAAACTGTGTTTGTATTCACATGTTGTAAATAGGGTTCAGTTGGTGGAGCGCGATAACGAGTCAACCAAACTAAAAGAGAAAAGCCGACAAAATGATAATACCGGCGATAACAGTCATCAAAGCGGTGATAATAAGCATGGAGGGAATCAACATGTCAGAAATGGTAACCACTTCGGTAATAATCACGGCCAAAATAATAAGAATGGACATTTCAAGAAGAGAAGGTTCAACAATGACGTAAAGACGTCGGCACCAGCACCCGTTTCAAAGGAAGAAGAACGACCACCGGTCGTATGTTTCAAATGCGGACATGAGGGACACATCCGTCCAAACTGTGCGCAGCAATCCAAAACGTGTTTTAATTTTGAAAGAGAAGGTCACCTAGCTCAATTTTGTCGTATGGTGAAGTCAAGTCCAGCTGGGATAGTGATGCCAAAGGATGTCCCAGACAAGCTAAAGCCGGTAGTTTAAGAGAGAGCATTTTTTTTTCTCGTGACGAGGAACCTGAATAAAATTATCACGGGTAAGTTAATCATAAGCTCTTACGAAGTCTATACCGTGTTAGATACCGGTTCTACTCACTCTTTTATTTCACCTAGTTGTGTTCAATGTTTGTACTTAACTCCGGAGAAGTTAAACTTTGATTTATCTATTGAAACTCCATTGGGAGAAACGTTCGTTACCTCCACTGTTTATAAATCTTGTTTGATTCAAATCGACACTTTCACGTTACCTGTCGATCTTATCTCTTTGAAAATACTTGCCTTTGATGTGATTTTTTTTTTCAACGATTGGTTAACTACTCATCATGTTTTTCGTAAGGTTGTTAGCTTTCATATTCCTAACCAACCTATTATGCGAATTCAAGCAACTAAACCACTAAATTCAATCATTGTCATATCAAGCCATAAGTAAAGAGCCCTGATCCTTTTGTTGATGACTTCCTTGTGTGGAATGCACCGAAGCCAGACTTTCTGTAGGCGACGTCGTGAATGACGATGACAAGTTGATAGGTATCATTGTGAGGTGTTATCTAGGTTAAGGAATAGAAGTCACAGTTGGTATCAATGTGACGTACTATCCAAGTCTTGGATGAGGGTAATAGTTTTGAATGATAGTTCTATTATTAATAAATTTCCTGACGTATTCTTGAAGACTTCTTAGCCTACCCTAGAGGGTGAAATCGAATTTTGTATTGACCCCAGTACAAAACCCATTTCTAAAGCCCTCAAATATTTCTTTACTTAAAACAAATGTAACATGCGCCAAAGACGTTGACTCGAGCTGTTGAAGATTACGATCGTACTATTCAATATCATCGTGAAAGAGTGAACGTGGTAGCTGACGTGTTGAGTAGAAGATCGTATGCGTTTACAAGTGCGATATTGTTAACACAAAGACTCATTTCGTATAACTTGCAAATGATGAAGATAGAGTTAAAGACTCTAGGGACCCACGTGAAGATAACGAATATAAGAGTAAAATCGACTTTAATCGATAAAGTTAAAGACGCTCAAGCTACATACCCGAATCTGATGAATATGAAGAAGAAGGTTCAAGAGGGCGTTATTCTAGAAGCAAGAGTTGCTGAAGAGAGGAAATCTCAACCCTCGATTTAATTGGCCCATTTAAAATCCTCGATTGAGTAGGAACTGTGGCTTATAGACTCGTTTTACTGCCAAGTATGTTGCGTGTTTATAACGTTTTCAACGTATAGATGTTACGTAAATATGTGGATGACCCGAACCACATTATTAATTTAGAACAGGACGAGATAGCGGATGATTTAACGTTTGAGGAGATACGTGTTAAAATCTTGGATAAGAAGAATCGTATTCAAAATTCAAAGGTTATACCTCAAGAGTTAGAATTTGAAGTGAAGTCAAGGTATCCTCACCTGTTCGGCATACCAGGTACGTACGTAAATTTCGAGGGCAAAATTCCATAAGGAGGGGAGATTGTAAAATCCCAGATTTTACATATAAAGAATTAATTTTCTCGAAATAATTTTTTTTTATATTATGGTGTGAATTTGAGATAATGTTATAGTTGTGGGTAATATTTAAAAATTTTGCAAAGTATGCAAGTTGTCATATTATATTCGATTGGTCGGGGAATATTCGTTTTAAACAGGAAATATTCGTACGACGGCACAATCATTGGTGGACCCCACAACGAAATTATTGTCGGATTGAGAAAATGACAAAAATATTTTATTGAAAATAACGGCGGAAGTTTTACCGTTGATACTGTTGAACTACTCGGTAGTAAAAGTACAGTAATACACGTTGTTGCATAGTAGCACACGGTATTGATTATTGATATTTATGTGAGAAGTCACTCAGTTTTGTTCAATTATTGCAACAATAGTTGCTGCATAGTATCTCACATTATTTGATTCAGTTATTGTTGATTTAGAAGTTTTGTATTATTCGTATTATTAACGTAATAAAATAGAAACATCTTTTTATATAAAACATAATACTTTATTAAAGTTATTCTATAAATAGAATATATTATATTCTATTATGCAGAGTGTTTTGCATAGTAAAATATTTTTATATAAAACAGAATACTTTATTAAAGTTATTCTATAAAGAGAATATATTATATTTTATTATGCATAATGTTTATATAGTGCCCGCATAGTGTTTGCATAGTAAAAAATCTTTTTTATATAAATAGAATATATTATATTTTATTTAAAAGGATTTTCTTTTATTCTTTTGTATTCAAGAAGAGAACTTCTGTTATTCCATTTCTTTATTGTTCTGTTGGAATAACCTGTATACGCGGGCTACCCTATACTTGGTGACATTCTTCTATTATTTTGTCTTTATTATTCTGTCTGAATATCCTGTCTGTGCTATACGCCGGACCTGATTCTATTTTTATTATTCTGTCTTTATTATTCTGTCGGAATATCCTGTCTGTGCTATACGCCGGACCTAGTTCCATCATTTATTATTCCGTATTTATTATTCTGTTAAAACATCCTGTCGGTTTGTATTTCACCTGACCTGGTTCCGTTATTATTATTCTGTTGGAATAACCGTCTATGCGAAGTACCGCATGCATGGTGATATCTTTTGTTATTCCATTCGGTATTATACTCAGTTGATTAAAATTTTGACTTCTATACTCCATGAAATTAGTGAAATATCCTTGATATTTGCGCTTCATCCAGTATTTTTCATGGAAATATTCTTCTGAACATTCTTGAATTTTATTCTACAAAGAAGTATCATGTTGACAATTTAGACGTTATTGGTTCCTGGACAAATTAATTCTTGAACTTGTTTAATTGAATTCTTATATCATTGTCATCATCCTCATGTTTATGTTATGTTGAAAGTCATCTATGGCCTGTAGTGCATAGATGGACTTGGTATGATAATGACCAGGGATTATTCGGTATAATCATGACCGTAATGTTACAAATGATGTGAAAATTAAAAGTCTTCATTGGCCCGTAGTGCATTGATGGACAGTTTTTGGTATGATTATGGCTATGGATTCTCTTCGGCCAAGGGAGCAAAGATGAATTGTTTTATGGCATGATCAGGACCGTTGATGAAAACACGATTATCTTTGGCCCGTAGTGCATGGATAATTGTGGTCGTGATACTAAAGAATATCCTTGGCCGCAGTGCAGGGGTGATTCTGTGACAACCCGAATTTTTATAAGTTATTAAAATAAGAATTTAATAATTAAAATTCTTATTATGAGGTGTATATATTTTGAATTATATGATTTGGTGTGAAAAGAATTATATATTCATATGTTGGAGAATGTGAGATTTAATAGGTAATTAAACTATTAAAGAAATTAAATAATATTAGTTAATTTAATTAAGTTGAAATTATGTTATGAGATAATATAATTTTAATTATTATGCCTTGTGGGCAATAGAAATTATTATGAGTTAAGTTTCATAAATAGTGTGAATAATTCACTTAATTAAAATAGTGAATTAATACAAGTATAATTAATTTAATAAAGTGAGAATGTAATATATTGCGTGAAAATGTAAATTTTAGTATAATGCGAGTAAAATATTTATTAAGTACATTAAATATTTTAGTTGGAAACTTTATGGAATTAGATGAATATTTATGATATTAAATAAATATTTGATGAAAATTGGTATGAGATAGTTTATTTAAGTGTGATAAAATAGATGAGATTTATACGTATTTTATTACGCGAGTATAATTGTGATATTCTAATTTAATTAAATAATTAAATTAGAAGAGTGAGAATTTGTTAAATAATGTTATGATTATAATGGTTGAATAGAAATTATAATTTTACTAATATGGTTAATTTTATTTCTTAAGGAATTAAATGTACATAATCTAGTTTATATTTCTAGTTTATGTGTTCTTGAGTTTCTTTTAAAATTGGAGTTTTGGTTAATGAATTTGTGGGTTACGATGTTATATATGTTATTAGATATTTATAATTTGATAGTGGTCATCTAGAAACAAATTTTCAGAAATCAAATTCATGTATTTATACTAAAGAAAAGGAATTTGAGTTTTGATTGTAATGTGTGTTTTGGTGTACTTTAGGACTAAAGTTGATGATGAATTCATGATGAAAACTTTAAATTGATGGATAATTGTTGTTCTCCTCTATAAAACGAAAACAACGCAACTTGAACGGATCGAATTGGTTAAGAAATGAATTCTTGATGAATGAATACACTCAATATGTTGAAAATAGGAAAAATTAGTATAAACAAATTAGAATTAGTATAAATCAAGTCCCACATCAACTAAATTGAGAACTTTACCCTTTGCTAAACCTATAAATAGAAGGGCTTGATCCTTTTTTTCATTCACCAACAATAAGGCCTCCAATTTTGAGAAAGGCTTTGTTGTGGAAGGACTTTTTATAAAGATCTTCTCTTAGTTAAATTTTGGTCGAGTACGTATTCAGTTTGTGGAATTCGTATTTTCGGGTATGTTTCTTATTTAATTTTTGGTAATGTTATTATTTTAAATATTGTATTTAGTTTGTTAGTTAAAGTTTGTATTTTGGAAGTTTAGTTAGTTTTGTTAGAAAACTAGTTAGTTTACTATGTTTATTTTGGCTTGTAATTGATTATGTAAATGAGTTATAATGATTGTAATTAGAGATATGAAACCTTAAAATCATCCAAAGTGTAACCAAAACTCACAAAATAAAAGATTTACAAAGAACCTTGTTGTGCAGTTTTTGGGACTGAGCTTGAGGACCCTTTGTACTTCTGATTTATGTCTAAAAGCTTAATTTGATGAGTGTATATTATATCCCTCTAAGTTCTGAAGATTTCCTAACTTGAATGAACCAAAACGAAGTTAAAATGAATCCGTGGTGAAGATTTTAGTAAACCATGTCTAGAAATGAAAATTGAATGAACAGTGACTATAGTGTAAAAATTCTGAGTTTCTGGATAGTTGTAGTGCACTGAGTTAGGAAGCCATAGGCTTTGGAATGACCTCATTCCGACCTCGGATGAGGGAGTTACGGTGATTGGAAAGAAATGTGTCGAATTTGTCAAACTGAAAGTCAGCAGCGGGATGTGCTATTCGGGACACTGTTTCGATCAGTTAATGTTTCCACAAACTTCTGGGCTTTTGGTATGTTATAGTACACTGAATTAGCTTTCCATAGACTTCGGAACGGACTAATTCCGACTTCGGAGCAAATAGTTATGACCATTCAAAGTAGTCGCGTCAAAACTGTCTAACCAACTCGGGGCAGTCACCTTGAACGAATTTTCCGGAATTCTGTCTTTTGAATTTGGAAATGGTCAAAGAATGAAAGTTGTAGCCTCGGAAGTTAGCTTCGCGTGGGCTCAAGAATCGCTCAAAAATATTTTGAAACAAATTAGTTATGACTGTTTTAACGAGAGAGGGTAAAGCTGGGAAAAAAATTGAAGACTGCTATGAACGTCAATTTTTGGCACGCTTTTTAGACTACTTAACAAACCCGAAATGAGAGGTTAGTATTTCCTAAAAATAGTCTTGTATGCCATGAAAAACATACTAAAAAAATGCCTTACGATTAGATAAGTAAATTGCAAGCTATTAAACCGCGAAATGGGTGTCAAAGGTGAGGGGCTGCTGCCTTGTGAAATTATATTGAACCTAGTAATATAAAACGAAGGGGATATAAATGGTTTATGTTTTGATACGTAAAGTATTTACATACTAAATCCATGAGAGAACCTTTTGGGCACAAAAAGGTTATAACGGACAAAAGTTTCTAAAGAAACATAGAATGGTTTTAAGACAAGAACAAAATATTATAGTTAAATAAAATTAGTTTACATTGAGTACGTGAATTTTGTATGTGAAACTAATATGTACATGTATGTATCCTCAACTTGTGTAGGATCATCACAGCGCAGATAAGTTATAAACATTAAACAACATCCAAGGCAAGTTTTTCAGTTCTATTATGTTTGTGGATTAAATGTGATTATGTGGTGAGTTACATACCATACTTTATGAATTGTTAAAGTCAAAATATGACCAAGTTAATTGGGTTATGGAACTCAATTTATATGTGATATGTGATAGCACATGATGTTGTATAATATAACTCGATAAATTAGAAATGTAGAATGCATGAATTGTGTGCTATGTGAAACATGATAGACTGTTAAATTTGCTGGGCTGTCGAGCTCAACCTTGCACATAACCACTTTTGCAGGTTCAAGATTCAAGGTAAAGTTATGCGTTACTTGAAAGACATGAATCAGATGTGATACTTGAAGATTTATATACTTTGGTTGTGTTATTATTTGAACCATGTTTAAGGTTTCGAATAATGTATTAATGTTGAATTGTAATATTGTTTTGCGAATGTAAACTATTGTAGTATTAAAATGATTCTGAGATATTTAGATGTAAAGGTTGAAAGTTTTGAGAACGAGGATAGTTTGTAATAGAAAATTTTAATTATTTCGCAAATTTTAATTGTTGTATTATCGTTTAATGATGTAAAATTAGAGGTTGAATGTATTATTAACGACCGAAGTCGAGAATTAAATTGTATGAATTTTGGGGTCGTTATAGATTCGATGATGTGGATTATTTATTAAGTTGAGTCCCAGCGATAAAAGTGATGAAAAACCTTTTAAATCATAAAAGATAGTAGATTTTATTCTCTACTTGACTCTTTTAATGGATTGCTTGTTCCGCTGCAGTTAAACTTGATGTCTATTGTATTTTATCAGTTTAACATTGTTGGAGGCTAATGATAATTTATTTTACATTATCTTAGTCATAATATTTCTTCTTGGGCTAGTTGAGCTCACCCTTTCTTTCACTGTTCTCTTCAGGAAACGAGAATATAGCTGGGATGAGTCGGGGAATAGAGTGATGGTCCAGAGGATAACATTAGTAGTCCTCACTATTTTGTGAAATAATGTGATAATAATTGTAATGAGGACTCCTTTTGAGTTTGGATAATCTCTAGTAGACAATAATTGTATTCAAACTCACAGTTTATGTTTTGTCGTATTGTACACGACAGTTTTATTAGTAATTTGTATTTGAATTCTGTACCACGTATCTGGCGACCCAAGATGGGTGATGTATACCTAATTTTGGGGGCGTCACACCGTAGGCTCTTGAACGTGCCAATTCGGACTTATAACGAAGAAATTACGAGTCCGGGAATTTCAACTTTTGAAAAATCTGTCCAAAGTGTCTGGTGCCCAGAGCTGGCACCGCGGTGCCAGTCCAAGGCAAATAAACCCGCGCCGCAGCGCCAAAGTGGCCATAACCTTCTGGAGAGTCGCGCCGCAGCGCTACCATTAACACTGAGACTCGCGCCGCAGCGCCGAGCCCAGATTTTTGAGCAATAAGAGGTAGCGCCGCAGCGCGGTACCAAGTACAATAGCCGGTGCCGCAGCGCCAGCCTCAAGTCCAAGACAATAATGAATGTTTACATATAGAGCATGGATAGTAATTGATAAATAATTGGATAAAGATTATAATGAAACATTGTTAAGACATTATTAAGCCTTAAGTATGAACACTTAGGGTTCAGTTAAATCAATTGCAAATGAATGTAAGAATGATCTAACGGAAAGCCGGAACCAATAATAACAAATCTAATACGTAATTAGATTGAGAAGAAGGGTAAGATTCTTTAGGAACCATGTGTGATCATTCATGACCTAATGTTCTATGTTATGATATCATCTAATGTAGAGACCGTAAAGACGTAAAGTGCGCGTGTTATAAATTGTAGAAGACGCTAAAGGCAAGTACTCTAACCCTTGTTCCAGTTCGATCTGGGCAAGTGTTTGTGATTCATGTATTCTTCGCATGAGTTAGTATCTTAGTAATGTCAAAGCCAATCATTTCGGCTAGACGTATGCTATGTTATTCTATCAAGTGCTGATAAGGATTTACCAAACTAATATTGTTGTGGTTTTCAAAAGTAGATTGTGTATGCTCAAATGGTTTCGTCGTCAAACGACAGGCACGTGAGGTTGCCACAACTTAAATGTATACACGTTTAATGAATGTAGTGTTGATCAACATAGAGTACTATAGGCTGATCACCTAGACATACTCGTAAGCTATGTCGGACTTACGGACTTTGTGCCGGGATGTCTTTTTCAAAGTACCTATGAAATGTTAATGGTCCTGAACCAGAATTGATGTTTTACTTAATATTGTTGTTGTAAAACGTTTTGAATGAAAAGAAGTGCTATTTTGAATTATCAATAGTACTTCGTAACTATTGTTCAGTTATTGAAGATATATGATTCCTATGTTTCAAGCATGCTATTTTCCTAGAATTGTTGTACTTGCTGAGCTAGTTAGGCTCATTCTTTCTTGAACCATATGAATGTAGCTAAGACAGAACGGACCGATAGATCCGACAAGGATAAAGGGAAAGCAAAGGCGAACCCGTAGATTACATTTGTAATAGTATAGGTTTTGTACGGAATGATATTAATATTATGACAAAGACAATGTATTGGTTATAAAGAACCTGGGGTATGTAAATATTCTTTTGATATATATATATATAAGACATATCTGTTCTTTTGAGGTATTCCAATTGAATGCTTATGTGAACTGTAGAACTGTGTATCACCATCTATCGGGTTGGAAGATACCCAAATTTGGGGGCGTCACAGGTTGGTATCAGAGCATTAGGTTATAAAACTTAAGGGGGGGGGGAAATAAAACCTTAAGTCATAACCTTAAGAAAAGTCAAAGAATAAAAGATGGAAGTTAACCTTATAAAAATGCATCATATATGTTATGTGTTTTTATTATACTGATGTTTACTAATCAACTTTTTGGTGTTGTTGTAGATGTCAGGTGAAAATAGAGATGTACAGGTAGTTAGCGAAGGGTCGGTAAACCAGATAGAAATCATATCGAACCCCATAGCAGCAGATTCTGAGATAGTTGTGGTGGAGTCTGGAGACTCCGAGAGCTTAGACCTCATGTCCGTATTTGATGGCATGTTGGAAGAAGAAGTGGAGGTAGTATCCTTCAATCCAGTAGCTATAGCAGCAGAGATAACTCCAGGGGAGTCGATGATGTCACTGTTCATGTCAGTGATAGATAAGAACATACGCTACTGTCAGGAGGTCAAGGAGCTGAAGGCGGAACTCCAAGCGATTATAGAGGACAAGACGGACGTGCAGTCTATGTGGGAACAGGAACATGATAAGAGAGTTTTGGCTAAGGACAAGGTCCATGAGCTAAAATAGGAGGTCTTTGAGCTTAAGAGCGAGCTGAAGACTAAGAAACAGAAGATAGGGAGAATGTCCTATATCCATAGGAGTTCTCATAAGGATTTCCAGTTACAGGTAGTTGGGTATCCGGTAGAGACAGGGCAGACGCAACATACTATCAGCCGTGATATTATTCCCGGTCTTGCCAAGGTAGATTTCGAGAATGCCTTAAGGCAGATATGATCGAGTAGTTGCTAGAGTAGTTAGATATGTACATATTTGTGTATATAGTAGTGACGTAAAGCCCTCTTTTGTATAATCAAGGGTAGTCTTTTGTAATTCCCAATTTTTGGAAAGCAATAGCGGGAAAGTAATGTATCCAGCTTAGGCTGTGTTATGTAACCGATGTAGTATTATACTACAATGAATAAATATAAGTTTTCTTTTTCGAAAAATGTTCAGTAATGAATGTTTAAGTTATTGTTTAAATATGGAATAATAACTAACTGACAGGAAATGCATAATAACGAATATGTGTTTATTGTAACAGCAAAATGCCACCAAGAAGAGTACCACGTACCCAAGGTGCGAACACGAATCAACCGGAGGGAGGTTCGGTTAACCCCATGCAAGAATTTTTGAACCTTTTAACCGCAGCGTTTAACCAAACTAGGGCTAATATCCCCGTAAATCTTGGTGTAGTACGAGCTACTACATTTAAGGACTTTAAGAGTATGGGTCCGCCGGAGTTCAAAGGAACTACGAACCCTATCAAAGCCCAAACGTGGGTTAGGGAGATTGAGAAGGCATTTGTGATAACAAATGTCGACGAGGCCCAAAAGGTTGCTTTTGCAACCTACATGATGAAGGGAGAGGCCAACTTTTGGTGGGAGGCCAATCAGGCAAGGGCCGGAATAGATGTGATAACGTGGGTGAGGTTCAAGGAAATATTTTACGAGAGCTACTTTCCCACGAGCATGCAGAGAAGGATGGAGATACGATTTCTAGATTTAAAACAAGGGGACATGACGGTTCCGCAGTATGCCGCCAAGTTTAATGAACTGGCAAGGTTTGCTCCACATCAAGTGGATATCGAGGTGAGGAAAGCTCGACGATTCGAGCAGGGCTTGAAACCCTGGCTCTATAATCATATCTCTGTGTTCTAAAGTACTTCCTTTGGAATTGTTTTAGAGAAGGAAATAATTGCCGAAGGTGGTAGTGAGGCGTTGAGCCAATACCACAAGGATAAGAAAAGTAAAGGGAAGGTCGATGGAGGAGTGAAGGTTGAAGGTGCCAGTGACAGTTGCAAAGGGTATAAAAGGAAGGTAGTTAGCTCTGGGAATACCGAAGTGAAACAAGGAGACCCTAAGAGGAGAATGGAGGCCTGCAAGACCTACGGGAAGATTCATTTAGGAGTCTGTCTCAAGGGTAAGGCCGTGTGTTATAACTGCGGACAAGAGGGACATATTGAGCCAAATTGTCCAAGCCCGAAGAAGAATCATGGGTGCTTTGTATGTGGGTCTACGGACCACATGGCAAAGAACTGCCCAAAGAAGGGGACGGACGGGAATAAGGGTGCCAATAGTGGTAAGTTAACTATTGGGGGTCCATCGCAGTCGGGTAGGCCGATGGCCCGTACCTTTAATATGACCGTCCAAGACGCGATGGCCTCGGGGGACGTAGTCGCATGTATTATTCTGATCAACGACTTAAATGCATACGTGCTGTTTGACTCGGGTGCTACTTGTTCGTTTATCGCATGTGATTTTGCTAGACGACTAGGATTACTTCCCAAAAAGTTGCCTATACCTTTGAACATTAAGGTAGCAAACGAAGAGATAATTCTTGTTGAAGATATTCATAGGAGTTGTTGCGTAGACATTCGAGGTTGTAAATTATCGGTAGATCTGATACCGATAAAGTTAGGAGAATTCGACGTAATCCTCAGAATGGATTGGTTGATAAATCAAGGAGCAATAATAGATTGTCAAAAGAAATGCGTAAATATTAAAACATTAAACCAATCTCATATAATATTTTACGAGAATAAATCGTCGGGACGTTCGTGTTGTCTTACCATGACACAAACTAGGAAATTATTGAGGAAGGTGTGTGTAGGTTATCTGTGTCATGTGGTTGATACCCAGAGAGTGGGAGTGACCATGGAACAAATACCTATAGTGAGTGAGTTCGTGGATGTATTTCCAAGTGAGTTACCGGGTCTTTCGCTGGAAAGGGAGACTGAGTTCATAATTAATATTGTGCCAGGAGCAGCACCAGTTTTCAGGGCAGCGTATCGTATAGCGCCAGTGGAGATGAAGTAGTTGATGGTACAGTTGCAGGAATTGTTGGACAGGAAGTACATTTAACCGAGCATTTTGTCGTGGGGAGCACCGGTACTTTTTCTCAAGAAGAAGGACGGATCGTTGAAACTTTGTATCGACTACCGAGAGTTGAACAAGTTAACGATAAAGAATAAGTATTTGTTGCCTAAGATCGATGATCTGTTTGATCAGTTGAAGGGGGCAAAATATTTTTCCAAAATAGATTTAAGGACGAGGTATCATCAGCTGAAGGTTAGGAATGAAGATGTGCCAAAGACAGCATTCAGGACTCGTTATGGTCATTACGAGTTTCTGGTGATGTCATTTGGGTTGACTAATGCACCTGCTGCATTTATGGACATGATGAAAAGGGTGTTCAAACAATATTTGGACAAGTTCGTCGTGGTGTTTATTGATGATATTCTAGTCTACTCTAAGACGCTAGAAGATTATGCTGAACACCTAAGAATAATGTTGGAGACATTAAGAAAGGAGAAGTTATATGCGAAGTTCACCAAGTGTGAATTTTAGTTAGAGAGGGTACAGTTTTTAGGTCATGTTATTGACCATGAGGGGATATCAGTAGATCCAGCAAAGGTGGAAGCCGTGATGAATTGGGAACAACCAAAAATGCCGACTGAGGTGCGGAGTTTCTTAGGGTTAGCGGGTTACTATCGGAGGTTCATTCAGAACTTTTCGAAGATAGCTACTCCGCTGACTAACTTGACGAGGAAGATGGTGAAGTATGTATGGACTGAGAAATGCGAAGATAGTTTTCAAGAACTGAAGAAGAAGTTGAGTGAAGCGCCTGTTTTGTCATTACCCGATGACACATGAAATTTCGTAGTTTATAGCGATGCTTCGCATAAAGGACTGGGTTGCGTGCTCATGCAGCATGGCAAGGTCATTGCGTATGCATCTAGGTAGTTGAAGGATTATGAGAAAGTTTACCCTACTTATGATCTGGAACTGGCCGCGGTGGTGTTTGCCTTAAAGATATGGAGACATTATCTTTATGGGGATAAGTGTGAGATATACACGGACCACAAGAGTCTAAAATATATCTTCACAGAGAAGGAGTTCAATATGAGACAGAGAAAGTGGCTGGAGTTGATAAAGGATTACGATTGTGAAATCCTGTATCACCCTGGAAATGCCAATGTAGTGGTCGACGCCTTGAGTAGAAAGGGTCGGTAGAAGTTGTCTATGTTAACAGTTCAAACCGAGTTAATAACAGAAATGGCTAGGATGGAGTTGGAGGTGAAGTTTCCAATTGAGGCGGTTCAGAGACTGTTTGCGACGGAGATTCAGTCTACCATTGTTGAGAGAGTCAAGGAGGTGCAGCTCAAAACTAATGAGTGTAACCAGATGAAGAAGCGGTTGACCAATGAAAAAGATATTAAGTTTAGTCTTGATAATGAGGGATTATTAAGATTGGAGGGAAGAATTTGGGTTCCGAATGAGACAAAATTAAAGGAGCAAGTTTTATAAGAGGCTCATAGTTCGAGGTACTCGATTCATCCTAGTAACACTAAGATGTATCAAGACCTTCGACAGAGTTTTTGGTGACCGAACATAAAGAGAGAAATAACCGAGTATGTGAGTAGGTGCTTGACTTGTCAAAGAGTTAAAGCTGAACATCAACGACCGAGTTGCTTGTTACAGTCATTGGAGATTCTGGACTAGAAGTGGGAGCATATCACGATGGACTTTGTGGTGGGACTTCCGACGACTCAGAAGGGATATATTGCGATTTGGGTAATAGTGGACCGGTTGACGAAGCCGGCTCACTTTTTACCAATTCGAATTAAGTATAACTTAGATCAGTTACCTACACTCTATGTTAAGGAAATTATTTCCAGACATGGAGCACTTATTTCGATAGTGTCAGATCGTGATCCACGATTCACGTCAAACTTTTGGAGAAGTCTTCAAGAATTGTTGGGGATGCAGTTGAAGTTCAGTACGACTTATCATCCATAAACCGATGGATAGAGCGAGAGGACAATTCATACGTTAGAAGATATGTTAAGAACTTGCGTCATGGATTTCAAGGGTAGTTGGGATGATCATCTACCATTAGTAGAATTTGCGTATATTAACAGTTATCATGCAAGCATAGGTATGCCGTCGTATGAAACTTTGTATGGAGCGAAATGCAGAACACCGTTGTATTGGGATGAAGTGGGAGAACGTCGAATGCTAGGACCAGAATTGGTGCAGCAAACAGTGGAAGTGGTGAAGTTGATTCGTATGCGTCTCGTCGCAGCTCAAGACAGACAGAAGAAATATGCGGACTTACATCGAGAGAATAGAGAGTTTGAGGTAGGCTCGTACGTATTTCTAAAGGTATCTCCCTGGAAAGGAAAGATGCGCTTTGGAAAGAAGAGAAAACTAAGCCCAAGGTTTATAGGACCTTTTGAGGTATTAGAACGGGTAGGTGAGGTAGCTTATAGGGTAGCATTACCTCCATACCTAGAGCGAATACATAATGTATTTCACGTTTCAGTGCTACATCCTTACAAACCAGATTACAAGCACGTGATAGAATTTGAGCCTATTCAAATCGAGAAAGATTTAACATATGAAGAGATGCCCATTCAAATCATTGATAGAAAAGAGCAAGTTCTGCAAAACAAGGTAATATCATCAGTAAAGGTGTTATGGAAGAACCACGATGTCGAGGAAGCAACGTGGGAATTGGAAGAGAAGATAAAGAAGAATTATCCACTTTTGTTTGAGAAATATAGGGCGAGATTCTGGGGACAGAATCTTTATAAGGGGGGAAGAATGTAACGACCGAGAAATTCGGATCCTTTGTAAAAATATTTGAAAGAATTAAATAATGAATAAAATAATATTATTTGTTATTATATGTGTTAATAAGATGTATGTCGTTCTATAACCTAGAAATGTCGGAATATCGTAGTATTCGAATCACGTGAGAGAATTAAAGTGTTTAATTTTCCAAGACGAAAATAAATGTTTTTCGAGAAAGTTTACGAAAATCACTATTCACCGTTTATCGCTCGAGAATTATTTTTGAATTTCTGAGAAATATGTAATGTTAGAATATCGAGGTGAGATGGATTATGTAATAATAATCTAAGTATGGAAAACGCAATAATTCGCATGCGGACTTAATTTGAGAATATAGGTATTAAAACCTAATGAAATGGATTAATGTAACTTTGCATAAAATACAAGTCCATAAGCTATAAGGTGTAAACCTATGTAGGATTTATACTAAGCCCAAGTGATTAATAAGGTGAAGCCCAAACTATTATAATGCAAAGCCCAACAAGGAAATTAGCTAGATTACTTAGCAAGCCCAATGAATTGGACATTATCCATGGAGTAAACCAAGTGTAAAGTGGGTAGACTTGTTGGGCAAACATTTTGTGTGGTGACCAAGTGTTGTGATGGTCAAGAAATAGAAGTGGCTAGCAAGTTTACTTGGTTGCTAGGTTATGAATAGTAAGGAGGTGGAAGTTAAGGAGATGGGATGCCATAAAGACCATTCTACCCTAACCTTAGATTGCCTATAAATAGAAAGCTCTCATTTCATTATTTGGTTGATTAATTTCATCCAACAACTCTCTCTCAAAGCAACTTATTTGTTAGAACCCATAAGCACTTATAAGCCATTTCCACTTTTGTTAGATTTTGCAAAGTGAAGTGAAGTAATCGTCAAAGGTAAATGATCTTGTCTTCTTCATCTCTATCATGGTAGGTTGATAAGAGAAGTGTAATTTAACGAACTTAGATGTTAAGAACATAGGAGAAGTTGATAAGCAATGGACCTAAGCCGAATAAGTCATTAGGAAATGAAAATCATATATTAAGAAATTGTTGTTATGAACTTATAAATAAGTCATAACCGAATTGGAATATAAGTTATTGTAATACATATGTTGAGATGTCTAGATAATGGAATGAATGTGTTTAGAATGATAAACAAATCACTAGTAATAACGTTTCGCCGGAATTTGCACGGTTGGACGATAATCGTCGAATTCGTGAAATTCTCGGAATGGAAGTTGTATTTTGTGTTTGACATTGGAAACATTGGTTTTCGATGGAGACAAGTCATATTTGGCATTATAGAGTTATGGACTCGAAAATGGCCGGATTCTGACTTAAAACAGAGAAACGAGCATTGAACGTTCACGAACGTTTATCGTTTTCGTTAAAATGGACCAATAGGTGAAATTTTAGCAAACAAAGTAAAATAGATAAAATTCTTGTATGAACGTATAATTTACCTAATTTGTGACCCGTAGGCTCTTGGACGAGCCAATTCGGACTTATAACGAAGAAGTTACGAGTCCGGGAATTTCAACTTTTGAAAAATCTTTCCAAAGTGTCTAGTGCACAGAGCTGGCGCCACGGCGCCAGCCCAAGGCAAATAAACCCGCGCCGCAGTGCCAAAATGGCCATAACCTTCTGGAAAGTCGTGCTGCAGCGCGACCATTAACACTGAGACTCGCATCGCAGCGTCGAGCCCGGATTTTTGAGCAATAAGAGGTAGCGCCGCAGTGCGGTACCAAGTACAATAGCCGGCGCCGCAGCGCCAGCCTCAAGATCAAGACAATAATGAATGTTTACATATAGAGCATGGATAATAATTGATAAGCAATTGGATAAAGATTATAATGAAACATTGTTAAGACATTATTAAGGCTTAAGTATGAACACTTAGGGTTTAGTTAAATCAATTGCAAATGAATGTAAGAATGATCTAATGGAAAGCCAGAACCAATAATAACAAATCTAATACGTAATTAGATTGAGAAGAAGGGTAAGATTCTTTAGGAACCATGTGTGATCATTCATGACCTAATGTTATATGTTATTCTATCATCTAATGTAGAGACCGTAAAGACGTAAAGTGCACGTGTTATAAATTGTAGCAGACGCTAAAGGCAAGTACTCTAACCCTTGTTCCAGTTCGATCTGGACAAGTGTTTGTGATTCATGTATTCTTCGCATGAGTTAGTATCTCAGGAATGTCAAAGCCAATCTTTTCGGCTAGACGTATGCTATGTTATTCTATCAAGTGTTGATAAGGATTTACCAAACTAATATTGTTATGGTTTTCAAAAGTAGATTGTGTATGCTCAAATGGTTTTGTCGTCAAACGACAGGCACGTGAGGTTGCCACAACTTAAACGTATACACGTTTCATGAATGTAGTGTTGATCAACATAGAGTACTATAGGCTGATCACCTAGATGTGCTCGTAAGTTATGTCGGACTTACGGGCTTCGTGCCGGGATGTCCTTTTCAAAGTACCTATGAAATGTTTATGGTCCTGAACCGGAATTGATGTTTTACTTAATATTGTTGTTGTAAAACGTTTTGAATGAAAAGAAGTGCTATTTTGAATTATCAATAGTACTTCGTAACTATTGTTCAGTTATTGAAGATATACGATTCCATTGTTTCAAGCATGCTATTTTCCTAGAATTTTTGTACTTGCTGAGCTAGTTAGGCTCATTCTTGCTTGAACCATATGAATGCAGCTAAGACAGAACGGACCGATGGATCCGGAAAGGATAAATGTGACGCCCCCAAAATTAGGTATACGTCACCCATCTTGGGTCGCAACTTACATGGTACAGAATTCAAATACAGCTTACTAATCAACTGTCGTGTACAATACGACAAAACATAAACTGTGAGTTTGAATACAATTATTGTCTACTAGAGATTATACAAACTCAAAAGGAGTCATCATTACAATTATTATCACACTATTTCACAGAATAGTGAGGGCTACTAATGCTATCCTCTAGACCATCACTCCGTTCCCCGACTCGTCCCAGCTATATTCTCATTTCATGAAGAGAACATTGAAAGGAAGGGTGAGCTCAACTAGCCCAGTAAGAAATATTATGACTAAGATAATGCAGAATAAATTATCATTAGCCTCCAACAATGTTAAACTGATAAAATACAATAGACATCAAGTTTAACTGCAGCGGAACAAGTAATCCATTAAAAGAGTCAAGTAGAAAATAAAATCTACTATCTTTTATGATTTAAAAGGTTTTTCATCACTTTTATCGCTGAGACTCGGCTCAATAAATAATCCACATCATTAAATCATCCATGCACTACAGGCCAATGATATTCTTTAGTATCACGACCACGAATTATCCATGCACTACAGGCCAAAGATAATCGTGTTTTCATCAACAGTCCTGATCATGCCATAAAATAATTCATCTTTGCTCCCTTGGCCGAAGAGAATCCATAGCCATAATCATACAAAAAACTGTCCATTAATGCATTACGGGCCAATGAGGACTTTTAATTTTCACATCATTTGTAACATTACGGTCATGATTATACCGAATAATCCCTGGTCATAATCATACCAAGTCCATCTATGCACTACAGGCCACAGATGACTTTCAACATAACATAAACATGAGGATGATGACAATGATATAAGAATTCAATAAAATAAGTTCAAGAATTAATTTGTCCAGGAACCAATAACATCCAAATTGTCAACATGATACTTCTTTGTAGAATAAAATTCAAGAATGATCAGAAGAATATTTCCATGAAAAGATACTGGATGAAGCGCAAATATCAAGGATATTCTACTAATTTCATGGAGTATAGAAGTCAAAACTTTAACCAACTGAGTATAATAAAGAATGAAATAACAAAAGAAATCACCATGCACGCGGTACTTCGCATAGACAGGTTATTCCAACAGAATAATAATAACGGAACCAGGTCAGGTGAAATTCACACCGACAGGATGTTCCAACAGAATAATAAATACGGAATAATAAATGATGGAACCAGGTCCAGCGTATAGCACAGACAGGATATTCCGACAGAATAATAAAGACGGAATAATAAAAATGGAACCAGGTCCGGCGTATAGCACAGACAGGATATTCAGACAGAATAATAAAGACAAAATAATAGAAGAATGCCACCAAGTATAGGGTAGCCCGCGTATACAGGTTATTCCAACAGAACAATAAAGAAATGGAATAACAGAAGTTCTCTTCTTGAATACAAAAGAATAATATCCCTTACCGTAAAATAATACTTGATATAAGAGTAGTGAATTAGCAGAAAACTTTTCTTCTATCTCTCTATAGTCTCTCTCTATAGTTTCTCTCTCTAGAGGTCAGTGAATTCGTAAGAAAAAATGAAGGAATGAGCTTCTATTTATAGAAAAATGGAATGCATAGTAATTAATCTATGAACGGTCCAGATTGATTTACTTTAATCTGACGGTCCATATTTAAAGAAAAATCTTTTAAATAAAATATAATATATTCTATTTTTATATAAAAAGATTTTTATTATGTAAACACTATGCAGGCACCATGCAAACACTATGCATAATAAAATATAATATATTCTATTTATAGAATAACTTTAAAAAAGTATTCTATTTTATATAAAAAAATTTTACTATGCAAAATACTATGCGGGCACTATGCAAACACTATGCATAATAAGATATAATATATTCTATTTATAGAATAACTTTAATAAAGTATTCTGTTTTATATAAAAAGATTTTCTGTATTATTACATTAATAATACCAACAAAACTGAGTGACTTATCACGTAAGCATCAATAATTAATACCGTGTGTTACTATGCAACCACGCGTATTACTGTACTTTTAACACTGGGTGTTTCAACAGTTAACGGTAAAACTTTCGCCGTTATTTTCATAAAATATTTTTGTCGTTTTCTCAATCCGACAATAATTCTGTTGTGGGATTCACCAATGATTGTGCCGTCGTACGGATATTCCCCGACAAAAAGAATATTCCTCGACCAATCGAATATTATACAACAACTTGCATACTTTTCAAAATTTATAAATACTACCCATAACTATAACATTATATCATATCCACACCATAATATTAAAAAAATTATTTCGAGAAAATTAAATATTTATTCATAAAATCTGGGGTCTCATAATCTCCCCTCCTTATGAAATTTCGCCCTCAAAATTTACGTACGTACCTGATATGCCGAATAGGTGAGGATACCTCGACTTCATTTCAAATTCTAACTCTTGAGGTATAACCTTTGAGTGTTGAATACGATTCTTCTTATCTAAGATTTTAATACGTATCTCCTCAAACGTTAAATCATCCGCTATCTCGTTCGATTCTAAATTAATAATGTGGTTCGGGTCATCCACATATTTACGTAACATTGATACGTTAAAAACGTTATGAGCACGCGACATACTTGACGATAAAACGACATAAGCCACAGTTCCTACTCAATCGAGGATTTCAAATGGGCCAATTAAATCGAGGGTTGAGATTTTCTCTCTTCAGCAACTCTTGCTTCTAGAATAACACCCTCTTGAACCTTCTTCTTCACATTCATCAGATTCGGGTATGTAGCTTGAGCGTCTTTAACTTTATCGATTAAAGTCGATTTTACTCGTATATTCGTTCTCTTCACGTGGGTCTCTAGAGTCTTTAACTCTATCTTTATCATTTACAAGTTATACAAAATGAGTCTTTGTGTTAACAACATCGCACTTGTAAACACATACGATCTTCTACTCAACACGTCAGCTACCACGTTCGCTCTTCCACGATGATATTGAATAGTACGATCGTAATCTTCAACAGCTCGAGTCAACGTCTTTGGCGCATATTACGTTCGTTTTAGTTGAAGAAATATTTTGAGGGTTTAAGAAATGGGTTTTGTACTGGGGTCAATACAAAATTCGATTTCACGCTCTGGGGTAGGCTAAGAAGTCTTTAGGAATACGTCAAGAGATTTATTAATGATAGAAATATCATTCAAAACTGTTACTCTCATCCAAGACTTGGATAGTACGTCACATTGTTACCAACTGTGACTTCTATCCCTTAACCTAGATAGCACCTCACAATGATACCTATCAACTTGTCATCGTCATTCATGACGTCGCCTACAGAAAGTCTGGCTTCGGTGCATTCCACACAAGGAATTCATCAACAAAAGGATCGTGGCTCTTTACTTATGGCTTGATATGACAATGATTGAATTTAGTGGTTTGGTTGCTTGAATTCGCATAATAGGTTGGTTAGGAATATGAAAGCTAACAACCTTACGAAAAACATGATGAGTAGTTAACCAATCGTTTAAAAAAAACCACATCAAAGGCAAGTATTTTCAAAGAGATAAGATCGACGAGTAACGTGAAAGTGTCGATTTGAATCAAACAAGATTTATAAACAGTGGAGGTAACGAAGGTTTCTCCCAATGGAGTTTCAATAGATAAATTAAAGTTTAAATTCTCCGGAGTTAAGTACAAACATTGAACACAACTAGGTGAAATAAAAGAGTGAGTAGAACCGTTATCTAACACGGTATAGACTTCGTAAGAGCTTATGATTAACTTACCCGTGATAATTTTATTCAGGTTCCTCGTCACGAGAAAAAAAAATGCTCTCTCTTAAACTACCGGCTTTGGCTTGTCTTGGACATCCTTTGGCATCACTATCCCAGCTGGACTTGACTTCACCATACGACAAAATCGAGCTAGGTGACCTTCTCTTCTGTAATTAAAACACGCTTTGGATTGCTGCGTACAGTTTGGACGGATGTGTCCCTCTTGTCCGCATTTGAAACATACGACCGATGGGCGTTCTTCTTCCTTTGAAATGGGTGCTGGTGCTGCTGTCTTTCCATCATTATTGAACCTTCTCTTCCTGAAATGTCCATTTCTATTATCTTGGCCATGATTACCACCGAAGTGGTTACCATTCTTGGTATGATAATTTCCCCCGTGATGGTTATCATTGTTCCGATGGTCGTTGCCACCGGTATGATTATTATCATGTTGCTGGTCATTACCTTTTGGTTATGATGACTCATTATCGCGCTCCACTAACTGAGCTCTATTCACAATATCTAAATATAAACAAAGTTTATGAGAAATGAGGTATTGACGTATATCGGGTTTCAAACCTTGCAGAAACATTCGCGCCATTCGCTCCTCATTATCGACCAAATGGGATGCAAACCGGGACAACTCCGTAAACTTAGCCTCATACTGCAACACGGTCATATTATTTTGCTCCAGCTTGATAAACTCTACCTCCTTCATGTGACGAATAATTTCGGGAAAGTACTTGTCGTTGAATAATTCTTGGAACTTCTCCCAAGACATCTTGAGTGCGTCAGGATGGGTACGTTTTACAGATTCCAACCAATAATCTCCTTCTTCATGCAACATAAAGGTGGCGAATGGAACCTTTTGCTCCTCTAAATATTCCAAGACATCAAATATCTTGGTAATCTGCTTTATCCATGTCTCCGCCTTAAGTGGTTCTGGCTTTTCCAAAAACTCCGGTGGTCCCAGCTCCTTGAACTGCTTAGCGGTGACCAACCGTGGGTTACCATTGTTTCCACCAACATTATGGACAGGAGTTGCCTTCTCTCGTTGTTGCATGAATTGCATAAAGCCTCTGATCATCCCATCATTCACCATTTCATCGGTGTTATTGTTTTCATGAGGAGTATTGTCCTCTAGTTGCACATTATCCTGATTATTGATCTGTGGAGACTCAACGGTCTCTTGTGCTCCATTGATAATCTCAACATTCTCGGATGCCATTTTCAAATACTGCCACAAAACAAGGGTTAATTAACATATCACATATTATCTCTATACTTTGACCTACCAATTAAATACCAAATAAACTTAGGTAGGTCATACTAGCGAAGGAATTCCCCGTCTCTCCCCTCCTAGTTCTTATTTCACATCTTAGCCAGGGATCATATCCCTAAGCTTTGATACCAACCGTGACGCCCCCAAAATTAGGTATACGTCACCCATCTTGGGTCGCCACTTACATGGTACAGAATTCAAATACAACTTACTAATACAACTGTCGTGTACAATACGACAAAACATAAACTGTGAGTTTGAATACAATTATTGTCTACTAGAGATTATACAAACTCAAATGGAGTCATCATTACAATTATTATCACACTATTTCACAGAATAGTGAGGACTATTAATGCTATCCTCTGGACCATCACTCCGTTCCCCGACTCGTCCCAGCTATATTCTAATTTCCTGAAGAGAACAGTGAAAGGAAAGGTGAGCTCAACTAGCCCAGCAAGAAATATTATGACTAAGATAATACAGAATAAATTATCATTAGCCTCTAACAATGTTAAACTGATAAAATACAATAGACATCAAGTTTAACTGCAGCGGAACAAGCAATCCATTAAAAGAGTCAAGTAGAAAATAAAATCTACTATCTTTTATGATTTAAAAGGTTTTTCATCACTTTTATCGCTGAGACTCGGCTCAATAAATAATCCACATCATTAAATCATCCCTGCACTACAGGCCAAGGATATTCTTTAGTATCACGACCACGAATTATCCATGCACTACGGGCCAAAGATAATCGTGTTTTCATCAACAGTCCTGATCATACCATAAAATAATTCATCTTTGCTCCCTTGGCCGAAGAGAATCCATAGCCATAATCATACCAAAAACTGTCCATCAATACATTACGGGCTAATGAGGACTTTTAATTTTCACATCATTTGTAACATTACGGTCATGATTATACCGAATAATCCCTGGTCATAATCATACCAAGTCCATCTATGCACTACAGGCCACAGATGACTTTCAACATAACATAAACATGAGGATGATGACAATGATATAAGAATTCAATAAAACAAGTTCAAGAATTAATTTGTCCAGGAACCAATAACGTCCAAATTGTCAACATGATACTTCTTTGTAGAATAAAATTCAAGAATGATCAGAAGAATATTTCCATGAAAAAATACTGGATGAAGCGCAAATATCAAGGATATTCTACTAATTTCATGGAGTATAGAAGTCAAAACTTTAACCAACTGAGTATAATAAAGAATGAAATAACAAAAAAAATCACCATGCATGCGGTACTTCGTATAGACAGGTTATTCCAACAGAATAATAATAACGAAACCAGGTCAGGTGAAATTCACACCGACAGGATGTTCCAACAGAATAATAAATACGGAATAATAAATGATGGAACCAGGTCCAGCGTATAGCACAGACAGGATATTCCGACAGAATAATAAAGACGGAATAATAAAAATGGAACCAGGTCCGGCGTATAGCACAGACAGGATATTCAGACAGAATAATAAAGATAAAATAATAGAAGAATGTCACCAAGTATAGGGTAGCCCGCGTATACAGGTTATTCCAATAGAACAATAAAGAAATGGAATAACAGAAGTTTTCTTCTTGAATACAAAAGAATAATATCCCTTACCGTAAAATAATACTTGATATAAGAGTAGTGAATTAGCAGAAAACTTTTCTTCTATCTCTCTATAGTCTCTCTCTATAGTTTCTCTCTCTAGAGTTCAGTGAATTCGTAAGAAAATAATGAAGGAATGAGCTTCTATTTATAGGAAAATGGAATGCATAGTAATTAATCCATGAACGGTCCAGATTGATTTACTTTAATCTGACGGTCCATATTTAAAGAAAAATCTTTTAAATAAAATATAATATATTCTATTTTTATATATAAAAAATTTTACTATGCAAACACTATGCAGGCACCATGCAAACACTATGCATAATAAAATATAATATATTCTATTTATAGAATAACTTTAATAAAGTATTCTATTTTATATAAAAAAATTTTACTATGCAAAATACTATGCGGGCACTATGCAAACACTATGCATAATAAGATATAATATATTCTATTTATAGAATAACTTTAATAAAGTATTCTGTTTTATATAAAAAGATTTTCTGTATTATTACATTAATAATACCAACAAAACTGAGTGACTTATCACGTAAGCATCAATAATTAATACCGTGTGTTACTATGCAACCACGCGTATTACTGTACTTTTAACACCGGGTGTTTCAACAGTTAACGGTAAAACTTTTTCTGTTATTTTCATAAAGTATTTTTGTCGTTTTCTCAATCCGACAATAATTCTGTTGTGGGATCCACCAATGATTGTGCCGTCGTACTGATATTCCCCGACAAAAAGAATATTCCCCGACCAATCGAATATTATACAACAACTTGCATACTTTTCAAAATTTATAAATACTTCCCACAACTATAACATTATATCATATCCACACCATAATATTAAAAAAATTATTTCGAGAAAATTAAATATTTATTCATAAAATCTGGGGTCTCACAATAAAGGGAAAACAAAGGTGAACCCGTAGATTACATTTGTAATAATATAGGTTTTGTACGGAATGATATTGATATTATGACAAAGATAATGTATTGGTTATAAAGAACCTGGGGTATGTAAATATTCTTTTGATATATATATAAGACATATCCGTTCTTTTGAGGTATTCCAATTGAATGTTAATGTAAACTGTAGCACCGTGTAGCACCATCTGTCGGGTTAGAAGATACCCAGATATGGGGGCATCATACCTCAGATGGCCCATTTGGCTTCCTTTGTATAGGCCTGAAATCCCTGTTGATAGAGATCTAGTGACTCAGGAAGAGTTATATCAGGTGGACAGGATTGATGATGTAGATATTGACACCATTATCTTCTTCTGATGTGTATTCTCGTTATCTCTTTTAATAGGCCTCTGTTAGATATTGGGTGGTTATGCCCCATTCTCGCTATATCTTTTGATAGGCCTCTGTTAGTAGTAGGGCGTATGTGCCCCATTTTCCTATATTTTTAGTTGTACAGAGATGATGTATATAGATGATGATATACTTAGGAATGTATGTACAATTTTTCATTCCCTATATCATATTGCCATCTATTATCTGTAATGCATGTATAATGTTATGCATATGTATGTATGTCCAGAGATATTTTAGCATTGACCCTTGGATGGTCTTATGATACGGCCTACACAGATGTCTTCTTTGACAGTCAGCCGCAAAGATCATACCCCACCATAATTGGTGGCATCACGTCTTAGATCGTGGTATGATAGTATATCACCATCAGACATGGTGACTGTAGATCTGATGTTGCAGCATACTATGACCTTCTTGATATTTCAGATTCCCGAAGGATTTGTGGAGGGCATGCTGGATCACTGGGTATCGGAGAGGCAGGTTTTCCAGTTTGGGACCCAGGAATTGACTCCAACTCTGGAGGAGTATACACGTTTGACGATGCTGCCACTTGACAGACCTTACGTGCACATGGCTATTGGGGACATGAGTCGACAGTTCATGACCCTCACCAGTCTAAGGCGTAGGGTTGTGCAGGATGAGATCACATCCGGCCACGTGAACCCAGCGTTTTCTGATTGGCAGATTTGGCTCTAAGGACAACTATGCTCGTCATTCTGGGGATTTCACCATACTAGAGGATCAGTGGCATTTAGCCAGATTGGATGCATTCTTGATGTGCATAGTGGCGTATGTGTACATGCCACAATACATGGATGAGCTAGATATCAGTGTTATTATGGCAGTGAGAGCTCTCAGGGAGGGTCGTACCATTATTTCGATGATTGTGGCGGAGACGCTGAGGTAGGCCACCTTTTACAGCACTTACCCTGCAAGGGTATTCACAGGCAGTTCGGTCATATTGTACATGTGGTTTATATCACACTTGGGACCGATTGGGACCTTCCGCCGACACGGGTATTGCTTCACCCATGACCTCCCATGATATAATATTTGATTGGTCGGAGAATATTCGTTTTAACAGGAAATATTTGTACGACGACATAATCATTTGTGGACCCCATAACGGAGTATTGTCGTAGTTAGAAAACGAAAAAATTATCTTTTTATAAAAATAACGACGAAAGTGTGAGATCCCGGATTTTATGAATAAATATTTAATTTTCTCGAAATATTTTTTTGAATATTATGGTGTGGATTTGAGATAGTGTTATAGTTGTGGGTAGTATTTATAAATTTTTTAAAGTATGTAAGTTGTTATATAATATTCGATTGGTCGGGGAATATTCATTTTATCAGGGAATATTCGTACGACGGTACAATCATTGGTGGACCCCGCAACGGAATTATTATCGGATGGAGAAAACGACAAAAATATTTTTATGAGAATAACGGCGGAAGTTTTACCGTTAAAACTATTGAACTACTCGGTAGTAAAAGTACAGTAATATGCGTGGTTGCATAGTAGCACACGGTATTGATTATTGATGTTTACGTGATAAGTCAGTCAGTTTTATTTTATTGGTATTATTAATGTAATAAAACAGAACACTTTTATAAAGTTATTCTATAAATAGAATATATTATATTCTATTATGCATAGTGTTGCATAGTATTTGCATAGTATTTTGCGTAGTAAAATCTTTTTATATAAAACAGAATACTTTTATAAAGTTATTTGATAAATAGAATATATTATATTCTATTATGCATAGTGTTGCATAGGGTCTGCATAGTGTTTTGCACAGTAAATTTCTTTTATATTAAACAGAATACTTTTATAAAGTTATCTGTTTTATTAGATAATAATTAGAATATATTATATTTTATTATGCATAGTATTTGCATAGTGCTTGCATAGTGTTTGCATAGTAAAATTTTTTATAAAGTTATTCGTTTTATTAGATTATAAATAGAATATATTATATTTTATTTAAAAGATTTTGCTTTAAATATGGACCGTCAGATTAAAGTGAAGCAATCTGGACCGTTCATGAGTTAGTTACTATGCAGTCCATTTTTCTATAAATAGAAGCTCATTCATTCATTATTTCTTACGAATTCACTGAAACTCTAGAGAGAGAAACTATAGAGAGAAAGAAGAAAAGTGTTCTGCTACTTCACTACTTCTATATCCAGTACTCTTCTTTCTAAGGTAGGGAATATTATTTGTTGTACTCGTAAGGGGTACTCTTTCTTTCTTATTTATAAAGAGAACTTATGTTATTCCATTCTTTATTATTCTGTTGGAGTAACCTGTATACGCGGGCAACCCTATACTTGGCGAATTCTTCTGTTATTCTATTCTTTATTATTATGTTGGAATAACCTGTCTATGCAAAGTAATGCATACATGATGAAATTCTTCTAATATTCTATTCTTTATTATTCTGTTGGAATATCCTGTCTGTGCGTTTTACGCCAGACCTAGTTCCGTTATTTATTATTCTGTTGGAATATCCTGTCTGTGCATTTTATGCCGGACCTGGTTCCGCTATTTATTATTCTGTTGGAATATCCTGTCGGTACGAATTTCGCCTGACCTGGTTCCATTATTTAGTATTCTGTTAGAATAACCTGTCTATGCGAAGTACCGCATGTATGGTGATTTCTTTTATTATTCCATTCTTTATTATACTCAGTTGGTTAAAGTTTAGACTTCTATACTCCATGAAATTAGTGGAATATCTTTGATATTTGCGCTTCATCCAGTATCTTTTCATGAAAATATTCTTCTGAGCATTCTTGAATTTTACTCTACAAAGCAGTATCATGTTGACGATTTGGACGTTATTAATTCCTAAATAAATTAATTCTTGAACTTATTTTATTGAATTCTTATATCATTGTCATCATCCTCATGTTTATATTTTTTTGAAAGTCATCTGTGGCCTGTAGTGCATAGATGGACTTGGTATGATTATGACCAGGGATTATTCGGTGTAATCATAATCGTAATGTTACAAATGATGTGGAAAAAAGTCCTCATTGGCCCGTAGTGCATTGATGGACAGTTTTTGGTATGATTATGGCTATGGATTCTCTTTGGTCGTAGTGCAAAGATGAATTGTTTTATGGCATGATCAGGACCGTTGATAAAAATATGATTATCTTTAGCCGTAGTGCATGGATAATTTGTGCTCGTAATACTAAAGAATATCCTTGGCATGTAGTGCAGGGATGATTGATGATGTGGATTATTTATTAAGCTGAGTCTCAGCGATAAAAGTGATGAAAAACCTTTTAAATCATAGAAGATAGTATATTTTATTCCCTACTTGACTCTTCTAATGGATTGCTTGTTCCGCTGCAGTTAAACTTGATAGTTATTATATTTTATCAGTTTAACACTGTTGAAGACTAACGATAAATTATTCTGCATTTTCTTAGTCATAATATTTCTTACTGGGCTAGTTGAGCTCACCCTTTCTTTCACAGATCTCTTCAGGAAATGAGAACGTAGCTGGGACTAGTCGGGGAACAGAGTGATGGTCCTAGATGGTTCATTAGTAGTCCTCACTATTCTGTGAAATAGTATGATAATAATTGTAATGAGCACTCCTTTTGAGTTTGTATACTCTCTAGTAGGCAATATTTGTATTCAAACGCACAGTTTATGTTTTGTCGTATTGTACACGATATTTATATTATTAAGTTGTATTTGAATTCTATACCATGTATCTAGCGACTCAAGATGGGTGATGTATACCTAATTTTGGGGGCGCCACAGTTGGTATCAAAGATTAGGGATATGATCCCTGGTTGAGATGTGAGACAAGAACTAGGAGGGGAGAGACGGGGAATTCTTTCGCTAGTATGACCTACCTAAGTTTATTTGATATTTAATTAGTCGGTCAGAGTATATGGATAATGTGTTACATGTCAATTAACCTTTGTTTTGTGGCAGTATTTGCAAATGGCATCCGAAAATGTTGAGATAAGCAATGAAGCACATGAGACCGTTGAGACACCTTTAATCACTAACCAGGTTAATGTGATGTCAGACGAAGAAGAAATTAGAGATATCTATGTGGTGCGTGAAGAACTAATAGTTGCACCCGAGCTAGTTGCAGAGGTAGCAGCTGAGAGTGTGGAAGAAGAAGAAGAAGAGGAACCTGAGGAGAATTTATTAGAAGAATTTTATGATCAAAATTTAGCATTACAAAATCGTATTCATGAGTTAGAAGAGCAGGCTGAAGAACGGCAGGCGGTCGTGGAGCAAAGAGATGCAACCATTCAAAATTGTGTTACTCGATGTGCGATGCTTGAATAGAAGCACTCTTTGGCAGAGTATAAGATATTAGAGTTGGAATCTGAGAATGCTATGATCAAAGTTCTAATAAAAGTAGAAACAAATGAACGAAGGAGAATAGATGACGCATGTGTAAAAGCCGCACGACGTGTAGATATTGTAGAAAAAGACGTCCGATCCAATAAAGCCAAAATAGATGAAATGAATTTTTCTTTTTGGACAACAATTGGGAGAATCCAACATCGAATTCGGAATTACCCTGTGCATAGCGGTTAACCCCAATTCGATATGGATCGAAGAATAATGATTCAAATCATGGATCAGGAATGGGACGAAGCACTTAAGGGTGGAATGTACCCTATAGCAAAGTTAAATCAAGCAGTTTAAGTGAGAGCGTTTATCGAGGAACCCAAACGAAGTTATTACGGGTAAGTTAATGATAAACTCTTGCGAAGTTTATACCTTACTAGATACATGTTCTATCCACTCTTTTATTTCACCTAGTTGTGTTCAATGTTTGAATTTAACTCTGGAGAAGTTAGATTTTGATTTATCTATTGAAACTCATTTGGGAGAAACCTTCGTTACATCAACTATTTATAAATCTTGTTTAATTCAAATTGTCACTTTCAAGTTACGTGTCGATCTTGTCTATTTGAAAATTCTTGCCTTTGATACGATTTTAGGAATCGATTGGTTAACTACTCATCATGCTTTTAGTAAGGTTGTTAGTTTTCATATTCCTAATCAACCTGTTATGCGAATTCAAGTAACCAAACCACTAAAGTCAATCATTA
Source organism: Panax notoginseng (assembly GCA_016801055.1). Classification (NCBI taxonomy): domain Eukaryota; kingdom Viridiplantae; phylum Streptophyta; class Magnoliopsida; order Apiales; family Araliaceae; genus Panax; species Panax notoginseng. The sequence continues at coordinate 109,991,749 of CM029021.1, forward strand.
TCATATCAAGCCATTAGTAAAGAGCCTCGGTCCTTTCGTTGTTGACTTCCTTGAGTGGAATGCACCGAAGCCAGACTTTCTGTAGGCGACGTCGTGAATGACGATGGCAAGTTGATAGGTATCAATGTGACGTACTATCCAAGTCTTTGATGAGGGTCACAGCTTTGAATGATATTTCTATTGTTAATAAATTTCCTGACGTATTCTTGAAGACTTCTTAGCCTACCCCTAGAGCGTGAAATCGAATTTTATATTGACCCCAATACAAAACCCATTTCTTAAATCCTCAAATATTTCTTTTCTTAAAATGAACGTAACATGCGCCAAAGACGTTGGCTCAAGCTGTTGAAGATTACGACCGTACCATTAAATATCATTGTGGGAAAAATGAACGTGGTAGCTGACGCGTTGAGTAGAAGATCGTATGCGTTTACAAGTGTGATGTTGTTAACATAAAGACGCATTTCGTATAACTTACAAATGATGGAGATAGAGTTAAAGACTCTAGGGACCCACGTGAAGATAACGAATATATGATTAGAATAAACTTTAATCGATAAAGTTAAAGTTGCTTAAGCTACATACTCAGAGCTAATGAATGTGAAGAAGAAGGTTCAAGAGGGCGTTATTCTAGAAGCAAGAATCGACAAAGAGAGGAAATCTCAACCCTCGATTTAATTGACCCATTTTAAATCCCCGATCAAGTAAGAACTGTGGCTTATAGACTCGTTTTACCGCCAAGTATGTCGCGTGTTCATAACGTTTTTAACGTATCGATGTTACGTAAATATGTGAACGACCCAAACCACATTATTAATTTAGAACCGGACGAGATAGCAGAAGATTTAACGTATGAGGAGATACGTGTTAACATCTTGGATAAGAAGGATCATATTCGATGCTCAAAGGTTATACCTAAAGAGTTAGAATTTGAAGTGAAGTCAAGGTATCCTCGCATGTTTGGCATACCAGGTACGTACGTAAATTTCGAGGGCGAAATTTCATAAGGAGGAGAGATTGTGAGACCCCAGATTTTATGAATAAATATTTAATTTTCTCGAAATATTTTTTTGAATATTATGGTGTGGATTTGAGATAGTGTTATAGTTGTGGGTAGTATTTATAAATTTTGCAAAGTATGCAAGTTGTTATATAATATTCGATTGGTCGGCGAATATTCGTTTTATCAGGAAATATTCATACGACGGTACAATCGTTGGTGGACCCCGCAACGGAATTATTGTCGGATGAAGAAAACGACAAAAATATTTTTATGAGAATAACGGCAGAAGTTTTACAGTTAAAACTGTTGAACTACTCGGTAGTAAAAGTACAGTAATACGCGTGGTTGCATAGTAGCACACGGTATTGATTATTGATGTTTACGTGATAAGTCACTCAGTTTTGTTTTATTGGTATTATTAATGTAATAAAACAGAATACTTTTATAAAGTTATTCTATAAATAGAATATATTATATTCTATTATGCATAGTGTTGCATAGTGTTTGCATAGTAAGATCTTTTTATATAAAACATAATACTTTTATAAAGTTATTTGATAAATAGAATATATTATATTCTATTATGCATAGTGTTGCATAGGGTCTGCATAGTAAAATCTTTTTATATAAAACAGAATATTTTTATAAAGTTATCTGTTTTATTAGACAATAATTAGAATATATTATATTTTATTATGCATAGTGTTTGCATAGTACTTGCATAGTATTTGCATAGTAAAATCTTTTATAAAGTTATTCTTTTTATTAGATTATAAATAGAATATATTATATTTTATTTAAAAGATTTTGCTTTAAATATGGACCGTCAGATTAAAGTAAATCAATTTGGACCGTTCATGAGTTAGTTACTATGTAGTCCATTTTTCTATAAATAGAAGCTCATTCATTCATTATTTCTTACGAATTCACTGAAATTCTAGAGATAGAAACTATAGAGAGAAAGAAGAAATGTGTTCTGCTACTTCACTACTTCTATATTCAGTACTCTTCTTTCTAAGGTAAGGAATATTATTTGTTGTACTCGTAAGGGGTACTCTTTCTTTCTTATTTATGAAGAGAACATCTGTTATTCCATTCTTTATTATTATGTTGGAATAACCTGTATACGCGGGCTACCCTATACTTGGCGAAATTCTTCTGTTATTCTATTCTTTATTATTATGTTGGAATAACCTGTCTATGCAAAGTAATGCATACATGATGAAATTCTTCTAATATTCTATTCTTTATTATTCTGTTGGAATATCCTGTCTGTGCGTTTTACGCCAGACCTAGTTCCGTTATTTATTATTCTGTTGGAATATCCTGTCTGTGCATTTTATGCCGGACCTGGTTCCGCTATTTATTATTCTGTTGGAATATCCTGTCGGTGCGAATTTCGCCTGACCTGGTTCCATTATTTAGTATTCTGTTAGAATAACCTGTCTATGCGAAGTACCGCATGTATGGTGATTTCTTTTATTATTCCATTCTTTATTATACTCAGTTGGTTAAAGTTTAGACTTCTATACTCCATGAAATTAGTGGAATATCTTTGATATTTGCGCTTCATCCAGTATCTTTTCATGAAAATATTCTTCTGAGCATTCTTGAATTTTACTCTACAAAGCAGTATCATGTTGACGATTTGGACGTTATTAGTTCCTGAATAAATTAATTCTTGAACTTTTTTTATTGAATTCTTATATCATTGTCATCATCCTCATGTTTATATTTTTTTGAAAGTCATATGTGGCCTGTAGTGCATAGATGGACTTGGTATGATTATGACCAGGGATTATTCGGTGTAATCATAACCGTAATGTTACAAATGATGTGGAAAAAAGTCCTCATTGGCCCGTAGTGCATTGATGGACAGTTTTTGGTATGATTATGGCTATGGATTCTCTTTGGTCGTAGTGCAAAGATGAATTGTTTTATGGCATTATCAGGACCGTTGATGAAAACATGATTATCTTTAGTCGTAGTGCATGGATAATTCGTGGTCGTGATACTAAAGAATATCCTTGGCCTGTAGTGCAGGGATGATTGATGATGTGGATTATTTATTAAATTGAGTCTCAGCGATAAAAGTGATGAAAAACCTTTTAAATCATAGAAGATAGTAGATTTTATTCCTTACTTGACTCTTCTAATGGATTGCTTGTTCCGCTGCAGTAAACTTGATAGTTATTATATTTTATCAGTTTAACACTGTTGAAGGCTAACGATAAATTATTCTGCATTATCTTAGTCATAATATTTCTTACTGGGCTAGTTGAGCTCACCCTTTCTTTCACTGTTCTCTTCAGGAAATGAGAACGTAGCTGAGACTAGTCAAGGAACAGAGTGATGGTCCTAGATGGTGCATTAGTAGTCCTCACTATTCTGTGAAATAATGTGATAATAATTGTAATGAGGACTCTTTTTGAGTTTGTATACTCTCTAGTAGGCAATATTTGTATTCAAACGCACAGTTTATGTTTTGTCGTATTGTACACGACATTTGTATTATTAAGTTGTATTTGAATTCTGTACCATGTATCTGACGACTCAAGATGGGTGATGTATACCTAATTTTGGGGGCGTCACAGAACGTTTTAGCGTTAAACTGTTGAACTACCCGGTGGTAAAAGTACAGTAATACGCGTGGTTGCATAGTAGCACACGGTATTGATTATTGATGCTTACGTGAGAAGTCACTCAGTTATATTCAATTAGTGCTACAGTAATTATTGCATAATATCTCTCATATTATTGATTCAATTATTGTCAAAGTATCATCTACATTATATTTATTATTATTAAATCAATAATTGAGACGACAAAGTTATTCATATTATTATTTGCAATATTGACAATGTCTAGAAAATTCTGTCGAGGAGAGGTTTGGTCACCTATTTGCGCGCCAATATGGAGAAATCCTTATCGGAAAGCCCCCTCTTTCCTGAGAATGATCTGGTTGTTAAATATTGTGAGTTATAATATTGATGATGAATAAGTTCGTATTGATCAAAGATGAAATTGATATTTTCATTGTGTTGGGATTATTAGTGTTAATGGAAATGAACATCTATTTCGATAATAATTGATGTCTGGAGGTTATATTGACCAATCGGGTAATTAATCGGATAAATGAGCAATTAATTGCTATTAATTCACATGCTTATAACTATTTGTTCACATGTATGTACTATTAATTCACATGCATGTACTATTATGGGAGGTGGTGCAAGATTGATAATACTTGCATGAGTAAATTAAAAATAGAGGTATAGATGAAGGTACTATACCGTAACTAGTTTTTTTTCACATGTGTGTACTATTGATTCACATGAATGTACTATTGATTCACATGATGTACTATTAGGGGAGGTGGTGCAAGTTTGATAATACTTGCAGGACTAAATTAAAAATGAAAGAAAAGATGAAGGTATTATATTGTAATATTTCGAGCCCCAAAACGTGCAATTATCGAAACTATATTTTCCTATAAATAGAAGCTCATTCTTCTTTCATTCTCACCAATTCACTAAGACTCACAAGAGCAATTATAGAGAGAGAAGCTATAGAGAGAAAGAAGAAGAGAAGTCTGCTTATACCTTCGTATGTGAGTAATATTATTTTGTCTCGTATTCCTGATTATACCTTCGTCTTGTTAAAATATTGCTTCTATACTCCATGAAATTAGTAGAATATCCTTGAAATTTGCGCTTCATCTAGTATCGTTTCACAAGGGTATTTTCTGCACGTTCTTGTTAAATTTTAAGCTTTTCATATCGGAGTACTGTCCATGAGTAGTATTCATTTTTACAGTACTATTCACAAAGTACTATTCATAAAGTACTATTCACGGGTACTATTCACAAAGTACTATTCACGGGTATTATTCACAAAGTACTATTCACGGGTATTATTCACAAAATACTATTCACGGGATACTATTCCCGAAGTACTATTCACGGGGTACTATTTGTAACGAATGTGTTGTTTGAGTTGTGATTCTGGGGACAAAATCCTTATAAGAGGGGAATGATGTAACATTCTAGAATTTTTTTTAAATGTAAATTATAAATATTTATTGATTTATATAAATATTTATTGGATGTGTTTATTATTGGATAAATAATTGTTCAATTTGATTGAGTTGATTTAGTTAATTATCTATTTGTTAAATAATTAATGTGATTAGTTAATTATTTATTTGTTAAATAATTAATGTGTTATGTGGATTGAGTTATATGATTAAGTAATTTATGTAATAAATTGTTATTAAATAAAGTGTGGCGAATAACTATGTTATAAAGAGTTATTAAAATAAATTAAAGTAATTTTAAGTTAGTTTTTGCCAAACAAGGTTTAAGTATATTAATCCTTTAATTTTTAAATGGTTTCCCAAACAAAGCCTTATGGTTTTTGGTTTTCTTTTGAATTTAAATTATTAAGTAAATAATAACATATATATATATATATATATATATATATATATATATATATATATATATATCGTAACCGATATATTATTAGGGTAATAAGTGTGACATCGGTATAAGTGTGACATCGGTTTTGTATGTTTTAAGTTAATACGTTATTTTATTTTAGTTACGTATATGCTATTTTGGCTTAAGCCTAATCAAAATTTGAAGTTGTCTGAGATAGTTGAGAGAGAGACAGAGAGAGGAAAGCTCTGAGATTGTCAAGATTTTCATCAGTGATTTACAAGTTTTCTAAAGCAACAAAAAGGTAGGTTCCTAAAACCTTAACGTATGTACGTAGATATGTTTTAAGCCATTTTCCTATGAACTTGGTAGTCTCTGTTTTCTGGTATATCACTGTGTATAAGAGTTTTACCAAAATTTCTGTAAATGCTATGTTGGTATAATTGGTTAGGGAATTACGTGTTTTGTTGTTATAATTGTTATACTAGCATATATATATTTATATATAATTGTATGTTTAATATATAAATATGATGGTATGCTAAATTACATATTCAAGAAATTGGTTTTCATAATGAAAACGTGTGAGTACGAACTTGAGTGTAGAATATATCAAAGGTTATATATATAATTGTATGCTAACTTAGAAATTAAACTATACATGTTAATTGGACTATATATTGGTATGCTTGTATTTCAAAGGTATTAATTTGGTTATAAGCATGGAATTACAGTCCTTGTATCAAGATATATCATCAATGGAGTTTTGAGTTTTAAAATCTTGGTTTTTAAGATAAACAGTGTTTCTAAAATCGTTGTTCAATTGTTAATAATTAGCTTATGGATGATTGTTAGTATTTATGTGTAATTACGTGAAGTTATACATGTTAGTTGGGGTTAATTGTGTTAAAATTTAAGATAGTAGCTTTGGCTCTGTTTTTTGTTTTGTTTCTGTGAGTTTCGACGCCCCAACGTCAAAATTCACGCTCCAGCGTCAAGTTTCGCGCCTTAGCGCCAAAAGTCGCGCCCCAGCCAGACTTCGCGCCACAGCGCCGAAGTTAGCGCCGGACCTCGCGCCGCAGCGCCGAGTCCCTATGTAAGTCTCTCGCCGAAGCGCCACCTCAGCGCCGCAGCGCGACCCACGGTTCAAACTGTGGCACCGCGGCGCCACTTAACAGAAAGTTCATAAACGACTTTTGTCTTGCACAAAAGTCGGATATTTTAAAGGAATGATATATGATAAATGTTGAGTATGTATTTCTGGTATTATAGTATGTTAATACTATGAATGAACATGGAATTACTAATTAACAAATATTGTTATTAGTTTTATTAGATAAAATTTGATTATGCGATTTGATTACATGGATAAACATTTAAACCATACGTGATGTAGTGTTGATTATGACTGATCATGTCATGTTAACATATGTATATAGGATATTGTGATTTGGATATTAACGGTTTAATCTACGCGCAAGGCAAGTTCTTTAACTCTACTTTGTTAATAGTTAAGCAAGTTTTTCTAATTCTAAATCGTCGTTATGCAAATTTCATATTTCTACACTTTTTTGAGTAAAGTATTTTCATTAAAAAACCTGATTGTATCTAGTTATTCATGATGATACAAGTTTTCCAACTCCACACTTTCGTCGAGATAGTTATTATGGTTATGCAAGTTTTCTTAACTCTAAACTTGTTATATCAACATGCTAGTACCTTTATTCTGTTGAATCAGTTTATCGCTCAAATTATTGTTGTTATACATGCTTGATATTAAATTCTAAGTTGTAATCTTAGCTTAATGTTGTTCAAAGCAAGGTATGATAGATTATTCAATTGTTATGCTATTAGATTATTCCTAAAGCATGAACTTAGAACGAAATGTTTATTCAGTTATGATCATTCAATAACATAGTGTTATTATCTTTTATTCAACTAATCCTTAGTTGATGTCCGTTGAAATCCAAATTACCTTGAAGTGTATCCAAACCAAACTATCTTTGGGGCGAACTTGTACTCAAAATACTGAGATGAACAACCCTATTTATAGGGGTTACGCTTAGTTTTGTACTTTGCGCTGAAATGTTTGTATACAACATATGTATGAAGGGTTGATCCCCCTAAGTACCCTGAAGTCATTATAGTCTTATGACTGTAAAAGTTAAAGTTAAAAGATTACTTATAACTGTGGACAAGGTTCGTGGTCATTAGACCGTCAGTTGAATGTTTAAGATGTTAATAGAATTTATTGTTCAATTTTATTGAGCCCCTGAATGGGCAAGGAATGTTTCAGTTCTTTTAAGCCTATGAATAGGCAAGGAATGTATAAGAAGTTAATAGAACTTATTGTTCAGTTCTATTGAGCCCCTGAATGGGCAAAGAATGTAACAGTTTTATTCATTGATATTTCAAGTGTGCCTTGTTTTCTCACTCTTGCCTGTAAAATCCTTACAGCTAAAGATGGAAAGGGTGACGTACCTAGCACAGTAAAGGAAAGGGAAAGATGAACAAGTACTGAAGACTTATAATAGTTTGATAGTTTTATTATCAGACCTTGATTTAATGATTGTAATGAAGTTTATTTTAAATTTTCAGCATGAATGATTGTTTGTAAAGGTTAGATAACCTGTGAGATTTTATTTTATGTAATTCCTGTATGGGCAGGTTTATTATTCAATTTTATTTATGATTGGGTAGTTATAAATGAATATTTTATTTACGTGAATACCAAATCTTGAGGTAATGAAGTACCGGGATTTAGGGGTGTCACAAATAGGTCCATTCCATCCAACCCATTCTGAGTCGCCAAATACATGGTACAGAAAACAACTACAACTTTATTACAATAATTGTCGTGCAAAATACAACAACACATATGTTGTGAGTTTTGATACAAATATATACCAACTGTGACTCGCATCCCAACCTTGGATAGCACGTCACAATGGCACCTTACGTAAAGGTATAGTCAAAAACTATTTTAGAAACTAAAATCTTTGGGAAGTGCTCAAGGAAACCTTCGTACATGGGAGGCTATGTTTCTAGGTTATGATAGATATCATATGGCCACAGAATTATCCTTAGTTAACCCAATAGACCCCAAAGAAAAACGAGAAGATTACTATCATTTTCTTCCCAATGGTGAGTCTTCTCTTGATTTATCATTATCTCCACTGTCTCAAATTGAGAATTATACTTCAAACAAACACCAAGTTTATATAGGTAGTGCTCGTAAATATACTAAGCAAGTGGATGAGCACAACCCTGTCTTATGATGACACGAGGTTGTATGTCTTTAGACATCTTGTATGATAGTGGCAAAATACCCTTCTAACGTTGGGTTCGCATCTCCCTATATTATTCACCAAATATAACTACTAAAAGATGAATACAACACACTTGTCTATACTGTTTAGGGAGAACTCCACAGCTAGAGACCACCGTTCTATTCCCTTGTTACCCTCGCTCGACCCAGCTACACTTTTATTACCTGAAAGGAATTGTGAAGCAAAAGGGTGAGCACAACTAGCTCAGTAAAAATATCATGACTAAAGATAATTAAATTATCAATAGCCTTCATCAATAACAAATCAGAGATTTAGAACATATGGTAGATAATAAAAATTTCAACCATAGTTGCAGCGGAACGAGCAATCCATTGGAAGAGTTAAATAGACAATACAGTCTATTATCTTCTCTATGTTAAAAGTCCACCAACACTGTAACATCAATCAACAGTTCCTTTCTACAATTATATGAATATCTCATAATCATAATTGTGATTCTAAATTCCTCTTCGTACCCAGGACGAATATAATTTTCATCACATGTCTTTACCTGAAACATCAAAGATCATGGTTGTACCAAATCACAGTTCATGTTCATAATCATACTAATAAATTCATTTTTGCACTACGGGCCAAAGATATTCATCAATAAGTCATCTTTACACTACGGGCGAAAGATATTCATATCTCAACGAAATATATAATCATTTCATAATTTATATAAACAATAATTATAACCATGTTGACCAATTCACCTTTGCACTTAAGCTAAAGATATTCAATTATAAATTCAATGGTCATGATCATACCAGTCACAATTCAACTTTTCACTACTGGCCAAAGAGAACCCTAGTCATGATCATACCAATAATCTATCCATCTTTACACTCAAGTGAAAGAGAATTTCAACATCCGGGTTATAAAAATATTATATATGATAATAAACATAATATGATCAACAACTGCATTTAATTTCAAGAGCAATATTCATAAATCAACGATAATTTGGTCTGAAAAAGAAACCAATTTTTTGTCATGAATAGTACCCGTGAATAGTAACTCGTGAATAGTAACTCATGAATAGTAATCCTGACACAAAAAGGTAGAAATTCTACAATAAAATCCATACCAATATTTCGGTATAATGATATTGAAAGAATAACATTTCTTAAACTTATATACAATTTATTTTAATTGTTTACACTTTACTAAATAATGCATTTAATCATCATAAAATGCCAAACTTATAAAATTTCATCACCAATAATCAAAACCCTCATCAAAAATCTTCATATACCACATATATGATTCTCAAGCCATAAAATCATATTTTTCAATTTTCTTACTTCACAGAACATATTTAATTCATTTACTCATAACTAGAATATTTTCATGAAAAATACCAAATAAGTTCCAAAAATATTTCTTTTTTAGGATTTAGTAAAATATAGTCCCATATTAAACATATATTTTTCTCATAATTTTTAAAATTCATTTACTATTTTTCATATTGCCAAAACCACCGAATATTTAAACATTTATCATAAATTGTACTTTTATCCAAAAATTCCGAAATTCACAGACTACACTGATATTATATAGATGTACTCCCAATAAAAATTTCATCAATTTTTGAGTTAACCACAAGGAGTTATAAGCGGTTACTTTTAAAATAGTCTTTTCTCATAAAATTCATAACTCTTAATATATACATCCAAAAATTAACATTTTTGGACACAATCAATAAAACTCATCAAAATATCATTTCAAATTTTCCCAGAATTTTCTGAAGGTCAGAAGAATTACGAAACTGAAAAACATAATAACCCTTAAAATTTTTTACTATCCCTTACAATCCCTTACCTCAAAAGAGCAGCACTTCTGACTAGATATCGGATATGACGCTAAAGAAAACTTGCACTGATGAATATCAACTCACCAAGTATCTAAATACTCATAAAATACATTCAATAATGTAGAGAGAGAAAGAGAGAAAGCTTATGTTTCTGGTGTGATTTTCAATTCTAACTTAGCCCTCTATTTATAGGAAAATTTTAGCAGACTTGACCTGCAACCTGATGGCTTTACCTGCTACTATTCCCACCCACCACATTTGAAATAAAATTCAGCACATTTCTTCACCAACCACAAGTGGGGCCCACTCAATTCTAGAATTTTCCAACAAAATCATTTATAAACATAATTTCTGAATCAGTCACCTCTTAAAATTCATAACAAATCATACGTTCATTTTTAACTGTTCAAAATTTGTGGACATATACTCAACTTATATATGTATAACATATCCAAAAATTACAACGATCCAACAGTCGGATTAAAAATTATAACTCACGCAATATATCTCAAAAACACTGGTTTAATTTTTAATACCTTCATTCTGACAAAAATACTGATAAAATACCTGAACATTAATTCCTTCATTTATAACCACATAAATAAATCCATCATTTATATCCATATCAAATAAATATTTCCTTATCATATAAATTAATAATTAATTATTCACAAATAATATTACAGAATCACAATTATGACAACCAGGCCGTTCCCAGGAAAGAGAGAGCTTTCCAATAAGAATTTCTCCTTACTGGCGCGCAATTAGGTGACCAAACCTCTCCTTGACAGAACTTTCTTGACATTGCCAATAGTGCTATCTAATAATACTATTCAAATAATATGAATTATTGATCTGATAATGAGAAATATTGTGCAGTGATAATTATTGAAACAACAATAATATAAAATATCAACGTAGCAATTATTGAATCAATAAAATAAAATATTGAACAGTAATTACTGTAACAATTATTGAGTAATGCCTTCTTACGTAAGAATCAATAATTCAAAAATACTGTGTAATACCGTATGCTACTGTGCAACAACGCGTATTACTTTATTTTACCAACCGGGTATTCCAACAGTGTTAACGGTAACGATTACGCCGTTATTTATAAAAACTTAATTTTGTCGTTTTTTTCATCCGACAATTATTCTGTTATGGGGACCACAAATGGCTGCGCCGTTGTACGAATATTCCCCGACAGAAAGAATATTCCATGACCAAACGAATATTCCCCGACAACAATGAATATTTTATAACCACTTATGTATTTTGAAAAAAATTTCATATATCACCCTTAACTTTAACTTTTATCAATTTAACCATTTACTGAATAGTAATTATAAGAAAAATTGAATACTTTTATTTCATAAAATTCGGGGTCTTATAATCTCCCCTTCTTATGAAATTTCGTCCCCGAAATTTACGTACCTAGTATTTCGAAAAGTTGAGAATACATTGCTTCCATCTTCCATGTCTTCATGATTTCTCCATTGCTCATCTCCTGTATTTTAGATATCATTCTAGAATACAGCTTTAAAACAAGGGTTAATTGAACAAATTAACATATCACATAATATCCCGATATTATGACTAACCAACAAATAAGCTTAGGTAATATACACTAGCGAAGGATTTACTCATCTCTCCCCTCTTAGTCCTATTCCCCGATCTCCGCCAGAGATCATATCCCTAAGCTCTGATACTAACTGTGACAACCCCAACATAGGTCCATTCCATCCAACCCATTCCGAGTCGCCAAATACATGGTACAGAAAACAACTACAACTTTATTACAATAATTGTCGTACAAAATACAACAACACATATGTTGTGAGTTTTGATACAAATATTTACCAACTGTGACTCACATCCCAACCTTGGATAGCACGTCACAATGGCACCTTACGTAAAGGTATAGTCAAAAACTGTTTTAGAAACTAAAATCTTTGGGAAGTGCTCAAGGAAACCTTCGTACATGGGAGGCTATACTTCTAGGTTATGATAGATATCATATGGCCACAGAATTATCCTTGGTTGACTCAATAAACCACAAAGAAAAACGAGAAGATTACTATCATATTCTTCCCAATGGTGAGTCTTCTCTTGATTTATCATTATCTCCACTGTCTCAAATTGAGAATTATACTTCAAACAAACACCAAGACTATATAGGTAGTGCTCATAAATATACTCAGCAAGTGGATGAGCACAACCCTGTCTTATGATGACACGAGGTTGTATGTCATTAGACATCTTGTATGATAGTGGCAAAACACCCTTCCAACGTTGGGTTCGCATCTCCCTATATTATTCACCAAATATAACTACTAAAAGATGTATACAACACACTTGTCTATACTGTTTAGGGAGAACTCCACAGCTAGAGACCACCGTTCTATTCCCTTGTTACCCCCGCTCGACCCAGCTACACTTTTATTACCTGAAAGGAATTGTGAAGCAAAAGGGTGAGCACAACTAGTTCAGTAAAAATATCATGACTAAAGATAATTAAATTATCAATAGCCTTCATCAATAACAAATCAGAGATTTAGAACATATGGTAGATGATAAAAATTTCAACCATAGTTGCAGCGGAACGAGCAATCCATTAGAAGAGTCAAATAGACAATACAGTCTATTATCTTCTCCATGTTAAAAGTCCACCAACAATATTTTATCCCTATAACATCAATCAACAGTTCCTTTCTACAATTATATGAATATCTCATAATCATAATTATAATTCTAAATTCCTCTTCGTACCCAGGACGAATATAATTTTCATCACATGTCTTTACCTGAAACATCAAAGATCATGGTTGTACCAAATCACAGTTCCTGTTCATAATCATACTAATAAATTCATATTTACACTACGGGCCAAAGATATTCATCAACAGACCATCTTTGCACTACGGGCCAAAGATATTCATCAATAAGTCATCTTTACACTACGGGCGAAAGATATTCATATCTCAACGAAATATATAATCATTTCATAATTTATATAAACAATAATTATAACCATGTTGACCAATTCACCTTTGCACTTAAGCTAAAGATATTCAATTATAAATTCAATGGTCATGATCATACCAGTCACAATTTAACTTTTCACTACTGGCCAAAGAGAACCCTAGTCATGATCATACCAATAATCTATCCATCTTTACACTCAAGTGAAAGAGAATTTTAACATCCGGGTTATAAAAATATTATATATGATAATAAACATAATATGATCAACAACTGCATTTAATTTCAAGAGCAATATTCATAAATCAACGATAATTTGGTCTGAAAAAGAAACCAATTTTTTGTCATGAATAGTACCCGTGAATAGTAACTCGTGAATAGTAACTCATGAATAGTAATCCTGACACAAAAAGGTAGAAATTCTACAATAAAATCCATACCAATATTTCGGTATAATGATATTGAAAGAATAACATTTCTTAAACTTATATACAATTTATTTTAATTGTTTACACTTTACTAAATAATGCATTTAATCATCATAAAATGCCAAACTTATAAGATTTCATCACCAATAACCAAAACCCTCATCAAAAATCTGCATATACCACATATATGATTCTCAAGCCATAAAATCATATTTTCCAATTTTCTTACTTCACAGAACATATTTAATTCATTTACTCATAACTAGAATATTTTCATGAAAAATACCAAATAAGTTCCAAAAATATTTCTTTTCTGGGATTTAGCAAAATATAGTCCCATATTGAACATATATTTTTCTCATAAATTTTAAAATTCATTTACTATTTTTCATATGGCCAAAACCACCGAATATTTAAACATTTATCATAAATTATACTTTTATCCAAAAATTCCGAAATTCACAGACTACACTGATATTATATAGATGTACTCCCAATAAAAATTTCATCAATTTTGGAGTTAACCACAAGGAGTTATAAGCGGTTACTTTTAAAATAGTCTTTTCTCATAAAATTCATAACTCTTAATATATACATCCAAAAATCAACATTTTTGGACACAATCAATAAAACTCATCAAAATATCATTTCAAATTTTCCCAGAATTTTTTGAAGGTCAGAAGAATTACGAAACTGAAAAACATAATAACCCTTAAAATTTCTTACTATCCCTTACTATCTCTTACAATCCTTTACCTCAAAAGAGCAGCACTTCTGACTAGATATCGGATATGACGCTGAAGGAAACTTGCACTGATGAATATCAACTCACCAAGTATCTAAATACTCACAAAATACACTTAATAATCTAGAGAGAGAAAGAGAGAAAGCTTATGTTTCTGGTGTGATTTTCAATTCTAACTTAGCCCTCTATTTATAGGAAAATTTTAGCAGACTTGACCTGTAACCTGATGGCTTTACCTGCTACTATTCCCACCCACCACATTTGAAATAAAATTCAGCACATTTCTTCACCAACCATAAGTGGGGCCCACTCAATTCTAGAATTTTTTACCAAAATCATTTATAAACCTAATTTCTGAATCAGTCACCTCTTAAAATTCATAACAAATCATACGTTAATTTTTAACGGTTCAAAATTTGTGGACATATACTCAACTTATATATGTATAACATATCCAAAAATTACAACGATCCAACAGTCGGATTAAAAATTATAACTCACGCAATATATCTCAAAAACACTGGTTTAATTTTTAATACATTCATTCCGACAAAAATACTGATAAAATACCTCAACATTAATTCTTTCATTTATAACCACATAAATAAATCCATCATTTATATCCACATAAAATAAATATTTTCTTATCATATAAATCAATAATTAATTATTTACAAATAATATTACAGAATCACAATTATGACAACCAGGCCGTTCCCAGGAAAGAGGGGGCTTTTCAATAAGAATTTCTCCTTATTGGCGCGCAATTAGGTAACCAATCCTCTCCTTGACAGAACTTTCTAGACATAGCCAATAATGCTATCTAATAATATTTTTCAAATAATATGAATTATTGATCTGATAATGAGAAATATTGTGCAGTGATAATTATTGAAACAACAATAATATAAAATATCAACGCAGTAATTATTGAATCAATAAAATAAAATATTGAACAGTAATTACTGTAACAATTATTGAGTAGTGACTTCTTACATAAGAATCAATAATTCAAAAATACTGTGTAATACCGTGTGCTACTGTGCAACAACGCGTATTACTTTATTTTACCAACGGGGTATTCTAACAGTGTTAACGGTAACGATTACGCCGTTATTTATAAAAACTTAATTTTGTCGTTTTCTTCATCCGACAGTTATTCTGTTATGGGGCCCACAAATGGCTGCGCCGTCCTACGAAAATTCCCCGATAGAAAGAATATTCCACGACCAAACGAATATTCCCCGACAAAAATGAATATTTTATAACCACTTGTGTATTTTGAAAAAAAATTCATATATCACCCTTAACTTTAACTTTTATCAATTTAACCATTTACTGAATAGTAATTATAAGAAAAATTGAATACTTTTATTTCATAAAATTTGGGGTCTTACAATGGACCTCAGATGCCTATAGAGGAGGAACCTCGCGACATTTAGGTTGTTTGGGAACAACTACTGCCACGGGAGTCAGCCCCCGTTGGTCACAGTGGTTGAAGATGAGGATGATGATGTGGAGACGGATGAGGAGGATCCCGTGGAGTTGCCATAGGAGGATGAGGATAACGAGGATGAGGAGGAAAAGACTCCACTAACCTCGATGGCTTCTTGTATGTATGATGAAGTCTATGACCGTAACGTGGAACTTCAGGACATAGTTGAGGAGTTGCAGGAGATAGTAGTCGAACAACAGACTGCAATGACATAGAAGGACGATGACATCCAGGATCGAGATGAACGTCTAACTAATGTTGAAGAGAAGCTGATGCGGACTGAAGGAGAGAAGGAACAACTGATCGAGATGGTCGTGGAACTGAAGAACAAGCTCAAGAAAGAAGCTACCAAGAGGGCGAGATCTAAAGACGCATACGAGGAAGCTTATCAACGAACTGGAAGAGCAGTAAGGGATGCACAAGCAAAGAGGATGGAGATGGAAGAGATGGATAAAGTATTCAATACCGTGATCAATCGAGCTCAAGATCGGGTCATGGGTTATCCAATTCAGTTCGAGACTCTGCCATCATATGTGTTAGATCGTCGAACTATGTCCCGAGTTATGGAAGAAGAGCGTCAAAAGGCTACTGAGTATCTTAATAGATCATCGTAGGAAATGTGCCTGTAATGCACGTAATAAGTGTTGAATAATGTGTAAATCCCTAGTGTTAAGTAACCATAGGATATGATAATAATGATGTTGTCCTGTAACTTTTGTAGTTTAGGAAAGGAATGTAAATAGCAGTGATGCTATTATTTTTATGTTTTCGAAGTAATGATGAATAAATAAAAGTTATTATTTTATTCAAAGTGTTATGTGTTATGTGGTTATTTCTTTTATGAAGGCAAGTAATTAGCAAATACTTAAAGAAGTTGAGTAATAGTCTAATAGATGTTTTTTTAACAGAAAATGCCTCCCAGACGTGAACCACCCCGACAGAGAACCAATGAGAGAACTAACAATAACGATGTTGAAGATAATCCCGTCCAATAACTAGTGACATTACTAACAGGAGCGTTACAAAATCAACCTCAAAACCAAGGCACAACGTTTAAGGAATTTAAGGCGGTTGGACCACTTGAATTCCATAGATCCATGAATCCGGTCGAGGCACAGACATGGATTATGGAAATAGAGAAAGTATTTGAAGTCGCTAAGGTAGGGGATGAACAGAAGACTGCTTTTGCAACATTCATGTTGAAAGCAGAAGCTAGTTATTGGTGGCAGGCCAATAAAACTCAGGAAGGACCAGGAGTGATGACCTGAGATAGGTTCAAGGAGTTATTCTTCGAGACCTATTTCCCAGAGAGTTTGAAGAGTCAGTTAGAGGTTCAGTTTTTGGAACTGAAGCAGGGAACGATGATGGTATCTGAGTATGCTGTGAAGTTCAACGAATTGTCGAGGTTTGCGCCATATCAGGTCAGCACAGACGAGCGTAAGGCAAAGAGGTTCGAACAGAGACTGAAGCCCTAGCTGTACAGTAGGGTTTCCGTGTTCCAGTTGAAGACGTTTGCAGCAGTGATGGAGAAGGCTGTACTCGTTGAAGGTGGAGGCGAGGCAGTGACAAAATTCAATCAAGAGCAGAAGAAGAAGAAGAAGAATGAGGTGGAAGTAAAGAATGGTTGCGGAGGCAATGGAAATGGCAATAACAACAACAACAACTTTAAGAGGAAGTGGAACGGAAACGGGACAACTGGAAACCAGCAGGGTAACCAGCAGTTTAGGAAGTTTGAAGCATGTGCTACATGCGGGAGGTTTCATAAGGGTGTGTGCTTGATGGGGAAACATGCATATTTCAACTGTGGTCAGGAGGGTCACATCGCCTCAAATTGCACCCAACCTAAGAAGAATGTATGTTTCACGTGCGGATCCAAGGATCACTTTGCTCGTGAATGCCCTCAGAGGAAGGTGGAAGAAACAGTAAGAAGTAAGGGAGGCAACAGTGGAGGTACTTGGGCCATTACTGGACCTACAACATCAAACAAACCCACAACCAGAACTTTCAACATGACTGTGCAAGATGCTGTGCAATCAAAAGATGTGGTGTTAGGTATTATCCCAATCAACGATATTAATGCTTATGTATTATTTGATTTGGGTGCTATTTTCTCGTTTATATCTGATGAATTTGCTAAGAAGTTAGAATTGCCTAGAGAAGAACAGAATTTCCCTCTGAACATAGAAATTGTGAATATGGAGGTGATTCCCGTTAGGTTCGTATACAAGAACTGTAGGGTGAACATAAAAGGGAATATAATGATGGTAGATTTAATTCCGTTTAGACTCGGGGAATTTGATGTAATTTTAGGAATGAATTGGTTGTTCAAATATGGAGCAGTAATTGATTGTCACAAGAAGTGTGTAAACCTTATGACTCCGTCAAAGGTAGTTTTCCATGGTAGCAAATCACCTAGACAAATGAAATGTCTGACGATTATGCAGGCCAAGAAGTTGTTGAGTCAAGGCTGTGTGGGTTATTTAGCTTACATAGTCGATACTCAGAAGAAGGGTGTGAAACTAGAGGAGATACCAGTGGTTAGAGAATTCGTAGATGTATTTCCGAAAGATTTGCCAGGACTTCTGCCTGATAGAGAGATTGAGTTTGTAATCGACTTAGCACCAGGAACTACACCGATATCAAAGGCCCCGTACAGAATTGCTCCGGTAGAAATGAAGAAATTGATGGTGCAACTGCAAGAGCTGCCGGACAAGAAATATATTCAACCAAGTGTATCACCATGGGGAGTGCCAGTATTATTCATGAAGAAGAAGAACGGATCAATGCGTATTTGCATTGATTAGAGGGAGTTAAACAAGGTCACTATTAAGAATAGGTATCCGTTGCCTAGAATAGATGACTTGTTTGACCAATTAAAGGGTGCTAAGTACTTCTCGAAAATAGATTTGAGAAGTGGGTATCACCAATTAAAGGTAAGAAAGGAGGATATACCTAGAACGACATTCAGAACTCATTATGGACATTACGAGTTTCTGGTGATGTCTTTTGGTTTAACAAATGCCCCTGCTGCGTTCATGGATTTGATGAACAGGGTATTTAAACCATTCTTAGACAAGTTCGTATTAGTATTTATCGACGACATTCTGGTGTATTCCAAAACTCAAGAAGAACACGTTGAACATTTACGTTTGACATTGGAGACACTAAGAAAGGAAAAGTTGTACGCGAAATTCTCTAAGTGTGAATTTTGGCTCGATCGTGTACAATTTTTGGGTCATGTGATTGACAAAGATGAGATTTTAGTGGATCCCTCAAAAGTAGAAGCTGTAATCAATTGGGAACAACCAAGGACACCTTCGGAGGTGAGAAGTTTCTTGGGGCTGGCCGTTTATTATAGAAGATTCATTCAAGATTTTTCTAAGATAGCCACTCCGTTAACAAATTTGACACGAAAAGCTGTGAAATTCGTTTGGACGGAGAAATATGAAGAAAGTTTCCAAGATTTGAAGAAGAAGCTAAGTGTGGCACCCGTGTTAACCCTGCCGGATAATATAGGAAATTTTATGGTGTATAGTGATGCCTCACACAAAGGATTGGGTTGTGTTCTTATGCAAAACGACAAAGTTATTGCCTATGCATCAAGACAATTGAAGGACTATGAGAAAGGTTATCCGACTCATGATTTGGAATTGTTGTAGTAGTATTTGCTCTCAAAATATGGAGACACTATTTTTATGGAGAGAAATGTGAGATCTACACAGACCACAAAAGTCTGAAGTATATTTTCACTCAGAAGGATCTGAACATGCGTCAGAGAAGGTGGATAGAATTGATAAAGGATTACGATTGTGAGATCTTTTATCATCCAGGCAAAGTGAATGTGGTTCCAAATGCTTTAAGCAGGAAAGGTCGGGAGAAGTTGATGCTGATAACAACTCAGGAGGAGCTCATTTCAGCAATGACAAAGTTAGACCTGGAAATTAAATTTCCACAGGAATCCGACGGACGGCTATTTCAGTTAGAAGCAGGTCCAACTTTACTGGACAAGGTGAAGAACGCTCAGTTACAAGATGAAGAATGTGGGAAGATAAAAGAGAATATAAATGATGGTAGCGAGACGAAATACAAGGTCGATACCGAAGGATTACTATGGTACGAGGGAAGAATCTGGGTTCCAGCAACACCGGAGCTGAAAGACGAAATCTTGACCGAAGCTCATAGCTCAAGATATTCGATTCATCCAGGAAGTACGAAGATGTATCAAGATCTACGCCGACATTTTTGGTGGCCAAATATGAAAAGGGACGTTGCAGAATGCGTGGAAAAATATTTGACATGTCAAAGAGTAAAAGCCGAACATCAAAGACCCATCGGATTACTTCAACCGTTGGAAATATCGGAATGGAAGTGGGAACACATCACGATGGATTTTGTGGTGGGTCTTCCAACTACTCAGAGAGGGTGCGATGCAATTTGGGTGATAGTGGATAGACTGACGAAATCAGTGCACTTTTTTCCAATAAAGATTAGGTTCAATCTTGATCAGTTAGCAAGATTGAACATTAAAGAAATCGTTTCGAGACATGGAGTGCCAGTGTCAATTGTGTCCGATAGAGACCCACGATTCACGTCAAACTTTTGGAAGAGACTACAAGAATGCATAGAAACTCAATTGCGAATGAGTACATCTTACCATCCACAAACAGATGGCCAAAGAGAACGAACGATCCAGACATTGAAAGATATGCTGAGAGCATGCGTCATGGATTTCAAAGGAAACTGGGAAGAACAATTACCGTTGGTGGAATTCGCCTATAATAATAGTTATCACGCGAGCATCGGCATGCCGCCTTACGAAGCGTTATAAGGCAGAAAGTACAGAACTCCACTGTGTTGGGATGAAGTTGGTGAACGTCAACTGCTAGGACCAGAACTAGTGCAACAAACTACTGAGATTATCAAACTCATCAGAACAAGGTTGGTAGCAGCTCAAGACCGACATAAAAAGTATGCTGATCAACACAGGAAAGATCGTGCATTTGACGTAGGAAGCTACGTATTTCTAAAAGTTTCTCCTTGGAAGGGGAAAATTCATTTCGGTAAAAAGGAAAAGCTAAGCCCGAGGTTTTATTGGACCCTTTGAAGTGCTGCAAAAAGTTAGAGAGGTAGCTTACGAGGTAGCACTACCTCCAGAATTGGAAAATATTCATAGTGTTTTTCATATTTCGGTGTTACGACCATATAAACCCGATTACAATTACGTGATCGAGTATGAACCGTTGCAGTTCGAGAAAGATTTGTCTTATAAAGAGATTCCTATCCAGATAGTCGACAGGAAAGAATAACTGCTCAGGAATAAAGTGATGCCTTCTGTGAAGGTGATTTGGAGGAACCACAATGCTAAAGAAGCTACATGGGAACTCGAAGAGAAAATGATGAAAGATTATCCTGAGTTATTTGTTTAATTTGCGTCTTCGATTTTGGGGACAGAATCTTTGTAAGTAGGAAAGAATGTAACGAATGTGTTGTTTGAGTTGTGATTCTAGGGACAGAATCCTTATAAGAGGGGAATGATGTAACATTCCAGATTTTTTTAAATGTAAATTATAAATATTTATTGATTTATATAAATATTTATTGGATGTGTTTATTATTGGATAAATAATTATTCAATTTAATTGAGTTGATTTAGTTAATTATCTATTTGTTAAATAATTAATGTGATTAGTTAATTATTTATTTGTTAAATAATTAATGTGTTATGTGGATTGAGTTATGTGATTAAGTAATTTATTTAATAAATTGTTATTAAATAAAGTGTGGCAAATAACTATGTTATAAAGAGTTATTAAAATAAATTAAAGTAATTTTAAGTTAGTTTTTACCAAACAAGGTTTAAGTATATTAATCCTTTAATTTTTAAATGGTTTGCCAAACAAAGCCTTATGGCTTTTGGTTTTCTTTTGAATTTAAATTATTAAGTAAATAATAACATATATATATATATATATATATATATATATATATATATGTATGGTAACCGATATATTATTAGGGTAATAAGTGTGCCTTCGGTTTTGTACATTTTAAGCTAATTCGTTGTTTTATTTTAGTTACGTATATGCTATTTTGGCTTAAGCCTAATCAAAATTTGAAGTTGTCTGAGATAGTTGAGAGAGAGACAGGGAGAGGAAAGCTCTGAGATTGTCAAGATTTTCATCAGTGATTTACAAGTTTTCTAAAGCAACAAAAAGGTAGGTTCCTAAAACCTTAGCTTATGTACGTAGATATGTTTTAAGCCATTTTCCTATGAACTTGGTAGTCTCTATTTTCTGGTATATCACTGTGTATAAGAGTTTTACCAAAATTTCTGTAAAAGCTATGTTGGTATAATTTGTTAGGGAATTACGTGTTTTGTTGTTATAATTGTTATACTAGCATATATATATATATATATATATATATATATATATATATATATATATATATATATATATATATATATATATATTGTATGTTTAATATATAAATATGATGGTATGCTAAATTACATATTCAAGAAATTGGTTTTCACAGTGAAAATGTGTGAGTACGAACTTGAGTGTAGAATATATCAAAGGTTATATATATAATTGTATGCTAACTGAGAAATTGAACTATACATGTTAATTGGGCTATATATTGGTATGCTTGTATTTCAAAGGTATTAATTTGGTTATAAGCATGGAATTACAGTCACTGTATCAAGATATATCATCAATGGAGTTTTGAGTTTTAAAATCTTGGTTTTTAAGATAAACAGTGTTTCTAAAATCGTTGTTCAATTGTTAATAATTAGCTTATGGATGATTGTTAGTATTTATGTGTAATTACGTGAAGTTATACATGTTAGTTGGGGTTAATTGTGTTAAAAATTAAGACAGTAGTTTTGGCTCTGTTCTTTGTTTTGTTTCTGTGAGTTTCGGTGCCCCGGCGTCAAAATTCACGCTCTAGCATCAAGTTTAGCGCCTTAGCGCCAAAAGTCACGCCCCAGCCAGACTTCGCGCCGCAGCGCCGAAGTCAGCGCCGGACCTCGCGCCGCAGCGCCGAGTCCCTATGTAAGTCTCGCGTCGAAGCGCCACCTCAATGTCGCAGCGCGACCCACAGTTCAAACAGTGGTGCCGCGGCGCCACTTAACAGAAAGTTCAGAAACGACTTTTGTCTTGCACAAAAGTCGGATATTTTAAAGGAATGATATATGATAAATGTTGAGTATGTATTTCTGGTATTATAGTATGTTAATACTATGAATGAACATGGAATTACTAATTAACAAATATTGTTATTAGTTTTATTAGATAAAATTTGATTATGCGATTTGATTACATGGATAAACATTTAAACCATACGTGATGTAGTGTTGATTATGACTGATCATGTCATGTTAACATATGTATATAGGATATTGTGATTGGGATATTAACGGTTTAATCTACGCGCAAGGCAAGTTCTTTAACTCTACTTTGTTAATAGTTAAGCAAGTTTTTCTAATTCTAAATCGTCGTTATGCAAATTTCATATTTCTACACTTTATTGAGTAAAGTATTTTCATTAAACAACCTGATTGTATCTAGTTATTCATGATGATACAAGTTTTCCAACTCCACACTTTCGTCGAGATAGTTATTATGGTTATGCAAGTTTTCTTCACTCTAAACTTGTTATATCAGCATGCTAGTACCTTTATTCTGTTGAATCAGTTTATCGTTCAAATTATTGTTGTTACGCATGTTTGATATTAAATTCTAAGTTGTAACCTTAGCTTAATGTAGTTCAAAGCAAGGTATGATAGATTATTCAATTGTTATGCTATTAGATTATTCCTAAAGCATGAACTTAGAACGAAATGTTTATTCAGTTATGATCATTCAATAACATAGTGTTATTATCTTTTATTCAACTAATCCTTAGTTGATATCCGTTGAACTCCAAATTACCTTGAAGTGTATCCAAACCAAACTATCTGTGGGGCGAACTTGTACTCAAAATACTGAGATGAACAATCCTATTTATAGGGGTTACGCTTAGTTTTGTACTTTGCGCTGAAATGTTTGTATACAATACATGTACGAAGGGTTGATCCCCCTAAGTACCCTGAAGTCATTATAGTCGTATGACTGTAAAAGTTAAAGTTAAAAGATTACTTATAACTGTGGACAAGGTTCGTGGTCATTAGACCCTCAGTTGAATGTTTAAGATGTTAATAGAATTTATTGTTCAATTCTATTGAGCCCCTGAATGGGCAAGGAATGTTTCAGTTCTTTTAAGCCTCTGAATAGGCAAGGAACGTATAAGAAGTTAATAGAACTTATTGTTCAATTCTATTGAGCCCCTGAATGGGAAAAGAATGTAAAAGTTTTATTCATTGATATTTCAAGTGAGCTTTGTTTGGTCACTCTTGCCTGTAAAATCCTTACAGCTAAAGATGGAAAGGGTGACGTACCTAGCACCAGTAAAGAAAAGGGAAAGATGAACAAGTACTGAAGACTTGTAATAGTTTGATAGTTTTATTATCAACCCTTGATTTAAAGATTGTAATGAAGTTTATTTTCAATTTTCTGCATGAATGATTGTTTGTAAAGGTTAGATAACCTGGGAGATTTTATTTTATGTAATTCTTGTATGGGCAGGTTTATTATTCAATTTTATTTATGATTGGGTAGTTATAAATGAATGTTTTGATTACGTGAACACCAAAATTTGAGGTAATGAAGTACCGGGATTTGGGGGTGTCACACTATTCACTCGAGTACTATTCACCCGATGAATTATTCATGACAAAAATTGATTTCTTTGCTGTCCAAATCATTTTTGATACAATATTATTCTTGAATTTTACTCCACAAAGCAGTATCATGTTGACGATTTGGACATTATTGAATTCTGGATAAATTAAATTATAAATCTTTAAAAATTTATCATTTGCTTTCTTTTAATTGAATTCTTATATCATTGTCATCATCCTCATGCTTATATTGTGATAAAAGTCATCTTTGGCTTACGTGCATAGATGTACTATTTATTGGTATGATTATGACCAGGGATTATTCGGTATAATCATAATCGTAATGTTACAAATGATGTGGTAAAAATCCTCATTGGCCTGTAGTGCATTGATGGACAGTTGTTGGTATGATTATGACCAGGGATTATTCGGTATAATCATGACCATTGATGATTACATGAATATCCTTAGCCCATAGTGCAAGGATGATTCGATGATGTGATTTATTTATTAAGCTGAGTCTCAGCGATAAAATTGATGATAAACTTTTTAAATCATAGAAGATAGTAGATATCATGCTCTACTTGACTCTTCTAATGGATTGCTTGTTCCGCTGTAGTTAAACTTGATGTTTATTATATTTTATCAGTTTAACACTGTTGAAGGCTAACAATAATTTATTCTGCATTATCTTAGTCATAATATTTCTTATTGGGCTAGTTGAGCTCACCCTTTGTTTTCATTGTTCTCTTCAGGAAATGAGAATATAGCTGGGACTAGTCAGGGAATGGAGTGACGGTCTAGATGTTTGCATTAGTAGTCCTCACTATTCAGTAAAATAGTGTGATAATGATTGTAATGAGGACCTTATTTGAGTTTGGATACTCTCTACGAGACATTATTTGTGTTGAAACTCTCAGCTACGTTTTGTCGTACTGTGTAAAAGAAGTTTGTATTTAAATTATGTACCATGTATTTGGCGACTCAATATGGGTGATGTATACCTATTTTGGGGTCGTCACAGTTGGTATCAAAGCTTAAGGATATGATCCCTGGCTGAGATGTGAGACTAGAACTAGGAGGGGAGAGACGGGAAATTTCTTCGCTAGTATGACCTACCTAAGTTTATTTGGTATTTATTTGGTCGGTCAGAGTATAGGGATAATATGTGACATGTCAATTAACCATTGTTTTGTGGCAGTATTTGAAAATGGCATCCGAAAATGTTGAGATAAGCAATGAAGCACATGAGACCGTTGAGTCACCAACGATCAATACCCAGGATAAATTTGCATCAGGATGGTAATAATCCTCAGGAAAACAACAACGCTAACCAAATGATGAACAATGGGTTGTTCAGAGGCTTTATGCAATTCATGCAACATCAGGCGAGAACGAATCATGTTCAAAATGAAGGTGGAAACAATGACAACTCTCAGACAGTCACCGCTAAACAGTTCAAGAAGCTGGAACCACCGGAGTTTATTGGAGAGCTAAAACCACTTAAGACGGAGACGTAGATAAAGCAGATCACCAAGATATTTGATGTCTTGGGATGCTCCGAGGAGAAAAAGGTTTCCTTTGCCACCTTTATGTTGTGAGGAGAGGCAGATTACTGGTGGGAATCGGTAAAGCGTACTCAACCTGCCGCACTGAAGATGTCTTGGGAGAAGTTCCAAGAACTGTTCAACGACAAGTACTTTCCCGAAAGTATTCGTCACATGAAGGAGGTAGAGTTTATTAAGATGGAGCAAAACAATATGACCATGTCACAGTACGAAGCTAAGTTTGCCGAGTTGTCCCGGTTTGCGTCCCACTTGGTTGATAATGAGGAGAGAATGATGCGGATGTTTCTAAGAGGTTTGAAACCCGAGATACGTCAATATCTAATTTCTCACAACTGTGTTTGTATTCAGATGTTGTAAATAGGGCTCAGTTATTAGAGCACGATAATGAGTCAGCCCAACCAAGAGAGAGCAGCCGGCAAAATGATAATACCAGTGGTAGCAGTCATCGAAGCGGTGACAATAAACGTGGTGGAAGTCAACATGCCAGAAATGGTAACCACTTCGGTGGTAATCATGGCCAAGACGATAAAAGTGGGAATTTCAAGAAGAGGAGATTCAATAATGATGGAAGGACGTCAGCACCAGCACCTGTTGTTAAGGAAGGAGAACGACCGCCGGTCGTATGTTACAAATACGGAGGGGAGGGACACATTAGTCCAAACTGTACGCAGCAGTCCAAAGCATGTTACAATTGTGGAAGAGAAGGTCACCTATTACGATTTTGCCATGCACCGAAGTCAAGTCCAGCTGGGATGGAGGCATCAAAGGCCGTCCCAGACAAGACAAAACCGGTAGTTCAAGGGAGAGCGTTTGTCGTAATCTCCCAAAAGGAGAGGAATCCAAACGAGGTGATCACGGGTACCCGTTGCCTCGCATTGATGACCTATTTAACCAGTTGCAAGGCGCCAAATTCTTTTCAAAGATTGATATTCGTTCTGGATATCATCAGTTAAAGATTAAAATTGATGACACTCCAAAGACTGCTTTTAGAACTCGGTACAGGCATTACGAATTCCTAGTCATGTCTTTTAGATTGACTAATGCTCATACTGCCTTCATGGATATGATGAACCGAGTATTTAAGGAATATTTGGATCACTTTGTGGTCATCTTTATTGATGACATCCTCATTTACTCCAAAAGCCGTGAAGATCATGAGCAACACTTGAGGCTGATACTCTAAAAGCTTCATAAAAATAAGTTATATGCTAAGTTGAAGAAATGTGAGTTCTGGCTCGAGGAAGTAGCATATCTTGGGCACATAATATCAAATCACGGAATATTTGTTGACCCGACAAAGAATGAAGCAATTCAAAGTTGGGAGAAACCTTAGTTAGTGACCGAAGTACGTAGCTTTTTGGGCATAGCTGGTTATTATCGGAGGTTCGTGGAAGGATTTTCTCTAATCGTTACTCCATTAACTCAGCTGACTCGAAAAGATACAAAATTTGGTTGGAGTGAGGAATGTGAGAAGAGTTTTCAAGAACTCGAGAGGAGGCTCATTTCAGCACCTGTTCTGATAATACCAGCTAGTTCGGAGGGATTTATCATATACAGCGATGCTTCAGGCAAAGGTTTAGGATGTGTTCTCATGCAACATGGGAAAGTCATAGCGTATGCCTCATGACAACTCAAAGAATATGATAGGAATTATCTTACTCATGATCTAGAGTTGGCAGCTATCGTTTTTGCGCTTAAGATTTGGAGGCATTACCTGTATGGAGAGAAGGTGGAGATCTATACGGATCATAAAAGCCTCAAATATTTTTTCACTCAAAAGGAACTCAACATGCGACAAAGACGATGGCTTGAGCTATTGAAAGATTACGATCATACCATTAAAAATCATCCTAAAAAAGCGAACATAGTAGCTGACGCATTGAGTAGAAGATCATATGCGGGTACAAATGCTATATTGTCAGCACAAATGTCCATTTTGTATGACTTACAAAAGGATGGAGATAGAATTAAAGACTCCAGGGACCCACATGATGATGGCAAATATACAAGTTGATCCGACTTTAATCGATAAAGTTAAAGCTGATCAAGCTACAGACCTAGAGTTGATGCGTATGAGGAATAAAATGCAAGAAGGTGCTATTTTGGAACCAAGAATCGATGAATAAGGAATACTTCGAGTCAACTCCAGACTTTGTGTTCCTAACGATTCTGACTTGAAGTATAAAATCATGATGGAGGCGCACAACACACCGTTTGCAATCCATCCTGGGAGTACCAAAATATATCGTGATCTTCGACATACATTTTGGTGGAGCAATATGAAGAGAGAGATAGCGGGGTTTATCTCAAGGTGTCTAACTTGTCAACGAGTCAAGGCGGAGCATCAAGTGCCAAAAGGTTCATTGCAACCACTTGAAATTTCAGAATGGAAGTGGGAGCACATTACCAAGGATTTCGTTACTGGTCTTCCCAAGGTTTCTCAAGGCATAGATGCGATTTGGGCCATTGTTGATAGATTGACCAAGTCTGCTCATTTCTAACTGATACGAGAAACTTATACACTTGAACGTCTTTCTCATATGTACATAAATGAGATTGTAAGATTGCATGGTATGCCAGTATCCATAATTTCTGATTGATACCCAAGATTCACTTCACGATTTTGGGTTAGTTTGCAAAAAGCTATGGGCACGGATTTACAATTTAGTTCGGCATATCATCCTCAATTGGATGGGCAGTCGGAGAGGATTATTCAAACTCTTGAATATTTATTAAGACTATGTGTCCTTAACTTCAAAGGAAGTTGGGACAAGTTCTTATCATTGGTAGAGTTTTTCTACAACAACAGTTATCAAGAAAGTATAGGCATGGCTCCATTTGAGGCGTTTGTATGGAAGAAAGTGTCGTTCTCTAGTATGCTGGGATGAGGTGGGTGAAGCAACGTTTTTGGGACCGGAGTTGGTACGTATGACTACTAAAAAGATTCAAACAATCCGACAACGTATAAAAATCTCACAAGATCGACAAAAGAGTTATGCTAATCTTCATCGAAAGGACGTGGAATTCAATATTGGAGATCATGTGTTGTTACGAGTTGCTCCATGGAAAGGAGTTACGAGATTTTGAAAGAGAGAAAAGCTTAATCCTCGATTCATTGGCCCATTTTTAATCCTCGATCGAGTATGAACTGTGGCCTATAGACTCGCCTTACTGCCAAGTATGTCTCGTGTTCATAACGTTTTTCATATATCTATGTTACGTAAATATGTGAAAGACCTGAACTACATTATTAAATTAGAACCGGACGAGATAGCGGAAGATTTAACGTATGAGGAGGTACCTGTTAAAATCTTGGATAAGAATGATCATATTCTACGCTCCAAGGTTATACCTCAACTCAAAGTTTTGTGGAGAAACTACGATGTTGAGGAAATGACCTGGGAGTTAGAATCTAAAATGAAATGAAGGTATCCTCACCTCTTCGACATACCAGGTACGCACCTTAATTTTGAGGACGAAATTCCATAAGAATGAGAGGTTGTAAGACCCCAACTTTTATGAATAAATATTAATTTTTCTCAAAATATATTTTTGAATATTATGGTATGGATTTGATATAATGTTATAGTTGTGGGTATTATTTACAAATTTTTCAAAGTAAGCAAGTGGTTATATAAAATTTGATTGGTCGGGGAATATTCGTTTTAACAGGGAATATTCGTACGTTGACATAATCATTGGTGGACCCCACAACGGAAGTATTGTCGTAGTTAGAAAACGACAGAATTATCTTTTTATAAAAATAACGGCGAAAGTTTTACCGTTAAACTGTTGAACTACCCGGTTGTAAAAGTACAGTAATACGCGTGGTTGCATAGTAGCACACGGTATTGATTATTGATGCTTATGTGAGAAGTCACTCAGTTATACACAATTATTGCTATAGTAATTACTGCATAATATCTCTCATATTATTGTTTCAATTATTGTCACAGTATCATCTGAATAATATTTTATATTATTAAATTAATAATTGAGACGGCAAAGTTATTCATATTATTATTTGTAATATTGACGATGTCTAGAAAGTTCTGTCGAGGAGAGGTTTGGTCACCTAATTGTGCGCCAATAAGGAGAAATCCTTATCGGAATGCCCCCTCTTTCCTGGGAATGATTTGCTTGTTAAATATTGTGAGTTATAGTATTAATGATGAATAAGTTTGTGTTGATTAAAGATGAAATTGATATTTCCATTGTATAGGGATTATAGTAACCCGTGAATAGTAACTCGTGAATAGTAACTCATGAATAGTAACTCGTGAATAGTAACTTGTGAATAGTAACTCATGAATAGTAACTCATGAATAGTAACTCATAAATAGTAACTCGTGAATAGTACTCCGACACGAAAAGTGTCCCGAATACCCAATTGAACAATATATCCTCCAGACATCAATTATACTAACACAAATAAGTCCAACACAATGGAACTATAAAATTCATCTTTAATCGACACGAACTTATTCATTATTAATATTATAATTCATAATATTTAACAACCAGGTCGTTCCCAGGAAAGAGGGGGCTTTCCGATAAGGATTTCTCCATATTGGTGCACAATTAGGTGACCAAACCTCTCCTTGACAGAACTTCTAGACATTGTCAATATTACAAATAATAATATGAATAACTTTGTCGTCTCAATTATTGATTTAATAATATATCATATAATGCAGATGATACTGTAACAATAATTGAATCAATAATATGAGAAATATAATGCAGCAATTACTGTAGCAATAATTGAGTATAGCTGAGTGACTTCTCACGTAAGCATCAATAATCAATACCGTGTGCTACTGTGCAACTACGCGTATTACTGTACTTTTACTACCGGGTAGTTCAACAGTTTTAATGGTAACACCTCTGCCGTTATTTTCATAAAGAATTTTTGTCGTTTTCTCAATCTGACAATAATTCCGTTAGGTCCACCAATGATTGTGCCGTTGTACGAATATTCCCTGTTAAAACGAATATTCCCCGACCAATCGAATATTATATAACAACTTGCGTACTTTACAAAATTTATAAATATTACCCACAACTATAACATTATATCAAATTAATATCATAATATTCAAAAATATAATTCGAAAAAATTATTCTTTATTCATAAAAGTTGGGGTTTTACAACGCGATGTGAGGTCGAGGTGGCAAAATGATGATTTTACCCCTCACCGGGATTATCTCCGGTTTGGGCTGATAAAGCTGACGTTGCTCAGGGTTATCTTTGAGATTGGACTACTGCAAGTACTGAATGTCCGGTGTGCCTATCCTCCCGATGTTATCTCTGGGTCTTGTACTGAGTGCCTCGGTGTGAGTTTCGAGGTTAAAGCTGACTGCATGCATTTGAAATAAGCATTTCTGGGGTTATCTCCGGAATTGCAACTGTATTCCTTGGGGTTATCTCCAAGGTTAGCCCTGCTATTCCCGGTGTTGTTTCCAGGACAGGAACCGAGCATCTCGGGGTTATCTCTGAGATAAGAACTGTCCTCTCCGGTGGAATTTCTAGTATTTGAACTGAATCATCTCCCAGGGTTATCTCTAAAAGACGGATCTGCCCTCCTACAATGTTAGTGACAAGTGTGCAAAAAATTTTGAGTGTCTACAGATGTCCCTCTTTATCATATTCATGCAATTCAATGGCATGGATAGGATAAAGAATCCTAGACACTTGAAATGCAACAAGATAAACATGATGCCATGTGCAGCAACATGATGCAAATGTATGATGCATATGGATTATTCGATTGTTCTCCAACATGGTAGGAAGATTTTCGGCTCCCTGTTGCTTCGACTGGGGATGGCAATAGATACGCATCTTGATGAACTATCATGGGCGTGCAATCTACAGCTACCAAGAATCTTTGGGATTATTGACATTGGGTTTATCACCAAAGTCTTAAATCCTTGATACAGACTTTACGTTGAAGATGTATCTCTCACGTACAAGAGATTCTGTGTGGATGTAGCCTTATCTGTTTGAGGACGTGTATAACATATTCCATCATCGATCCTCCCCGATGAGGTTGATCCTTCCTGGTTTGTGTCGCCAGGACATATCAATGTTCTGTTGGAATTAAATGCCAACAGTTTGTGTTGTCAAGGTTGCCTGACCTTCGCTGACATGTACGTCACCGGATAACATCCCTGTTGGGCAAACTGTCAAGGCTGCTTGACCTTCATTGACTTGTGCATCAATGGAAAATGTGTGACACCCCCGCCGGGGATGTGCTTGATCTTCGCTGACGTGTGCATCAACGGAAAATATGTGATACCCCCGCCGGGGTCTTGCTTGAGAATGCGTGATGCCCCCGCCGGGGATTCTTAAGAGGATTAGGGTGAAGACCCTGAATTGGCGACATTGGACTTGTGTAAGGTATCTCCGAGTGTGACTTGTAACAGCTGAAATCATTAGCATAGTGTACCCTATGCTCGGGCGAACACCAATGAGTGATGCGCAGACCCACGGGTCGGTCTGAGAAAACCAGAATTGCAAGTTATTCTGCTCAATCGTGTAGCGTTTTTATCCCTGATTTAGCTTTTTCACATGGTGAGAACTCCATTGAAACTCGAACTGGACCGAGACGGAGGAATGGGACCCACGTAGGGGAGCCGCAGGTACACCTGTAGCAGCCGCAGATGGACCTACGGCAAGCCGTGAGTGGCTATTAATGCTGCAGGTTGTTTTCTCAAGTCATTTCATGTTACGCCGCGAAGGAAATCTGAGAGTTCTTCTTCAGATATGCTGAGTTCAGACGTCTTTCTGCAAATTCTGTCACCGTACAAGTGTTCTACAATGTCCTGGTAACGTATGCATGTATTTTTTTTCTAGTTTTTATCCATTGGAAAATGACTTATCACATGAAATGCATCTAAACACATAGTAGTGATTATGTATGCTCAAATGACTTGATAAAAAATATTCAGCATAGTAAATGTTAGTATTAAACCATGCTTTACATAATGATGTGAAAAAATTTAACTTTTGAGACAGTCAAATTGGCACCTTTTTCTGCTATTTCTTATCATATTTGAGGACAAATGAGCAAAAGGTAAAAATGCAAAGTAATCCTGGTAATCAAACTACCCTTATGGATTGATGACTTTGACTTTTAATGCATATAGTATATATATGACTGTGGGCAGGTGTGTTACTGAATGGCCACCTAGTCATGCCTATGTGCATGTGGATAGTCCTATTTACAGAGGGGACTATGGCAACAATTTTCAAAATATAGGCATTGAATAGTCATGCATTTTTAACTATACTGTAGACGTATGTTAAAGTAATACATGCATGCATGTAGTCATAAAATGCATTTTGAAAAGAAAGCTCCAGGTTAGAAATTACCACACCCTTTTTGAGGTGATTTAGAGACTTTTGTCTAGATATTATGGATCCGGATCAGTCGAGTAGTTCCCGCAAGACCACTTCTGATGTACAGAGGAGGGCTTCTGAAGTTCATCGACCCCGTTCAGTTAGACTGCCTCGTCGGTTGGTGGAGGTAGTGATACGTCCAGTCCAGGTTGATGTGCCAGACAGCGAGGACGAAGAGGAGGATGTTCCGATTGCGGACCCTACTCCTGCTGCATATGTTCCTCGTAGGGACCTCCCAAGTATTCAGGAGGCAAACCCAGAACTTCTGGGTGACTTGAGTTGACATACCTCGATGCACTTATGTAAGACCCCAACTTTTTGAATAAAGTTTAAATGTTCTCGAAATATATTTTTGAATATTATGGCGTGGATTTCATATAATAGTTGTGGGTAATATTTACAAATTTTGCAACGTATTCAAGTTGTTATATAATATTTGATTGGTCGGGGAATATTCGTTTTAACAGGGAATATTCGTACAATGACACAATCATTGGTGGACCCCCATAACGGAATTATTATCGGATTGAGAAAACGACAAAAATACTTTATGAAAATAACGGCGGAGGTTTTACCGTTAACTGTTGAACTACCCGGTAGTAAAAGTACAGTAATACGCGTGGTTGCATAGTAGCACACAGTATTGATTATTGATGCTTATGTGAGAAGTCACTCAGTTATACTCAATTATTGCTACAATAATTGCTGCATCATATCTCTCATATTATTGATTCGATTATTGTCATAGTATCATCTGCATAATATGTTATTTTATTAAATCAATAATTGAGACGACAAAGTTATTCATATTATTAAATTGCAATATTTATAATGTCTAGAAATTCTGTCAAGGAGAGGTTTTGTCACCTAATTGCGCGCCAATAGGGAGAAATCCTTATTGGGAATGACCTGGTTGATAAATATTGTGAGTTATAATATTAATGATGAATGTTATTAAAATTGAAGTTGTGTTCGGAGTTGAATTTGGAGACGCGGACGTGATAATTGAGTACGGAACGATGAAAATAGTAAAAATAGTCTATAAAACATAAAAATTTTCGGAATTCACTATTTGGTCAAAAAGTCAACAATTGACTTTTTCGGGAAAAGTCAAACTTAGAAATTTTAAAATTTATATTTTTGATAAAAAAAAATGGTTTCATTGTGTTGGAATTATTTGTGTTAGTGAAAATCGACAATTATTTCGGTAATAATTGATGTCTGGAGGTTATATTGACCAATCGGGTATTTAACCGAATAAATGAGCAATTTATTGCTATTATTTCAAATGATTATAACTATTTGTTCACATGTGTATACTGTTGTTTCACATTCTTGTTACTATTAGAGGAGTTGGTGCAAGATTGATAATACTTGCATGACTAAGTTAAAAATGGAGGTATAGATGGAGGTACTATACTGTAATTCGTATTTTCACATGTCTAAAACTATTGATTCACATAATTTACTATTGAATCACATTATTTACTATTAGGGGAGGTGGTGTAAGTTTGATAATAATTCCATGAATAAATTAAAAATAAAGAAAAAGTTGGAGGTATTGTACTGTAATTTTTCGAGCCCCAAAATGTGCAATTATCGAAACAATATTTTTCTATAAATAGAAGCTCACTCTTCCTTCATTTCTCACCAATTCACAAAAGCTTTAGAGCGATTATTATATAGAGAAATTATAGAAAGAAGAAGAGAAGTCTACTACCTCACTATTCTAGTATCCAGTTTTTCTAAGGTAGGGAGTATTATTTCTTTCTTATCCATGAAGAGAACTTCTGTTATTCCATTCTTTATTATTCTGTTGGAATAACCTGTATACGCGGGCTACCCTATACTTGGTGAAATTCTTCTGTTGTTCCATTCTTTATCATTCTGTTGGAACATCCTGTCTGTGCGTTCTACGCCGGACCTGGTTCCGTCTTTATTATTCTGTTGGAATATCCTGTCTGTTCATTTTACACTGGACCTGATTTCGTCTTTATTATTCTATTGGAATATCCTTTCTGTGCGTTTTACGCCGGACCTGATTCCGTCTTTATTATTTTGTTGGAATATCCTGTCTATGCGTTTTACGCCGGACCTGATTCTGTTATTTATTATTCTGTTGGAATAACCTGCCTGTGAGGTCTATCGCATGCCTGGTGATTTCTTTTGTTATTCCATTCCTTATTATACTCAGTTGGTTAAAGTTTTGACTTTTATACTCCATAAAATTAGTGGAATATCCTTGATATTTGAGCTTCATCCAGTATCTTTTCATGGAAATATTCTTCTGAGCATTCTTGAATTTTACTCTACAAAGCAGTATCATGTTGACAATTTAGACGCTATTAGTTCCTGGATAAATTAATTCTTGAACTTGTTTTATTGAATTCTTATATCATTGTCATCATCCTCATGTTTATATTTTGTTGAAAGTCATCTATGGCCTATAGTGCATAGATGGACTTGGTATGATTATGACCAGGGATTATTCGGTGTAATCATGACCGTAATGTTACAAATGATGTGAAAAAAGTCCTCATTGGCCCGTAGAGCATTGATGGACAATTGTTGGCATGATCATGACCATTATTGAATACACAAATATTCTTGGCCCGTAGTGCATGGATAATTGTGGTCGTGATACTAAAGAATATCCTTGGCCGTAGTGCAGGGGTGATTCGATGATGTGGATTATTTATTAAGTTGAGTCCCAGCGATAAAAGTTATGAAACCCTTCTAAATCATAAAAGATAG
This sequence comes from Panax notoginseng, assembly GCA_016801055.1. Classification (NCBI taxonomy): domain Eukaryota; kingdom Viridiplantae; phylum Streptophyta; class Magnoliopsida; order Apiales; family Araliaceae; genus Panax; species Panax notoginseng. The sequence goes on from CM029021.1 coordinate 110,028,438, forward strand.
TAGATTTTATTCTCTACTTGACTCTTTTAATGGATTTCTTGTTCCACTACAGTTAAACTTGATGGTTGTTATATTGTATCAGTTTAACACTGTTGAAGTCTAACGATAATATATTCTGCATTATCTTAGTCATAATATTTCCTACTAGGCTAGTTGAGCTCACCCTTTTACTTTTATTGTTCTCATCAGGAAATGAGAACGTAGCAGGGACTAGTCGGGGAACGGAGTGACAGACCAGATGATAGCATTAGTAGTCCTCACTATTCAGTGAAATAGTGGAAAATAAATGTAATAATATTGAATTTGAGTTTGTATATTGTCTAGACGACAATATTTGTATTAAAACTCATAGCTTATGTTTTGTCGTACTATACACGACAGTTGTATAATTAAGTTGTATTTGTATTCTGTACCATGTATTTGACGACTCAGAATAGGTGATGTATACCTATTTTGGGGGTGTCACAGTTGGTATCAAAGCTTAGGGATATGATTCCTGGCTAAGATGTGAGACTAGAACTAGGAGGGGAGAGACGGGGAATTCATTCGCTAGTATGACCTACCTAAGTTTATTTGGTATTTAATTGGTTGGTCAAAGTATATGGATAATATGTTGCATGTCAATTAACCCTTGTTTTGTAGCAGTATTTGAAAATGGCATCCGAGAATATTGAGAATAGCAATGGAGCACAAGAGACCGTTGAGTCTCCACAGATCAACAATTAGAATAATGTGCATCAGGAAGGCGACAATCCTCATGCAAACAACACCACTGACCAAATGGTGAACGATGGAATTTTCAGAGGCTTTATGCAATTCATGCAACATTAGGCGAGAGCGGCTCCTGTCCAAAATGTAGGTGGAAACACTGGAAACTCTCGGACGGTTACCGCTAAACAGTTCAAGGAGCTAGGACCACCGGAGTTTATTGGAGAGCCAAAATCACTTAAGGCTGAAGCATGGATAAAGCAGATCACCAAGATATTTGATGTCTTGGGATGCTCCGAGGAGCAAAAGGTTCCCTTCGCCACCTTTATGTTGCGTGAAGAGGCAGATTACTGGTGGGAATCTGTTAAACGTACCCAGCCTGACGCACTCAAGATGTCTTGGGAGAAGTTCCAAGAGCTATTCAACGACAAGTACTGTCCCGAAAGTATTCGTCACATAAAAGAGGTGGAGTTTATCATGTTGGAGCAAAACAATATGACCGTGTCGCAATACGAGGCTAAATTTACGGAGTTATCCCGGTTTGCATCCCATTTGGTCAATAATGAGGAGCGAATAAAACGAATATTTTTAAGAGGTTTGAAACCGGAGATACGTCAATATCTTATTTCTCATAAACTGTGTTTGTATTCAGATGTTGTAAATAGGGCACAGTTATTAGAGCGCGATAACGAGTCAACACAACCAAGAGAAAGCAGCCGGCAGAATGAAAATACAAGTGATAACAGTCATCGAAACGGTGACAACAAGCGTGGAGGGAATCAACATGCCAGAAATGGTAACCACTTCGGTGGTAATCATAGCCAAGACAATAAAAATAGACATTTCAAGAAAAGGAGATTCAACAATGATGGAAAGACGTCAGCACCAGCACCCGATATTAAGGAAGGAGAACGACCAGCTATCATATGCTTCAAATGCGGAGGGGAGGGACACATCAGTCCAAACTGCGTGATGTCATCCAAAGTATGTTATAATTGTGGAAGGGAAGGTCACTTAGGTCGATTTTATCGTTCACCGAAGAAAAATTCAGCTAGGATGGAGGCACCAAAGGCTGTCCCAGAAAAGTCAAAGCCGGTAGTGCAAGGGAGAGCATTTGTTGTGACCTCCTAGAAAGCAAGGAACCCGAACGAGGTTATCACGGGTAAGCTTATCATAAACTCTAGTGAAGTCTATACCTTATTTGATACCGGTTCTACCCATTCTTTTATTTCTCCTACTTGCGCTCAACGTTTAAATTTGACTCTGGAGAAATTAGACTTTGACTTATCTGTTGAAACTCCATTAGGAGAAACCTTCATTACATCCACTATTTATAAGTCTTGATTTATTCAAATCGGTAACCACACGTTACCTGTCGATCTTATCTCCTTAAAAATATTTGCATTTGACGTGATTCTAGGGATTGATTCATTAACTACTCATCATGCTAAAATTGATTATTTTCGTAAGGTTGTTAGCTTTCATATTCCTAATAAACCTATTATGCGAATTCAAGCGACCAAACCATTAAAATCAATCACGGTCATCTCAAGCCATAAAGCTATTCGTTTATTGAAAAACGGATGTCAAGCTTTCTTAGCTCATGTCACGGATTTAAACAAAAATACGTCAGATTTGAAAGATATTTCTATTGTTAATAAATTTCCTGACGTATTCCCTAAAGAACTTCCTGGCTTACCCCCAGAGCGTGAAGTTGAATTTTGTATCGACCTTGAACCCGGTACAAAACCCATTTCCAAAGCCCCATATCGAATGGCTCCTATTGAACTTCAGGAGTTAAAGACCCAATTGCAGGAATTATTAGACATTTGTTTCATTCGTCCTAGTACGTCTCCTTGGGGTGCTCCTGTTCTATTCGTGAAGAAAAAAGATGGGAATATGCGACTTTGTATTGATTATCGGGAGTTGAATCATGTCACCATCAAAAATAGGTACCCATTGCCACGTATTGATGACCTGTTTGATCAGTTACAAAGAGCATAATTTTTTTCAAAGATCGATCTTCGTTCTGGATATCATCAGCTGAAGGTTAAAACTGAGGATATTCTAAAGACTGCATTCAGAACTTGGTACGAGCATTATGAATTCTTAGTCATGTCTTTTGGATTGACTAATGCTCCTACTTCCTTCATGGATATGATGAACCGAGTATTCAAGGAATATTTGGATCATTTTGTGGTCATCTTTATTGATGACATCTTCATATATTCCAAAAGCTGTGAAGATCATGAGCAACACTTGAGGCTGATACTCCAAAAGCTTCGTGAAAACAAGCTATATGCCAAGTTGAAGAAATGCGAGTTCTGGCTTGAGGAAGTTGCATTCCTTGGGCATGTGATATCAAGTCATGGAATATCTATTGACCCAGAAAAGATTGAAGCTATTCAAAGTTAGGAGCAACCTAAATCAGTGACCAAAGTACGTAGCTTTCTCTGATTAGCTGATTATTATCAGAGATTCGTGAAAGGATTTTCTCGAATCGCTACTCCATTAACTCAGCTGACTCGAAAAGATACAAAGTTCGGTTGGAGTAAGGAATGTGAGAAGAGTTTTCAAGAACTCAAGAGGAGACTCATTTCAGCACCTGTTCTGACAATACCATCTGGCTCGGAGAGATTTGTCATCTACAGTGATGCTTCAGGCAAAGGGTTAGGATGTGTTCTAATGCAACATGGGAAAGTCATAGCCTATGCCTCACGACAACTCAAAGAATATGAGAGGAATTACCCTACTCATGATCTAGAGTTGGCAGCTGTCGTTTTTGCGCTTAAGATTTGGAGGCATTATCTGTATGGAGAGAAGGTGGAGATCTACACGGATCATAAAAGCCTCAAATATTTTTTCACCCAAAAGGAACTCAACATGCGACAACGATGTTGGCTTGAACTATTGAAAATTATGATCATACCATCCAATACCATCCTGGAAAAGCGAACGTGGTAGCTGACGCACTAAGTAAAAGATCATATGCGGGTACGAGTGCAATATTGTCAACGCAAAGGCCCATTTTGTATGACTTGCAAAGGATGGAGTTAGAGATAAAGACTCTAGGGACCCACATGATGATGGCAAACATACGAGTAGAATCGACTTTAATCGATAAAGTTAAAGCTGCTCAAGCTACAGACCTGGAGCTAATGCGTATGAAGAAGAAAGTGCAAGAAGGTGCTATGTCGGAAGTAAGAATCGATGAGGAAGGAATACTTCGAGTCAACTCCAGACTTTGTGTTCCTAACAACCCTGATTTAAAGCATAAAATCATGATGGAGGTGCACAACACACCGTTTGTAATCCATCCTAGGAGTAACAAAATGTATCGTGATCTTTGACATACATTTTGGTAGAGCAATATGAAGAGAGAGATAGCAGAGTTTATCTCAAGGTGTTTAACTTGTCAACGAGTCAAGGCGGAGCATCAAGTACCAAAAGGTCCATTGCAACCACTTGAAATTCCAGAATGGAAGTGGGAACACATTACTATGGATTTCGTTACTGGTCTTCCCAAAGTTTCTCAAGGCATAGATGCAATTTGGGTCATTGTTGATAGATTGACCAAGTCTGCTCATTTCCTACCTATACGAGAAACTTATATACTTGAACGTCTTACTCGTATGTACATAAACGAGATTGTAAGACTTCATGGTATGCCAGTATCCATAGTTTCTGATCGAGACCCAAGATTCACTTTAAGATTTTGGGTTAGTTTGCAAAAAGCTATGGGCACGGATTTACAATTTAGCTCGGCATATCATCCTCAGACGGACGGGCAGTCGGAGAGGACCATTCAAACTCTTAAAGATCTATTAAGACTCTGTGTCCTTGACTTCAAGGGAAGTTGGGATAAGTTCCTACCATTGGTGGAGTTTTCCTACAACAACAATTATCAAGCAAGTATTGGCATGGCTCCATTTGAGGCGTTGTATGAAAGAAAGTGTCGTTCTCTAGTATGCTGGGATGAGGTGGGTGAAGCAACGTTGTTGGGACCGGAGTTGGTACGTATGACTACGGAAAAGATTTAAACGATCTGATAACGTATAAAAACCTCACAAGATCGACAAAAGAGTTATACTGATCTTCATCTAAAGGACGTGGAATTCGATATTGGAGATCATGTGTTATTACGTGTTGCTCCATGGAAGGGAGTTACGAGATTTGAAAAGAGAGGAAAGCTCAACCCTCGATTCATTGGCCCATTTTTAATCCTCGATTGAGTAGGAACTGTGGCGTATAGACTCACTTTACCGTCATGTATGTCTCGTGTTCATAACGTTTTTCACATATCTATGTTACGTAAATATGTGAAAGACCCGAACCATATTATTAAATTAGAACCGGACGAGATAGTAGAAGATTTAACGTATGAGGAGGTATCTGTTAAAATCTTGGATAAGAAGGATCATATTCTACGCTCCAAGGTTATACCTCAACTCAAAGTTTTGTGGAGAAACTACGATGTGGAAGAAATGACATGGGAGTTAGAATCTGAGATGAAATCAAGATATCCTCACCTCTTCGACATACCAGGTACGCACCCTAATTTTGAAGACAAAATTTCATAAGAAGGGGAGGTTGTAAGACCCCAATTTTTTGAAAAAAGATTAAATTTTCTCGAAATATATTTTTGAATATTATGGTGTGGATTTGTTATAATAGTTGTGGGTAATATTTACAAATTTTGCAACGTATGCAAGTTGTTATATAATATTCGATTGGTCGGGGAATATTCATTTTAACAGGAAATATTCATACAATGGCACAATCATTGGTGGACCCCCGCAACAGAATTATTGTCGGATTGAGAAAACGACAAAAATACTTAATGAAAATAACAACGGAAGTTTTACCGTTAATTGTTGAATTACCCGGTAGTAAAAGTACAGTAATACGCGTGGTTGCATAGTAGCACACGGTATTGATTATTGATGCTTACGTGGGAAGTCACTCAGTTATACTCAATTATTGCTACAGTAATTGCTGCATCATATCTCTTATATTATTGATTCGATTATTGTCATAGTATCATCTGCATAATATGTTATTTTATTAAATCAATAATTGAGACGACAAAGTTATTCATATTATTAAATTGCAACATTTAGAATGTCTAGAAGTTCTGTCAAGGAGATGTTTGGTCACCTAATTGCCCGCCAATAGGGAGAAATCCTTATTGGAAAGCCCCCTCTTTCCTGGGAACGATCTGATTGATAAATATTATGAGTTATAATATTAATGATGAATGTTATTAAAATTGAAGTTGTGTTCGGAGTTTAATTTGGAAACGCAGACGTGATATTTGAGTCCGGAACGATGAAATTAGTAAAAATAGTCTATAAACACAAAACTATCCGGAATTCACTATTTGGTCAAAAAGTCAACAGTTGACTTTTTGGGGAAAAGTCAAACTTTGAAATTTTAAAATTTATATTTTTGATAAAAATGGTTTCATTGTGTTGGAATTATTTGTGTTAGTGAAAATCGACACTTATTTCGATAATAATTGATGTCTGGAGGTTATATTGACCAATCGGGTATTTAACCGGATAAATGAGCAATTGATTGCTATTATTTCACATGATTATAACTATTTGTTCACATGTGTATACTATTGTTTCACATTCTTGTTACTATTAGGAGAGTTGGTGCAAGATTGATAATACTTGCATGACTAAGTTAAAATTGGAGGTATAGATGGAGGTACTATACTGTAATTCATATTTTCACATGTCTAGAACTATTGAATCACATTATTTACTATTAGGGGAGGTGGTGCAAGTTTGATAATACTTCAATGACTAAATTAAAAATAAAGAAAAAGTTAGAGGTATTGTACTGTAATTTTTCGAGCCCCAAAACGTGCAATTATCGAAACTATATTTTTCTATTAATAGAAGCTCATTCTTCCTTCATTTCTCACCAATTCACAAAAGCTTTAGAGCGATTATTATAGAGAGAAATTATAGAAAGAAGAAGAGAAGTCTGCTACCTCACTATTCTAGTATCTAGTTTTTCTAAGGTAGGGAGTATTATTTCTTTCTTATCCATGAAGAGAACTTCTGTTATTCCATTCTTTATTATTCTGTTGGAATAACCTGTATACGTGGGCTACCCTATACTTGGTAAAATTCTTATGTTGTTCCATTCTTTATCATTCTGTTGGAACATCTTGTCTGTGCGTTCTACGCCGGACTTGGTTCCGTCTTTATTATTCTGTTTGAATATCCTATCTGTGCATTTTACGCCGGACCTGATTCTGTCTTTATTATTCTGTTGGAATATCCTGTCTGTGCGTTTTACGTCGGACCGATTCCGTCTTTATTATTCTGTTGGAATATCCTGTCTATGCATTTTACGCCAGACCTGATTCCGTCTTTATTATTTTGTTGGAATATCCTGTCTGTGCATTTTACGTCGGACCTGATTCTGTAATTTATTATTATATTGGAATAACCTGCCTGTGCGGTCTATCGCATGCATGATGATTTCTTTTGTTATTCCATTCCTTATTATACTCAGTTGGTTAAAGTTTTGACTTCTATACTCCATGAAATTAGTGGAATATCCTTGATATTTGCGCTTCATCCAGTATCTTTTCATGAAAATATTCTTTTGAGCATTCTTGAATTTTACTCTACAAAGCAGTGTCATGTTGACAATTTGGACGTTATTAATTCTTGGATAAATTAATTCTTGAACTTGTTTTATTGAATTCTTATATCATTGTCATCATCCTCATGTTTATATTTTGTTGAAAGTCATCTGTGGCCTATAGTGCATAGATGGACTTGGTGTGATTATGACCAGGGATTATTCGGTGTAATCATGACCGTAATGTTACAAATGATGTGGAAAAAAGTCATCATTGGCCCGTAGAGCATTGATGGACAGTTGTTGGTATGATCATGACCATTATTGAATACACAAATATTCTTAGCCCGTAGTGCATGTATAATTGTGGTCGTGATACTAAAGAATATCCTTGGCCGTAGTGCAGGGGTGATTCGATGATGTGGATTATTTATTAACCTGAGTCCCAGCGATAAAAGTGATGAAAAACCTTCTACATCATAAAAGATAGTAGATTTTATTCTCTACTTGACTCTTTTAATGGATTGCTTGTTCCGCTACAGTTATACTTGATGGTTGTTATACTGTATCAGTTTAACACTCTTGAAGGCTAACGATAATATATTCTGCATTATCTTAGTCATAATATTTCCTACTGAGCTAGTTGAGCTCACCATTTTACTTTTATTGTTCTCTTCAAGAAATGAGAACGTAGCAATGACTAATCGGGGAACGGAGTGATGGACCAGATGATAGCATTAGTAGTCCTCACTATTCAGTGAAATAGTGGAAAATAAATGTAATAATATTGAATTTGAGTTTGTACATTGTCTAGACGACAATATTTGTATTAAAACTCACAGCTTATGTTTTGTCGTACTGTACACGACAGTTGTATAATTAAGTTGTATTTGTATTCTGTACCATGTATTTGACGACTCAGAATAGGTGATGCATACCTATTTTGGGGGCGTCACAACTTATACGCCAACGAGGTATCAAGTTAGATCTTAATCTTCCTTCTTTCCTATTGATGAGGAGTAAAGGATTTTGATGTCGATCTGCATTTCATGTAGGTTCCCGGTTTTACACAGCCTCGAGGGAACTGGTTCAGCATTCACTCCATGTACTAGGCTCTGCACATGACTGGGGATTTGGGGCATTTTTTCCATCCTTTCCCGCCGCTGTCCTTGGGGTTACCTCAGGGCATTGTCTGAGAGCTGGTTTCACCAGACTCAGTAACTCCATTTGCTGGATTGTGAGGTGATGATGACGCCGATGGATTGGCGGTTTATCACGGGTATGGAGTTTGGAGGGGCACCAATGCCTTGTATGGCAGATATTACCCCCACTTCTGTCAGATCCTTGCTAGTAGTTCCGGCTGAGGCGCTCAAGGGCAGGACCGTCCGTACGGGTCCTTTTAGCGTAGATGCTATGAGTGGGCTGTTGAGTGAGCCCATACTAGCTGATGTCAGAATCAGGGATTACATTCTTCGACGATTGTTCCTGATGATCATTAGGGGCTGCTTCATAGCTGATAACTCTTCTATGGTGTCGTTCGCTTTGATCACCGCTACACGATATGTGGACCGTATAGGAGAGTATGATTGGGGTTCCTACACCTTTGCCTATTTCCTCAGAAGCATGCGTATGCGTTCGCAGGGCTTAACCGAGGCTTGGTTATGATTCTACCCATTTCTGCTGGTGTGTTTTTCTCTTTTGATTTCCCATGTATAGGTTTAAGAGTGTTCACTGACAGCAGATGTTTTGCATTTGTGTTGACAGTTCTGGGCCTATGAGAGGCTTCCATGTTTGCGTCATGTGAGTGTGTTAGGTTTAGATACCTACCCATGAGGACGGCGATGGCATCATTCCATACTGGCGGAGGTCCCTGTAGTTGAGGGTTTTACTCATTGCTGCCTACAGCTGAAGTTGTTGATAGCTGACGTCATCACATGGATTCCGTATTCTGGGGAGCACTTGGCTATTGGATTTGAGGATGGGTACCCGACTGGCGTCGAGCACGTGATATCCACCCATAGGGTTCCTCTATTCACAGATGGAGGATGGGAGCGTGCTATTAGGAGCACCACAAGAGAGATTCGTATGCCGATCTTGCCTCATGCCAAGCGTTATTGGCATGTGTTGCAGTCACCCGTCATTGATATCCCATTGTTTGGTGTTGACAGTTTTGCACTGTCAGAGGGTCCATGTACTCAGGAGATATTCCGGCATTGGTGGTCCCCTCGTACCATTGGAGCCCAGACCCGCGCCACTTAGTTCATAGGGGATATGGTAACAGGATCCGTGATGATGACGGATTGGCTAGCCTGTGTTCGAGATCCAACTCATTTGACATAGATTGACAGTTTGACCCAGCGACTAGACCGGGCACATTTCTTTATTCGGCATTTAGGCAGAGATCCGACAGAAGCAAATACTTTTGATCCTTCCAGCTCAGGCGCTGGCCCCTCAGATGACCCATTTGGCTTTGCCGGTGCAGATCCTCCTTTGTATAGGCCTGATATCCCTGTTGATAGAGATCCAGTGACTCAAGAGGAGTTACATCAGGTGGACAGGATTGATGATGTAGATATTGACACCATTGTCTTCTTCTGATGTGTATTCTCGTTATCTCTTTTGATAGGCCTCTGTTAGATATTGAGTGGTTGTGCCCCATTCTCGCTATATCTTTTGATAGGCCTCTGTTTGTAGTAGGGCGTCTGTGCCCCATGTCCCTATATTTTTAGCTGTACAGAGATGATGTATGAGATGATGATATACTTAGGAATGTATGTACAATTTTTCATTCCCTATATCATATTGCCGTCTATTATCTGTAATGTGTGTATTATGTTATGCATATGTATGTATGTTCACAGATATTCAGCACTGACCCCTGGATGGTCTTATGATACGGCCTCCACAGATGTCTTCTTCGACAGTCAGCCACATAGATCACACCCTACCAGACTTGGTAGCATCCTGTCTGAGGTCGTGGTATGATAGTATGTCACCTTCAGATAGGGTGACCGCAGATCTGCTACTACAACATTCCATGACCCTCTTGATGTTTCAGGTTCCCGCAGGTTTTGTGGAGGGTATGCTGGAGTGTTGGATACCAGAGAGACAGGTCTTCCAGTTTGGTACCCAGGAGTTGACTCCTACATTGGAGGAGTATGAGTAGTTGACGGCTTTGCCCTTAGACAGACCTTGCGCTCATATGGCTGTCGGAGATATGCGCTGGCAGTTCATGACCCTCACCGGGTTACGGCGTAGAGTGGTAGAGGATGAGATTACATCTGGTCATGTATTATCGCAGCGTTTCCTGATAGACAGGTTTGGCTCATTGGACAGCTATACACGTCATTCTGGGGATTTCACCACACCAGAGGATCAGTGGCATTTGGCCAGAGTGGATGCATTCTTGATGTGCATAGTGGCGTATATGTACATGCCACGGTATATAGATGAGCTGGACATCGGTGTTATTATGGCAGTGAGAACTCTCAAGGAGGGTCATACCATTATTCCGATGATTGTGGCAGAGACGTTGAGGTCGGCCACATTTTGCAGCACTTACCCTGCAAGGGTATTCACAGGTAGTTCGGTCATGTTGTACGTATGGTTTATGTCACACTTGAGACCGATTGGCACTTTTCGCTTACATGGGTATTATTTTACCCATGATATAGCTATGTCTTACTCTTTTCAGCCATAGGAGTGTACAAACGCTATGTCTTGGTCGATATTCTTGGCGGAGATCAGAGATCCGTTTGTCATTCTGTCGTGCACAGGGCTTAGCTCACCCTACAGCTTTATTACTCATGCTCCGGGCATGGATTATCTCCCTCTGGCTAGTTTGAGGGGCATGACTACCTATCACCCACTGGTCATGATGTCGCAGTTTGACCAGTTCCAGAACTTCCATCCTTTTGAGGGGGCGTTAGGTTAGCGCTAGAGCCTTGATGTTGACAGCTCTTGATGGCAGAGACACAGCTATGATAGAGAGATATGAGGCATTATCTCGTAGAGATGCCGCTGTTGTTGAGCGGGATGAGGCCAGATCAGTCAGATATGCCGTGACAGTTGAAAGGGATAGCGTCATATCTGCCCGGGATGTAGCCATCACAGATAGTACTACAGTGAGGTCCCTTACCACTGGCATGATTGCAGAGTTGATCACGTACATTGATGAGCATAGAGTCACCATGCAGATGGCTGGAGATCTGCTAGCTCGTGTGGATATCCTTGTATAGGATACCACAGCGTTACCTCCTTCTGCTGAGAGGGATGCCATGTTGGGCTTGATAGTTCGCATATACACTGATTTGTAGATGGGCTTGTATTTTCTTGCACAGACTAGCTTAGCCATTTTGCCATGTACAGTTTACATTGTATATCAAACATCATTATATATATAGAAGGGAAATATATTTTTGATCACTTCCCTTTTAGATATGTCTATTGCTTGCTTGATATTTGCTTGTTTCTTCAGGGCTTGTGATCTTGATGTATTCTGAAATCCTCCTTGATGGATGGACATTGAGTTGCCTTTGGAAAATTTAGAATAGATCATTGATTTGTGTGTATCCCTACCATCTTTAGTGTCTTGGGACTGATTTCTGTATAGAAATGTGGATAGGAGTGTGGCTTTTCCTCTCTGATATTGACCACACCACAGATGGTCGCCAGTACTCCTATTTAGGAGGAGCCTAGTTAATTCCATCTATTATGGATAGGTATTGCTCTTTGAGGCACAACCGCATCTTAGATGGTCGTCGAATATCCTATTTAGGAGGAGGTCAGGTAATTCCATCCCTTTGGTCTGAAACCGATGAAATGTAGTGGATTGAAGTTTGATCACAGTACCAGATGACAAGTGTTTGTGTTTTGGTAGGGGGTGAGACCGAACCATGAATGGATGCCTACGTACTCTTATTAAAGAGGAGATCAGGTCTGTGTAGTTCGAACCTGGTGGCAGAAAGGGTGTAGGAATGTTTTTGTTGTTTTTGTTTTTGTAAGGAGAAGGGTGTAAGATATGTTTTTATTGTTTTTGTTTTATTGCGACCGGGCCATATAAAATGGTTGTCTACGTACTCCCGGGTATCGGGGAGATCAGGTCGACGTAGTTCACCCCTCAGGACAATTTGTAGCCGACGAAGAGCATGATCCCATGTGCAGGACAGACTGCGGGGAAAAAGAAAGTTTGATCCTAAGTTCGGGATAAACTGCAGGTGTGAAAAGTTTGATCTCATATTTGAGATACACTGCAAGTGTGAAAGTTTCGATCTCTAGTGGGATAACCGAAGTTGTATGAATGGAGTGAAGCCAGGCTGCTGGCTTGAAGAGCATGTTTCCCTAAGGGGCAAAGTGTGAAAAAGAGTTGTATGTAGTGAAGGGTTAAAGAACCAGAATGACTGGTGATCTGATGATCCAACACCAGGATGTTTGCTTTATGGTAACCTCAGACATAGTACCGTTTCACGGTGTCCAAGTTGATGAGTTGCGAAAATTCATCGCCGTCCATTTCCTGTAACCTGAGAGTGCCTCCTGTCAATACCTCCTTAACAATAAACGGGCATTCCCAGTTTGGAGCGAATTTTCCCTTGGACTGATCTTGGTTGTCAATGATCTTCTTTAAAACCAAGTCATGTTGTTTAAACTGCCGTAGCCAAACTTTTCTGTTGTAGGATCTGGCGATCCTTTGTTGATATAATTGACCATGGAAGATAGTCGCGGTTCGCCTTTCGTCTATTAGAGATAATTGGTGATATTTGTCTTGTACCCATTGGTCTTCATCCAGCTGAGCGTCTATCAACACTCTGAGGGATTCCATTTCCACTTCTACGGGTAGCACTGCTTCCATCCCATAGGTTAATGCGTAGGGGGTTGCCCCTGTGGAAGTGTGCATTGATGTTCTATAGCCTAACAGAGTAAGAGGCAATAAGTCAGGCCATCCTTTGTGGTTGGCGGACATCTTTTGCATGATCTTCTTGATGTTTTTTGTTAGCAGCTTCAACAGCACCATTCATCTTTGGACGATAGATGACGGAGTTAAGGTGTTTGATATGGAATTTGCTGAACAACTCCTCCATCATTCTGTTGTTGAGGTTTTTAGCATTGTCTGACACAATTACCTCTGGTTGTCCATATCGACAGATGACATTGTTTCTGATGAAAGCAATGATGACTTCTTTGATAACCCTAGGGAAGGAGGCTGTTTCTACCCATTTGGTGAAGTATTCGATCATAGTGAATATAAAGTGATGCCCATTACTGGTTTTGGGATTGATGGGCCCGATCACGTCCATTCCCTACATTGAGAAGGGTCGGGGTGAACTCATATTGTGGAGTTCCCTTGGAGGGGCATTGATGGCGTTTCCATGAATTTGGCATTGGTAGCACCTTTCGACTTGATCATCACAGTCAGCCTTGAGGGTAAGCCAGTAATGTCCTGTCCTAAGGATCTTCTTAACAAGTAGGGGGCGCTCATGTGTGGGCCACATACTCCACCATGGACCTCATCTATGAGCCTCTGAGCTTGGTCCTTATCCCGACATCTGAGGAGACCTAATCCTGCATCTCTTTTGTAGAGTGCATCTTCGCTCAGATAGAATATCATAGAAAGTCGATGGATCCGCCTTTTCTCAGTCGGGCTCACCTCAGCGGGTGTAAATCCATCTCGTAAATACTCCTTGATATACTGATACCAAGGATGATGGATGGGAGGTAGCTCATCCGATACTTCTCCAACATAGTTCACATAGACTGGTGCCCTGTGCAGAGCAAATGTGATGCTTGGCATGTGTTCCTTGTCAGGTACGTGAATCAAGGAGGCCAAAGTTGCTAGTGCATCTGCGAAGTCATTCATGTTACAGGGAATGTGTAGAAAGGATGCGACGCCCCCAAATTCTGATCGCCACTTGGTCACTCGAATTCGGTTCATCATGTTCTCATGGTAATACCATAATAACTAAAATCATACATTTACAACGAAAGATCTAATTTAGAATAATATACAATGTTTTATTATAATTATTCCCCCAAGTCTCGCAACCTACAGTTCTTAATAGATTACATAATAATATCGAATAAAGACTTATTACATAATTCTACTTAAGCTTAAACATAGTCTGAAAATAGTCTTAATACAACATAATAAATTTAAACATAAAAGGGACAAGCTAGTCGGTAGCCTTGCTCATGCCCTTGTCTTTCCCAGAAACACCTCCTTGTTCCGCCTTAACTTAAAGGTTTTAAATAAGCAAGAATGAGCACAAATTGCCCAGCAAGTAATATACAACAAGGGTAAGGAGTTTTATAACATAGTGTGAAATATCGGATTATCATCTCTAAGATAGTTCAGAGTTTCAGAATAATACCATGAACAATGCATATCAACAATTCTTGGAATAAGAACGAAAATTCAATATAGATCAACAGATATATATGAATTCAAAGACTATCAATGTATTCAACTGGATAAACAATTTGTACTGAGCAGTCACTAAGGACTATTGAACATCTACTAGAATTACCAATATTAAACTGATAACCCAAAAGAATCAAGTACTATAGAGGATCAGTCTACAATACTCCAAGTTATGCATAACACCACAATAATAATATACTTATGTGTTGGGGTTTCCAGCAACATACATTCCCCTTACCTTAAGGGTTGTTCAACTCAGTTTTCAAGATTTCCGCACCAATCGATTGGTTTGCATAGTTTTATAAACATGCATATAATCTAGCCGAGTCAAATGGCATAGATACTTTAACAATATTCAAGAACAATACTAAGTTCACATGAATAATAGTTTTCCTCAAGAGTTTAATATAATAGCTTATTCAATGAGATGAGTTTACGATATTCGTTGAATAAAATAATGCAAGAGTTAGAATACTTGCACAATGTAAAGTAGGGTTCGGATACTTGCCTTAAGCGTAGTTTATCGACGTTAAGAAATCAACACTTTCGAATCCTATTTATAGCGTATTATATGTTCAAGATGTTCATTAGTTAACACAGTCTTTAATCAAGCTTGACATGACTCAAGTATGCACATATGGTACAAAATCAGTTTATAGGTCATCACAAGTTCAACCCACGTATCTCTGTTTTGATATTATGCTAACATCCTTTTGGACTTATCATTCGAACGTCAAAAGTAACCTTTATTTACATCAAATAGCATGCTTCTCAACACATTACATAGCATATTAGTCATATATTACAAGTTAAAGTAATCATATAGGCATGCTTTAAATATCAGTTCAAAAACAGAAACGATTTAGGACTGCTGCACGGCGCAGCTACGCCCTGTCTAGGCTTAGGGACGGCACAGCTGCGCTGTCCCTTGACCAGACTAGGACTGAGCTACTGACTTTTTGTTTCTGCCCAATTCTTACACATCTATGTACTAATACTCTATCATATCTACATGTTAGAGGTGTTCACATAATCACATAACCGTTCTTAAGTTCATTTGTATAAGTTTGAACTTACGTCTTACATGGCATCCAAGCAAAACATTATCAAGCGGTTACCATGACTCGTTACTTGGCTATATACCCACATAGAGATTTCAAATTTTGTTAATGCATATACTCGTAGCATTCATATTGCTTGTTCATAGCTATTATTGTTTAAAGCTTGAAATCATACTTTAAACTCATGTTTATTTTGAAATCATCATGTTCCATACATATAAATCATACCTAGAGATATTATAGACATAACATGGCATCCTATCTCATTAGCATCTAGATATTCATGTGATGCAATTAGATTTTGAAAAGTATGTTCAAGTTCGCTTTTGAAACCAATTTAGGCTTGAACTATGCAATCTAACACACATGAGACAACTTCAAAACTCTAAGCATAGGTAGTCAAGTTATGTAAACATGCTCGTAAAGTCAAAACATACATGGCATACATACATATCAAGTTCGCTCTAAGTTCCTAAATTTATTTTAAACTCCACATTTTCGTTAATCATGCTAAGCTAGTCTAACATGCTCACATTAGGTTCATATAGCTATATATACCCCTTACACATGCTTGCATACTAGTATATGACATAGTACTATAACAGATTGCAGAACATAAGCTAAAAACTTAACTCAGTAATCGGCGCAGCTGCGCTGCGCCTCAGTGTTAATATGGCGCAGCTGCGCCACGCCTGGTTCGAGCCAGGAACAATTGGCGTCGGCAACTATTTAGCCCAAACACAGAAATTACTCATGAATTCATTCCTAAACACTCATGTATCAGTTTAAACATGCTTATATAGCCATATAACAACTATATGAACATCACCCACCCTCATTAACATCCAATTCTATAAAATCAAAATTTTGAATTTTAAGAACTCAAGAACTTTGTTTACAGAAACTGAAAATGGAAAGCATGAAATGGAATTATACCTGTGTAATATGAATGAACTTGCTATTAATTGAACTCTTAAGCTCTTAGAACACTTGTATGATCTTAATCTTACACTAAGCAATTCTCAGACAACTCCAAGAAACATAAAAAAATCTGAACCCAAGCTTGTATTTATAGAGGAAATATGAACTGGACATTGTTATTGCACTAAAGTTGATTTCATGGTGTAATGGGAAGAAACAAGGGTTATGAAAGAGTTGTTTAACAACTTCAAATCAGCCACATTGCTAGCAATGAATGTGACGCCCCCAAAATAGGTATACATCACCCATTCTGAGTTGCCAAATACATGGTACTGGATACAAATACAAACTTAATTATACAACATGAGCTATGAGTTTTAATACAAATATTGTCTTGTAAAGAGTATTCAAAATCAAATAAAGTCCTCATTACATTATTGTCACACTATTTCACAGAATAGTGAGGACTACTAAAGCTACCATCTGGACCGTCACTACGTCCCCCGACTAGTCCCCGCTATATTCTCATTTCCTGAAGAGAACAATGAAAGCAAAGGGTGAGCTCAACTAGCCTAGTAAGAAATATTATGGCTAAGATAATCCAAAATAATTTATCGTTAGCCTTCAGCAGTGTTAAACTGATAAAATATAACAAACATCAAGTTTAACTGCAGCGGAACAAAAAATCCATTAGAAGAGTCAAGTAGAGCATGATATCTACTATCGTCTATGATTTAAAAAGGTTTTTCATCACTTTTATCGCTGAGACTCAACTTAATAAATAATCCACATCATCGAATCACCCATGCACTATGGCCAATGATATTCTTTAGTATCACGACCACAAATTATCCATGCACTACGGGCCAAGGATATTCGTGTATTCATCAATGGTCATGATCATGCCAACAACTATCCATCGATGCACTACGGGCCAATGAGAACTTTTACCACATCAATTGTAACATTACGGTCATGATTATACTGAATAATCCCTGGTCATAATCATACCAAGTCCATCTATGCACTACGACCACAGATGATTTTCAACATAAAATAAACATGAGGATGATGACAATGATATAAGAATTCAATTAAAAGAAAGCAAAGGATAAATTTTTAAAGATTTATAATTTAATTTATCCAGAATTCAATAATGTCCAAATTGTCAACATGATACTGCTTTGTGGAGTAAAATTCAAAAATAATATTGTATCAAAAATGATTTGGACCGAAAAAAAATCAATTTTTGTCATGAATAGTACCCCAGGTGAATAGTAACTGAGTGAATAGTATCATGTGAATAGTAACTTCGAGAATAGTAACCCCGACATGAAAAAGTTAAAACTTATCACGAATGCTTAGAATAATATTTTCATGAAAAAATACTGGATGAAGCGCAAATATCAAGGATATTTTACTAATTTCATGGAGTATAGAAGTCAAAACTTTAACCAAATGAGTATAGAATTCGAAATCTGAAACGAAATAATATTACTTACATACTACAGAGTATGGAAGAAAATATTATTTCAAGCGAATATTGAACAAAAATAACATCCATTACCTTAAAAATAATAGTATTCCAACAGGTAAAGCGGGGATATTTTTGAAGAAAACTTTCACTGTTTCCTACGCTCAAAGCTTTCTTAAACTCTAAAGAAATATGCTCAAGATTATAGAAGAAGAATTTTCTGATTCTGGTGTAATTTTCAATTCTAACTAAGCATCCTATTTATAGGAGAATGGGAGGGGCACTGTTAAGAAATTTCACTGACGAATAATCAAAAAATTCACGGGTCGAATTCAACAACTTCACATACGCCTGTTTTTTTTCAAATTAAGAATATAATATTCAAGTAAAACAAAACTTATATAATATATATATATATATATATATATATATATATATATATATTATCATACTCATAATACACATTTCTTTTGAAAAATGGGTAAATTGGGGTTCATATAATAAATAAAATTTATACAAAATACTTCATAAAAATTATCTCAATATTTTTAACAACCTTTATTCATATTATTGTAACTCACAATATTAACAACCAGATCGTTCCCAGAAAAGAGGGGGCTTTCCAATAAGGATTTCTCCCTATTGGCACGCAATTAGATGACCAAACCCCTTTCCTCGACAGAACTTTCTAGACATTGTTAATTATGCATGTAATAATTAGAATAACTTGTCATCTCAATTATTGATTTAATAATATATAACATATTGATAATAATTGAATCAAATAATGTGAGATACTATGCAGCAATTACTGTAACAATAATTGAGTAAAACTGAGTGACTTCTCACATAAGCATCAATAATCAATACTGTGTGCTACTATGCAACCACGCGTATTACTGTACTTTTAACACCGGGTATTTCAACAGTTAACGGTAAAACTTCCGTCGTTATTTTCATAAAAAGATATTTTTGTCGTTTTCTTAATTCGACAATAATTCCGTTGTGGGGTCCACCAATGATTGTGTCGTCGTACGAATATTCCCTGTTAAAACGAATATTCCCCGACCAATCGAATATAATATAACAACTTGCGTAATTTATAAATATTACCCACAACTTTAATATTATAACAAATCAACACTATAATATTCAAAAATGATATTTATAGAAAAATTCATCTTTATTCGTAAAAGTTGGGGTCTTACAACCTCCCCTTCTTATGAAATTTTGCCCTCGAAATTAGGGTACATACCTGGTATGACGAAGAGGTGAGGATATCTTGATCTCATTTCAGATTCTAACTCCCAGGTCATTTCCTCAACATCGTGGTTTCTCCACAAAACTTTGACTTGAGGTATAACATTGGAGCGTAAAATATGTTCCTTCTTATCCAAGATTTTAACATGTAACTCTTTATACGTTAAATCTTCCGTTATCTCGTCTGGTTCTAACTCAATAATGTGGTTCAGGTCTTCCACATATTTACGTAACATGGATATGTGAAAAACGTTATGAACACGAGACACACTTGGCGGTAAGGCGAGTCTATAGGCCACAGTTCCTACTCGGTCAAGGATTTCAAATGGGCCAATGAATCGAGGATTGAGCTTTCCTCTCTTTCTAAATCTCGTAACTCCCTTCCATAGAGCAACACGTAACAACACATGTTCTCCAATATTGAATTCCACGTTTTTCCGATGAAGATCAGCATAACTCTTTTATCGATCTTGTGAGGTTTTTATACGTTACCTGATCATTTGAATCTTCTCTATAGTCATACATAACAATTTCAGTCCCAACAACGTTGCTTCACCCACCTCATCCCAACATACTGGAGAACGACACTTTCTTCCATACAACGCCTCAAATGGAGCCATGTCGATACTTGCTTGATAACTGTTGTTGTAGGAAAATTCCAGCAATGACAAGAACTTGTCCCAACTTCCTTTGAAGTCAAGGATACATAGTCTTAATAGATCCTCAAGAGTTTGAATAGTCCTCTCCGACTGTCCGTCCGTTTGAGGATGATACGTCGAACTAAATCATAAATATGTGCCCATAGCTTTTTGCAAACTAACCCAAAATTGTGAAGTGAATCTTGGGTCTTGACCAGAAACTATGGATACTAGCATACCATGCAGTCTTACAATCTCATTTATGTATATACGAGCAAGACGTTCAAGTGTATAAGTTTCTCGTATAGGTAAGAAATGAGCAGATTTGGTCATTCTATCAACAATGACCCAAATTGCATCTATGCCTTGAGAAACCTTGGGAAGACCAGTAACGAAATCCATGGTAATGTGCTCCCACTTCTATTCTGGATTTTAAGTGGTTGCAATGGACCTTTTGGCACTTGATGATCCGCCTTGACACGTTGACAAGTTAAACACCTTGAGAAAAACTATGCGATCTCTTTCTTCATATTGCTCCACCAAAATGTATGTCGAAGATCACGATACATTTTGGTACTCCCAAGTTGGATTGCAAACAGTGTGTTGTGCACCTCCATCATGATTTTATACTTCAAGTCAGAATCGTTAGGAACACAAAGTCTAGAGTTAACTCGAAGTATTCCTTCTTCATCGATTCTTGCTTCCGGAATAGTACCTTCTTGCACTTTCTTCCTCATACGCATCAGCTCCAGGTCTTTAACTTGAGCAACTTTAACTTTATCAATTAAAGTCGGTTCTACTCGTATATTTTCCATCATCACGTGGATTCTTGGAGTCTTTAACTCTATCTCCATCTTTTACAAGTTATACAAAATGTGCCTTTGCGTTGATAATATCGCACTTGTACCCGCATATGATCTTCTACTCAATGCGTCAGCTACCACGTTCGCTTTTCCAGGATGGTATGGAATGGTATGATCATAATCTTTCAACAGTTCAAGCCAACGTCGTTGCCGCATGTTGAGTTCCTTTTGGGTGAAGAAATATTTAAGGCTTTTATGATCCGTATAGATCTCCACTTTCTCCCCATACAGGTAATGCCTCCAAATTTTAAGTGCGAAGACAACAGCTGCCAACTCTAGATCATGAGTAGGATAATTTCTCTCATATTCTTTGAGTTGTCGAGAGGCATAGGCTATGACTTTTCCATGTTGCATGAGAACACATCCTAACCCTTTGCCCGAAACATCACTGTAGATGACAAATCCCTCTGAGCCAGATGGTATTGTCAGAACAGGTGCTGAAATGAGTCTCCTCTTGAGTTCTTGAAAACTCTTCTCACATTCCTTGCTCCAACTGAATTTTGTATCTTTCCAAGTCAGCTGAGTTAATGGAGTAGCAACTCGAGAAAATCATTCCACGAATCTCCGATAATAACCAACTAAGCCCAGAAAGCTACGTACTTCGGTCACTGACTTAGGTTGTTCCCAGCTTTGAATTGCTTAAATCTTCGCTGAGTCAACAGATATTCCGTGATTTGATATCACGTGCCCAAGGAATGCAACTTCCTCAAGCCAGAACTCGCATTTCTTCAACTTGGCATATAACTTGTTTTCACGAAGCTTTTGGAGTATCAGCCTCAAGTGTTGCTCATGATCCTCACGGCTTTTGGAATATATGAGAATGTCATCAATAAAGACAACTACAAAATGATCCAAATATTCCTTGAATACTCGGTTCATCATATCCATAAAGTCCGCAGGAGCATTAGTCAATCCAAAAGATATGGCTAGGAATTCATAATGCACGTACCGAGTTCTGAAAGTCGTATTTGGAATGTCATCGGTTTTAATCTTCAATTAGTGATATCCAGAACATAGATCAATCTTTGAAAAGAATTTGGCGCCTTGCAACTGGTCAAACAGGTCATCAATGCGAGGCAACGGGTATCTATTTTTGACAGTGACATGGTTCAACTCCCTATAATCAATACAAAGTCGCATACTCCCATCTTTCTTCTTCACGAATAGAACAGGAGCACCCCAACGGGTCGTTCTAGGACGAATGAAACCGATGTCTAACAATTCCTGCAGTTGGGTTTTTAACTCCTGAAGTTCAATAGAAGCCATTCGATATGGGGCTTTAGAAATGGATTTTGTACCGGGTTCAAGGTCGATACAAAATTCAATTTCACGCTCTGGGGGCAGGCCAGGAAGTTCTTCAGGGAATACGTCAGGAAATTTATTAACAATAGAAATATCATTCAAAACTGACGTATTTTTGTTTAAATCTATGACATGAGCTAAGAAAGCTTGACATCTATTTTTTAATAAATGAATAGCTTTATGGCTTGAGATGACAGTGATTGATTTTAATGGTTTGGTTGCTTGAATTTACATAATAGGTTAGTTAGAAATATGAAAGCTAACAACCTTACGAAAATAATCAATTTTTGCACGATGAGTAATTAACCAATCAATCCCTAAAATTACGTCAAACGCAAGTATTTTTAAGGAAATAAGGTCGATAGGTATTGTAAAGGTACCGATTTGAACCAAACAAGACTTATAAACAGTGGATGTAATGAAGGTTTCTCCCAACGGAGTTTCAACAGATAAGTCAAAGTCTAATTTCTCCGGAGTCAAATTTAAATGTTGAGCGCAAGTAGGAGAAATAAAAGAATGGGTAGAACCGGTATCAAATAAGGTATATACTTCGCTAGAGTTTATGATAAGCTTACCCGTGATGACCTCGTTCGGGTTCCTTGCTTTCTGGGAGGTCACAACGAACGCTCTCCCATTAACTACTTGGTTTGACTTGTCTGGGACGACATTTGGGGTCACCGTTCCAACTGGACTTTGCTTCCCTGTACGACAAAATCTAGCTAGGTGACCTTCTCTTCCATAATTGTAACAAGTTTTGGACTGATGCGCACAGTTTGGACTGATGTGTCCCTCCCCGCCACATTTGAAGCATATGATAGGTGGTCGCTCTCCTTCCTTAACAACGGCTGTTGGGTTGACCAGATAAACGATATATGTGACAAACCCTAGGTATATATTAAGAACGTCAATGTTCGGTTAGAAAATTCTTACGATTTATAAGAAACCCTAAAACCGGTTCTGGAAATCCTAATTTCAGTTCCGGGAATTCGAGACCCTAATTCGGAAATTTAAAACCCTAGTTTGGGAATATGAATGGTAGTATAAGGTTTAAATGTTATTAATAATAACCTAATTATGGATAACCCTAATTGATTTAGAAAACCCTAATTTCTAGATTAAAAACCCTGATTTATAATTAGGTAAAACCTAATTGTTAATTAAATGTTATATGTTAATTAGGAAACATTAATCTTAATTTTCAAGTTATTAGTAATTAGAAAATCCTAATCTAATTAGAAAACCTAATTTTTAAATTAGAAAGATTACTTTTCTATTTAAAACCCTAATTCGTGGGAACCCTAATGTACAATTATGTCCCTAATTGCTTAATTAGCAATTTTAATTAGGAAATGTTAATCTTAATTAGCAAGATTGGATTATGATTAAGAAATTTTAATATAATTATTGAATCTTAATTATAATTAAGAAATATTAATTTTCTATTTTGAAAACCTAATTTGGAAATCCTAGAATTTATTTTTTTATACCTAAATGGTTAAACCCTCAACCCTAAGTGTTAAACCCTAAACCCTAAAGGTTTGGACAATTGACAAGTATGACATTAAATTTAAAAGCCAAATGGCTAGTTTACCCTTTTGCATTATTTGTGTGATAACTTGCAAATCTTGCTAAATGTGAGTTGTTCACCAACTACAACCACTCCATGTGACACCAATCAGCCAATATTTGATAACTATCTCAGCCAACTAGCAGCAATAGATTAAAAGTATCATATATATGGCATTATAGTGAAAGAAAGCTCACTTGATTTTTTAAAAATAGCCAAAACCTTTCTCTTTCTAGAATTTCGGATTTGAGAGTGAAAGGGTGTGATAATACAAGATAATATCATATCTTAACACTCCATGATCAGCAACAAAGGATTAGATTCAAGAATCAAAGTATAAGAAGGTATAAACCCTAAATTTCGAAATCCTTAAAAATTGGTGTTAATGTTGTTGTTTGTTGGTTAGATATATGTTAGAGGGTGTCACTTGTTGATCTGGGTTGCTAGAACATGGATTCATAACATCAATGAAATTGAAGATTTCTTAAATCTGGAAAATTTTTATAGCATCGTCTGACAAGCAAATGTCAGGCTCCATAGATCGGTATCTGTTAATGTTTTTAGTGTTTTAAGTGTTTGAACTTGTAGTATGTTATGTGGTCTTTGTTCTCAAACTCGAATCAGGGTCAGTTCATGTTCGTATTGAGAGTTATTATTGGTCAAACATCGTTGACCGATCACGAAGTCTGGAATCTGGGCAGCCTAGATTTTTCCATAAAGCTTCTGACAAGTTTTGTAGACCTTTAATCTTGCTGTTGTTTGTTATTTTGGTCATGTTGTTAGGTTATTGTTGTAGATGGGTATATTAACTACACATGTAGGCCTTTAGATCACCCAGATCTGTAACAAGATGATAGAAATTTGTGGTCAAACAACCGTTGACCAAACTACTCAAGAACATTTCTGGGTTTTCCAAAAATGTTCGAGAACAGTTCTTGGTCTGTAGTTTGACCGGCCTAAATCTTCGTTTGATGTTGTTGTTGGACTGATTTAGTGTTATGATACTGTTCTATGACATTTATATTACGATCTGGTATCATAAAACCACTTAAAACATCACTAGACACCAGATTAATGAAGGCTCCAAAAGGGACCCTCGACACTACTTGAGTTTCTGGGCAGCCCAGAAACTCAAGAACAGGTCTGAAAAGTATTTTTGCAGCATAGATCTTCTTGTTGTATTGTTGTATGGACAAGAACTCGATTGCTAATAGTAGTATTACACTTAAATTATAACAATAACACGTTAGCCAACCCAGAAACATAATGATCACATATCTATCAATGGTCAAACCAAGCCCCTCGGTGACTGGCATGAAGTTCTGGGTTTTCCTCAAGAGTACTCAAGAACACCTATAGCGACGGTTCTGTCGCTATAGGGCCCTTTATTAATTATAAGTTTCCAAAAATTATTATTTTAATTAAATAAATCGAAATAAATGGTTTTAAATTATTAAAAATACAAAATAAATTTCCAAAAATTATTTTAAAGTCTGAAAATTAGTTTTTAATTATTTTGAGTATACTTTATAAATATTTAATATTTTTGGAATATAAATGATATTTAATTTATTTAATTATAATATTAAATAAATTATTTAAAAATGATTTTAATACATGAAAAATAATATTATGGTATAAGAAAATATTTTAAGTTATTTTTAGTAACTTTTAATATTTTTTGATGAATTTCATTAATTAATCAATATTAATATTAATTAGTTTATTTAATAAATATATTAAATAAATTATGGAAAAATAGAATTAATGATTTAAAAATCATATAAAATGATTTAAGTGTTATAAAAATATTTTAAGTTATAAAATATCTCTTTTGATATTTTGTCACGAAAATATTAATATTTTAATATTAATAGCAATTATCGGATAATGAATTTAATTGTTTAAAAATCATATAAAGGTAATTTTAAAGTATTAAAAATACTTTGTGATATTAAAAATATATTATAATATTATGACATGTATTTCATTAATATTTGATAATAAATAGATATTAATGATAATAGAATATTGTGGTATTTATATTATATAGATACGATTTTTATGATGGAAAAAATATGATAAATAGTAATAATTATTAAAAAAATTATTACGAGCTTACGAAAAATATTTTTACTGATAAAAAAATTATCTAAGATAATTGTTTGGTGTTAAGGCAGAGTTTAATTGAACTTAGACTCGATAAAAGTCCGACTAGACCGTCGGGATGTCAGATTTGTGTCTGGTTCAACTCAGACTGCAATAGTTTGACTTGATACCGAGTTTTATGTGTGTTGTAGACTGATAGGGTTATGTGTTATGTGTTTAGGTTATTTTAAATATTGTGATGATATTATTCTAATTTGTATATCGATATTATTTATATATTAGGTCTTCAGACAAAGCTTAATAAATCGCGTAACAGTAATCGACCGAGCATGCAAGTCTTTCTTTAACTCGACCTCGAGTTGTATTATTCAATTGTACTATGTACATATTGCATGTATAAGTCAGGTATGAAAGGCTGATCACCTTCATTACCATTCGGTCCAGATATATTTGTTCATGTTAAATACTTGTTCAGTCATAAAAATTTGTTCCTGCTAGTTCGCAATTATATTGTTGAATTTAGCCAGCTTATTATTCAGATTCTTTCAATCATGATATATCCTCAAATAAATTATACTTGTAGGGCAAACTTATGCTCGCCCTTGATATATCATGATAAACATTATAGATTAAGACGAATACGTCGGATACAATGAAAGGTCAAAGACAGTTCTATCTTTAGTATACATGTTCAGTTAGATTTGTAACAGTATTGTATATTAATGTCATTGTAAGTCAAATAAGTTATGAATTGTGTATAAGTTAAGGTTACTCGACCTTGGAGAATAGTGTGTAATGTTTAATATATAAACAATTTATGTTTATATCTTCCGCAATAGTTGTAAAATGATTGTACCGAATCCGCGGTGATTTAGGACCCGGATTTGGGGCTCTCACTGTTGGTATCAAAGTTGTTGGTTATGAACCTTAGGTGGTAATACATGAGACTAATAACCACAGTGATTAGGATAAGATCTAACTCACATAGAGTTAGTTGGTTGGTAAGATTCAAAGATGAATCTCGGCGAGTTGTAAAGATACAAAGTTCCCTAACTCTGATAATAAAATTGAAAAGTATTGATGAATAGATAGAGTCTAAAACACTAAAAGTACAGTGATAGGAGATCGTAAAACAAAACGATCAAAATATAGAAATGAATCGTAATATATATGATGAGATCACCCCGTGATCTGATAAGGTGATTGTATGGAGAAGAATCAATATAATGATTGAACAGTTTACAGCAAGATTACTGAGTGTCAGTTGTACTATGAATTGGTACAGATTCAGGAAAGAATTAAGAATACGAGTTGAATGAAATTCATATTGAGAAGGGAGTTAATATTAGGTGGAGATTTCAATTGAGGATTCATGTCAGCAGCTGAGTTGTATGATTCCTTGTATAGGCGGGGAATTGTACTTGGTATAAAAACCACTTAGTTTCTGGCAATGATAATCATTAAAATGTTTGTGTCGCGCTATTTGTTATATGCATGTTAAGAGGGTGATTCCTTTCTCATGTGTATAACAGATATATAGGTTATAGGTAGAGAATATAAGGTTAAGTACGAGTTCTTAAAACTCATACTTATGTGACATTCTTGATTCATAGTTATATGAAATGTTAATGAACCCCTCAGCGAATGGACGCCAAAGGTCTGACTAGGACAAGTTCTTAAACTCATATGATTGTGGCAAGTTTATGAACTCATAAGTATGGTTTGACGAACTGGGTATAGTTGTGTGTGAATGGAGAATTGAGGATTATAGGAACAGATAGATTGTTAAGCAAATGATTATTAGTGGAGACATAAGTTTTACAAAACTCCTAGCTATGCTAAACTTCGAAATTTTGACATCAAGGTAAATACGCACTATGTGCTTTTAAAATAAAAAAAAAGTAGACTCATAATAATTTTTGGAACGATTTAAAGTATAGTCTATGCTACTTATTTCGGCTAGACGCAAATGATTTGAAATATCAAAATATATTTTTATTTATCACTCATGTACCATGTAACCTGGTGCAGAGATGATAAAAGTTGATAGAGTTATAAATGCAGGAATACTTAGTGTGGATTCAATCTAAAAATCATTGTTCCACTATTGTATGATGTGTTATGAAAAAGTCATATAATGACGGCATCCTCAAATGGACTGTTAATACAGTACGGCATCATGACGTCATTCTCAATGATATTTTCAAAAAATTTAATTTGCCAGCGGGGTTTGGCTACACATAAATAATTTGATTGAATTGAATTATTGGTATGAGTCTACGCTATTCGATTCAGCTAGACTAATGTTATGAAAACTCTAAGTGTTCATTGAAAGAAATTTCCCTAACCAAATTGTTTTGGTGCGGAATTCGATAAGACTGAGGTAAAATTTTTGTGCATATGGCAGTGATGAGAAACAGATCAGACCAGCAGTACTTAATAAGTACAGTGCATACTTGTGACGCCCCCAAAATAGGTATACAACACCCATTCCGAGTCGCCAAATACATGGTACAGAAAGCAAACTATAACTTCAATAATACAATTGTCGTGCAAAATACGACAACACATACTGTGAGTTTAAATATAAATATTGTATTCTGGACAATATTCACACTCAAATAAATCCTCATTACAATTATTCAAACACTATTTTACAGAAATAGTGAGGACTGCTAAAACATCTTTCTAGAACCATCACTCCCTACCCCGACTAGATCCTGATATGTTCTCACCTCCTGAGAAGAAAAATGGAACAAAAAGGAAAAGGGTGAGCTCAACTAGCCCAGTAAAGAATATTATGACTAAGATAATATACAACAAATTATCTTTAGTATTCAACAGGAAAAAATCTGATAGAATATAATCGACAACAAGTTTTAGATCAACAACTGCAGCGAAAATAGCAAACCATTAGAAGAGTCAAGTAGAGAATGAATTCTACTATCTTCTAAGATTTAAAAGTCCATCATCAATATTTTATCCCTGTAACATCAATTAATAATCATCTTTATCCAAATATTCATCTTTGCACTACAGGCCAAAGATATTAATTTGTATCACCTGTCAGTCATGTTCATCTCAACACCTATTCATCTTTGCACTACAGGCCAAAGATATTCATCAAGTAATCATACATCTTTGCACTACAGGCCAAAGATATTCAGTAATATCATCATTTAGGACTGAGGATGATGAAAAATATCTTAAAGAGAACGAATCCAGTAAGACAGAAGGACAAATATTAGGGATTCGTATAACAGTTTATCCAAGATCAATAATACTTCATAATAATCAATTGTGAAGCAGAATTCAAAAATAAATATCAAAACATGGATACAATCAAAGATAGTAACCATAATTGACATCTTGGACAAAAAAGAAAAATTTTATTTTTTGGTGAATAGTGCCGTATTCGTGAATAGTACCGTATACGTGAATAGTGCCGTATACGTGAATAGTAACCCCGACACAAAAAGTTCCAAATTTGATAAAAACTCATGTTAATATTTCAGCATAATGATATTGAAGAAAATAATATCATTTAAGAAGAAAATAATATCCCTTACCTCAAAATATCAGTACTTCTGGTCGAAATACAGGTATAAAGCTGAAAGAAACTTGCTCTGATGTATAGAAACTCTCAAAGTATCTAAATACTCACAAAATACACTCAATAATCTAGAGAGAGAAAAAGAGAAAACTTGTTTCTGGTGTGATTTTTAATTCTAACTTAGCCCTCTATTTATAGGAAAATGTTAGCACGCCGAAGCAGACTTAACCTGCAACCTGATGGCTTTATCTGCTACTATTCCCACCCACCATATTTGAATAAAAATTTTAGCACATTTTTTCACCAACCAAGAGTGGGGTCTACCAATTCTAGAATTTTCCACCAAAATGATTAACTCCGAAAATTTAACAATTTCTAAACCAGTCATCTCGTAAAATTCATAATAAATCATACGTTCATTTTTAACGGTTCAAAATTTGTGGACATATACTCAACTTATATATGTATAACATATCCAAAAATTACCACGATCCAACGGTCGGATTAAAAATTATAACCCCCGCAAAATATCTCAAAAATCCTGATTTTTAATACCTCCATTTCGACAAAAATACTGATAAAAACCTTAACATTAACTCCTTCATTTTTAATCACAAAAATATATCTCTCATTTATATCCACATAAAATAAATATTTCCTTATCATATGAATCAATAATTAATTATTCACAAATAATATTACAGAATCACATTTATGACAACCAGGCCGTTCCCAGGAAAGGGGGGGCTTTTCAATAAGGATTTCTCCTTACTGGCGCGCAATTAGATGACCAAGCCTCTCTTTAGACAGAACTTTCTAGACATTGCCAATAATGTTATCTAATAATATTATTCAAATAATATGAATTACTGATCTGATAATGGAAAATACTGTGCGGCAACAATTATTGAAACAACAATAATATAAAATATCAACGCAACAATTATTGAATCAATAAAATAAAATATTTAACAATAACTACTGTAACAATTATTGAGTTGTGCCTTCTTACGTAAGAATCAATAATTGGTGCAATACCGTGTGCTACTGTATTTTAACCACCGGGTATTCCAACAGTATTAACGGTAACAACTACGCCGTTATTTATAAATAACTTATACTTGTCGTTTTCTTCATCCAATCGCTTTCCGTTATGGGGCCCACACAAGGTTGCGCTGTCGTACGAATATTCCCCGACAGCAAGAATATTCCACGACCAAACGAATATTCCTCGACAAAATGAATATTTTATAACCACTTGCTTATTTTGCAAAATTTGCACATTTCACCCATAACCAAAGTATTATATCAAATTAACCCCTTATTATTCACAATAATATTTAGAGAAAATTTGATTTTATTCATTAATAAGTTGGGGTCTTACAATACTGGATTAATTACCCACTATGTCCATAAGTTATGACGGTTTGCAGATGAATTTTCATAAAACCTTTGCGAAAACAATAGACAATAGTATGTATAACTCCTCAGCACAACTTGAAAATTTTTACTCTGGTAAGGAATGTAATGGGTAGCAAAAGATGATGAGAAGGAATGGTGTATGGTGTGAGATGTAAGGTAAATTACGGGGATGAAATTTTTAGAAGAAGGGGTGAATGTGACAACCCGAGAATTTTGATATTTATAAAATTTTAAAATATTGGATTAAGGTTAAGTAATAAACCTAGACAGAAAATAAGTGAATGAATTTGAGATTTCCGAGAAGGAATTATATGGATTTAAAATTTCTGTGTTGAATTATTCAGGATTAAGGGTATACTTGAATATGTTCTGTGTATATGGTTATATATGTGTACAGTATGTGGTTTAGGGTCAAGGGTTGACCAGATAAAAGATATATGTGACAAACCCTAGGTATATATTAAGAACGTCAACGTTCAGTTAGAAAATTCTTACGATTTATAAGAATTCCTAAAATCGGTTCTAGAAACACTAATTTCAGTTCTGGGAATTCGAAATTCTAATTTAGAAATTTAAAACCCTAGTTTGGGAATGTGAATGTTAATATAAGGTTTAAACGTTATTAATAATAACCTAATTAGAGATAATCCTAATTAATTTAGAAAACCCTAATTTCTGGATTAGAAACCCTAATTTCTAGATTAGAAACCCTAATTTATAATTAGGAAAAACCTAATTGTTAATTAAATGTTATATGTTAATTAGGAAACATTAATCCTAATTTTCAAGTTATCAGTAATTAGAAAACCCTAATCTAATTAGAAAACCAAAATTTTAAATTAGAAAGATAACTTTTCTATTTAAAACCCTAATTCGTGGGTTATAAATCCTAATGTACAATTATCACCCTAATTGTTTAATTAGAAATTTTAATTAGAAAATGTTAATCCTAATTAACAAGATTGGATTATGATTAGGAAATTTTAATATAATTATCGAATCCTAATTATAATTAAGAAATATTAATTTTCTATTTTAAAAACCTAATTTGGAAATCCTATAATTTATTTTTTTAAACCTAAAGGGTTAAACCCTCAACCCTAAGGGTTGAACCCTGAATGTAAAACCCCAACTTTTTGAATAAATATGAATTTCTATAAATATTATTTTTGAATATTATGGAGTGAAATTGATATAATGTTATAGTTGTGGGTAATATTTATAAATTTTGCAAAGTACGCAAGTTGTTATATAATATTCGATTGGTCGGGGAATATTCGTTTTAACATGAAATATTCGTACAACGGCACAATCATTGGTGGACCCCACAACGGAATTATTATCGAATTGAGAAAATGACAAAAATACTTTATAAAAATAACGGCGGAAGTTTTATCGTTAACTGTTGAAACACACGGTGTTAAAAGTACAATAATACGCGTGGTTGCATAATAGCACACGGTATTAATTATTGATGCTTACGTGATAAGTCACTCAGTTTTGTTGGTATTATTAATGTAATAATGCAGAAAATCTTTTTATATAAAACAGAATACTTTTATAAAGTTATTCTATAAATAGAATATATTATATTCTATTATGCATAGTGTTGCATAGTGTCTATATAGTGTTTTGCATAGTAAAATCTTTTTATATAAAACAGAATACTTTTATAAAGTTATCTGTTTTATTAGACAATAATTAGAATATATTATATTTTATTATGCATAGTGTTTGCATAGTGCCAGCATAGTATTTGCATAGTAAAATCTTTTATAAAGTTATTCGTTTTATTAGATTATAAATAGAATATATTATATTTTATTTAAAAGATTTTGCTTTAAATATGGACCGTCGGATTAAAGTAAATCAATCTGGACCGTTCATGAGTTAGTTACTATGCAGTCCATTTTTCTATAAATAGAAGCTCATTCCTTCATTATTTTCTTACGAATTCACTAAAACTCTAGAGAGATAAACTATAGAGAGAAAGAAGAAAGTATTCTGCTACTTCAATACTTATATATCCAGTACTCTTCTTCTTAAGGTAGGGAATATTATTTGTTGTACTCGTAGGGGGTATTATTTCTTTTGTATTCATGAAGAGAACTTCTGTTATTCCATTCTTTATTATTCTGTTGGAATAAACTGTATACGCGGACTTCCCTATACTTGGTGAAATTCTCATGTTCTTCTATTCTTTATTATTCTGTTGGAGTATCCTGTCTGTGCGTTTTACGCCGGACCTGGTTCCGTCTTTACTATTTTGTTAGAACATCCTGTCGGTGCGTGTTTCGCCTGACCTGGTTCCGTTATTATTATTCTGTTGGAATAACCTGTTTATGCGAAGTACCGCATGCACGGTGATTTCTTTTGTTATTCCATTCTTTATTATACTCAGTTGGTTAAAGTTTTGACTTCTATACTCTATGAAATTAGTGGAATATCTTTGATATTTGCGCTTCATCCAGTATCTTTTCATGAAAATATTCTCCTGAGCATTCTTGAATTTTACTCTACAAAGAAGTATCATGTTGACAATTTGGACGTTATTAATTCCTGAATAACTTAATTATTGAACTTGTTTTATTGAATTCTTATATCGTTGTCATCATCCTCATGTTTATATTTTTTTTAAAGTCATCTGTGGCATGTAATGCATAGATGGACTTGGTATGATTATGACCAGGGATTATTCGGTGTAATCATGACCGTAATGTTACAAATAATGTGGTAAAAGTCCTCATTGGCCCGTAGTGCATTGATGGACAGTTGTTGGCATGATCATGACCATTAATTAATACACAAATATTCTTGACCCGTAGTGCATGGATAATTGTGGTCGTGATACTAAAGAATATCCTTGGCCGTAGTGTAGGGGTGATTCGATGATGTGGATTATTTATTAAGCTGAGTCTCAGCAATAAAAGTCATGAAAAACCTTTTAAATCATAGAATATAGTAGATTTTATTCTCTACTTGACTCTTCTAATGGATTGCTTGTTTCCGCTACAGTTAAACTTGATGTTTATTATATTGTATCAGTTTAACACTGTTTAAGGCTAATGATAATTTATTCTGCATTATCTTAGTCATAATATTTCTTACTGGGCTAGTTGAGCTCACCCTTTCTTTCACTGTTCTCTTCAGGAAATGAGAACGTAGCTGGGACGAGTCGGGAAATGGAGTGATGGTCCGGATGATAGTATTAGCTAGTAGTCATCACTATTCTGTTAAATAGTGTGACAATAAACGTAATGAGGACTCATTATAAGAGTAGATATTATCTAGAAGACAGTATTTATATTTAAACTCACAGCTCTCTTGTTGTATAATTAAGATTGTATTTATATTCTGTACCATGTATTTGGCGACTCAGAATAGGTGATGTATAGTGGATATTGTCTAGAAGACAGTATTTGTATTTAAACTCGTAGCTCTCTTGTTGTATAATTAAGATTGTATTTATGTTCTGTACCATGTATTTGGCGACTCAGAATAGGTGATGTATACCTATTTTGGGGGCGTCACAGTTGGTATCAAAGCTTAGGGATATGATCCCTGGCTAAGATGTGAGACTAGAACTAGGAGGGGAGAGACGGGGAATTCCTTCGCTAGTATAACCTACCTAAGTTTATTTGGTATTTAATTGGTCGGTCGAAGTATAGGGATAATATGTTATATGTTAATTAACCTTTGGTTTTGTGGCAGTATCTGAAAATGACATCCGAGAATGTTGAAAATAGCAATGGAGCACAAGAGACCGTTGAGTCTCCACATATCAATAATCAGGAGAATGTGCATCAGGAAGGCGACAATCCTCATGCAAACAACAACACTTACCAAATGATGAATGATGGATTGTTCAGAGGCTTTATGCAATTTATGCAACATCAGGAGAGAGCAGCTCCTGTCCAAAATGTAGGTGGAAACACTAGAAACTCTCGAACGGTCACTGCTAAATAGTTCAAGGAGCTAGGACCACCGGAGTTTATTGGAGAGCCAAAACCACTTAAGGCGGAAGCATGGATAAAGCAGATCACCAAGATATTTGATGTCTTGGGATGCTCCGAGGAGCAAAAGGTCCCCTTCGCCACCTTCATGTTGCATGAAGAGGCAGATTACTGGTGGGAATCTGTAAAACGTACCCAGCCTGACGCACTCAAGATGTCTTGGGAAAAGTTCCAAGAGCTATTCAACGACAAGTACTTTCCTGAGAGTATTCGTCACATGAAAGAGTTGGAGTTTATCAAGTTGGAACAAAATAATATGACCGTGTCGCAATACGATGCTAAATTTGCGGAGTTATCCCGGTTTACATCCCATTTGGTCGATAATGAGGAGCGAATGACGCGAATATTTTTAAGAGGTTTAAAACCGGAGATACGTCAATATCTTATTTCTCATAAACTGTGTTTGTACTCAGATGTTGTAAATAGGGCTCAGTTATTGGAGCGTGGTAACAAGTCAACGCAACCAAGAGAAAGCAGCAGGCAGCATGAAAATACCAATGGTATCAGTCATCGAAGCGGTGACAACAAAAGTGGAGGGAATCAACATGCCAAAAATGGTAACCACTTCGGTGGTAATCATGGCCAAGATAGTACAAATGGACAATTCAAGAAAAGGAGATTCAACAATGATGAAAAGACATCAGCACCAGAAATCGTGGTTAAGGAAAGAGAACGACCGCCTATCATATGCTTCAAATGCGGAGGGGAGGGACATATCAGTCCAAACTACGCGATGCCATCCATAGCGTGTTATAATTGTGGAAGAGAAGGTCACCTAGCCCGATTTTGTCGTTCACCGAAGACAAGTTCAGCTAGGATGGAGGCACCAAAGGCCGTCCCAGAAAAGTCAAAGCCGGTGGTGCAAGGGAGAGCATTTGTCGTGACCTCCCAGAAAGCAAGGAACCCGAACGAGGTTATCACGGGTAAGCTTATCATAAACTCTAGCGAAATCTATACCTTATTTGATACCGGTTCTACCCATTCTTTTATTTCTCCTACTTACGCTCAACGATTAAATTTGACTCCGGAGAAATTAGACTTTGACTTATCTATGGAAACTCCGTTGGGAGAAACCTTCATTACATCCACTGTTTATAAGTCTTGTTTGGTTCAAATCGGTACCCTCACATTACCTGTCGATCTTATTTCATTAAAAATACTTGCATTTGATGTGATTCTAGGGATTGATTGGTTAACTACTCATCATGCTAAAATTGATTATTTTCGTAAAGTTGTTAGCTTTCATATTCCTAATCAACCTATTATGCGAATTAAAGCGACCAAACTATTAAAATCAATCACGGTCATCTCAAGCCATAAAGCTATTCGTTTATTGAAAAATGGATGTCAAGCTTTCTTAGCCCACGTCACAGATCTAAACAAAAATACGTCAGTTTTGAATGATATTTCTATTGTTGATGAATTTCCTGACGTATTCCCTGAAGAACTTCCTGGCCTACCCCCAGAGCGTGAAATTGAATTTTGTATCGACCTTGAACCCGGTACAAAACCCATTTCCAAGGCCCCATATCAAATGGCTCCTATTGAAATTCAGGAGTTAAAGACTTAACTACAGGAATTGTTAGACATTGGCTTTATTCGTCCTAGTACTTCTCCTTGGGGTGCTCCTGTTCTATTCATGAAGAAGAAAATGGGAGTATGCGACTTTGTATTGATTATTTGGAGTTGAATCATGTCACCATCAAAAATAGGTACCCATTGCCACGTATTGATGACCTGTTTGACCAGTTGCAAGGAGCCAAATTCTTTTCAAAGATTTATCTTTGTTCCGGATATCACCAATTGAAGATTAGAACCGATGACATTCCAAAGACGGCTTTCAGAACTCGGTACGGGCATTATGAATTCATATTCATGTCCTTTGGATTGACTAATGCTCCTGCTACCTTCATGGATATGATGAACCGAGTATTCAAGGAATATTTAGATCACTTTGTGGTCGTCTTTATTGATGACATCCTTATTTATTCCAAAAGCCGTGAAGATCATGAGCAACACTTGAGGCTGATACTCCAAAAGCTTCGTGAATACATGCTTTATTGTGACGCCCCCAAAATAGGTCCACACGACCCATTCTGAGTCGCCAGATATCACACTATAAAAATTAAATACCAACTTCATTTATACAACTGTTGAACTGTCGTAAAGAATACAACCACAGTTAACTGTGAGTTTTAATACAATATAGTCTCATAGACAGTATCCAAACTCAAATTATTACAATGCCATATATAATACAACAGCAAATAACGCTTCCAAAGTCGGGTTCACTTCACCCTATTATAGTTCACCAAAATTAAATATTATGTGACGTATAAAATATGACACCCACATCCTAGGTCCTCAATACAATTATCGGTTGCATGTCATGCCGTTTTATAATGTATTGAGAAACTTCGACAGTCTCGGACCATCACACTATTTCCCTGTTATCCCCGCTCGACCCAGCTACGTTCTCATTTCCTGAAGAGAACAGTGAAAGAAAGGGTGGGCACAACTAGCCCAGTAAAGAATATCATGACTAAAGATAACTACATTATCAATAGTTTTCATCAATAATAAATCAGAGATTTAGAACATATGGTAGATAATAAAACTTTTCAACCATAATTGCAGCGGAATTAACAATCCATTAGAAGAGTCAAGTAGAACATAATGTCTACTGTCTCCTCTAAATTAAAAGTTCATCGTTGATATTTTATTCCTGTAATACTCATCAACAGTTCTTTGTTATACTCAAGACAAATAGAACTTTCATCACGTGTCTTCACCTGAACCACCAAAGATGTTAGTTAAATTCACAATTCATATTTATAATAATGTGAATTAACAATTCCTTCTTGCCACAAAGGCTTAATAGAACGTTTACTCAATATCCTTACCCCAAAGGCTAAAGATATTCAGATGTAATAACAATGATCATACCAATCAGTTGTCTACCTTTGCACTACGTGCCAAAGATGTTCAACTATAAAAGTCATCGCTGAGACTCAGCTAAATAAATAATTCTCATCATCGAATCATCCCTGCACTACGGCCAAGGATATTCATTAGTATCACCAGTGGTCATGATCATGTCATACACATGTCCATCTTTGCACTACGAGCCAAAGCTATCAATTAACAATTCATCTTTGCACGTAAGCCAAAGATATTCAACAACATATCATCGTTTCACTAGGGTCAAAGACATACAACTGTAAAACCAATAACCAACAGTATAATAAAGAATATATGAAACTGCAAATGGATTTTCACCGCCATGCGGTAATCCACTTAA
This sequence comes from Panax notoginseng, assembly GCA_016801055.1. Classification (NCBI taxonomy): domain Eukaryota; kingdom Viridiplantae; phylum Streptophyta; class Magnoliopsida; order Apiales; family Araliaceae; genus Panax; species Panax notoginseng. The sequence continues at coordinate 110,066,650 of CM029021.1, forward strand.
ACAGATTATTTCCACAATTTAATAAGGAATGAATATAAAGGATCATTCACCATGCATGTGGTATTCACATAGACAGGTTATTCCAACAGAATAATAAAGAATGGAATAACAGAAGGATTCACCATGCCTGCGATAGAAACCGCACAGACAGGTTATTCTCAACAGAATAATAAATACAGAATAATAAAGACGGAACCAGGTCCGGTGCAAAACACACAGACAGGATATTCCAACAGAATCGTAAATACGGAATAATAAGTAATGGAACCAGGTCAGGTGAAAGTCACACCGACGGGATATTCTGACAGAATAATAAATGCGGAATAATAAAAGAAGATCACCAAGTATAGGATAGACCGCGTATACAAGTTATTCCAACAGAATAATAAGCAATGGAATAACAACAGTTCTCTTCATGAATAAGAAAGAATAACACCCCTTACTATAACAATATCCCTTTACCATAATAATATCCCTTTACCTTTAAAAAAAGAGTATTCCAACTAGTAGGGCGAGGATATACTCGAAGGAAACTTATACTATGCTCAAAGCTTTCTTAAACTTTAAAGAAATACTCTCAAGATTATAGAAGAAGAATTCTCTCTATAGTTTCTCTCTCTAGAGTTTCAATGAATTCGTAAGAAATAATGAAGGAATGAGCTTCTATTTATAAGCTTGGTAGAGTAAGGGTAAAATAGTCTTTTCGCCATAATTTATGACATCATCGCTTACATCATCGATCAGATGACATCATTACATACATCATCGATCAAATGACATCATTGCTTACATCATCCTTCTGATGACATCATTGTTTACCTCATCGTTCCGATGACATCATCGCTTACATCATCAAAATTCAAATTCAAATTGTTCTCTTTCACCTCATTTTACTTTTATACCATGAATTTACTATAATAATGTTACCATTCAAATTATAAAAAAACATACTATCATATAATCACATTATACTACTATAATATAATATTATAATAATATATTTAAATGAATTATTGATTTACTAATATAATTTCAACCAACGGTCTGAAAAATTAGCACATTTCCTCATAGAATAATATTGTACCCAAAAATGATTTGGACCGAAAATAAATATATTGTCCGGGTGAATAGTAACTCGTGAATAGTAACTCCTGAGTATTATCTCGTGAATAGTAACTCATGAATAGTAACTCGTAAATAGTAACTCGTGAATAGTAACTCCGACACAAAAAGTGTCCCAAATACTCGAGTGAACAATACTAAAGTGAATAGTAATTTGGGTGAATAGTAACCCGTGAATAGTAACTCTGACACAAAAAGTGTCCCAAATACTCGAGTGATTAATACTAGAGTGAATAGTAACTGGGTATTTTATGACAACTTGTCTACTTTGAAAAATTTTTACATATCACCCTTAACTTTAACCTTTTATCAATTTAACCATTTACTAAAATAGAAAAATTAAATACTTTTATTTCATAAAATTCGGGGTCTCACAATCTCCCCTCCTTATGAAATTTTGCCCTCGAAATTTACGTACATACCTGATATTCGAAGAGAAGAGAATACATTGCTTTCTTTTCAGATTGTATCTTCCCTGTAATTTCCTCGCTATCATGATTTTTCCATTTCTCATCTCCTATATTTCAGATATCATTCTAGAATATAGCTTCAAAAGAAAGGTTAATTGACATATCATAATTTGTCAACTTATCAAGTAAATAATTTCAGCTTAGGTAAGTCACACACTAGCGAAGTATATAACTCGTCTCTTCCCTACTAGTTCTAGACTCTTATCTCCACCAGCGACCATATCCCTAAGCTCTGATACCAATTGTGACGCCCCCAAAATAGGTCCACACGACCCATTCTGAGTCGCCAGATATCACACTATAAAAATCAAATACCAACTTCATTTATACAACTGTTGAACTGTCGTAAAGAATACGACCACAGTTAACTGTGAGTTTTAATACAATATAGTCTAATAGACAGTATCCAAACTCAAATTATTACAATGACATATATAATACAGCAGCAAATAACGCATCCAAAGTCGAGTTCACTTCACCCTATTATAGTTCACCAAAATTAAATATTACGTGACGTATAAAATATGACACCCACATCCTAGGTCCTCAATACAATTATCGGTTGCATGTCATGCCGTTTTATAATGTATTGAGAAACTTCGACAGTCTCGGACCATCACACTATTTCCTTATTATCCCCGCTCGACCCAGCTACGTTCTCATTTCCTGAAGAGAACAGTGAAAGAAAGGGTGGGCACAACTAGCCCAGTAAAGAATATCATGACTAAAGATAACTATATTATCAATAGTTTTCATCAATAATAAATCAGAGATTTAGAACATATGGTAGATAATAAAACTTTTCAACCATAATTGCAGCGGAATTAACAATCCATTAGAAGAGTCAAGTAGAACATAATGTCTACTGTCTCCTCTAAATTAAAAGTTCATCGTTGATATTTTATTCATGTAATACTAATCAACAGTTCTTTGTTATACTCAAGACAAATAGAACTTTCATCACGTGTCTTCACCTGAACCACCAAAGATGTTAGTTAAATTCACAATTCATATTTATAATAATGTGAATTAACAATTCCTTTTTGCCACAAAGGCTTAATAGAACGTTTACTCAATATCCTTACCCCAAAGGCTAAAGATATTAAGATGTAATAACAATGATCATACCAATCAGTTGTCTACCTTTGCACTACGTGCCAAAGATGTTCAACTATAAAAGTCATCGCTGAGACTCAGCTAAATAAATAATTCTCATCATCGAATCATCCCTGCACTACGGCCAAGGATATTCATTAGTATCACCAGTGGTCATGATCATGTCATACACATGTCCATCTTTGCACTACGAGCCAAAGCTATCAATTAACAATTCATCTTTGCACGTAAGCCAAAGATATTCAACAACATATCATCGTTTCACTAGGGTCAAAGACATACAACTGTAAAACCAATAACCAACAGTATAATAAAGAATATATGAAACTACAAATGGATTTTCACCGCCATGCGGTAATCCACTTAAATAGATTATTTCCACAATTTAATAAGGAATGAATATAAATGATCATTCACCATGCATGTGGTATTCACATAGACAGGTTATTCCAACAGAATAATAAAGAATGGAATAACAGAAGGATTCACCATGCATGCGATAGAAACCGCACAGACAGGTTATTATCAACAGAATAATAAATACAGAATAATAAAGACGGAACCAGGTCCGGCATAAAACACACAGACAGGATATTCCAACAGAATCGTAAATACGGAATAATAAGTAATGGAACCAGGTCAGGTGAAATTCACACCGACAGGATATTCTGACAGAATAATAAATGTGGAATAATAAAAAAAAGATCACCAAGTATAGGGTAGACAGCGTATATAGGTTATTCCAACAGAATAATAAGCAATGGAATAACAACAGTTCTCTTCATGAATAAGAAAGAATAACACCCCTTACTATAACAATATCCCTTTACCATAATAATATCCCTTTACCTTTCAAATAAAAGTATTCCAACTAGTAGGGCGAGGATATACTCGAAGGAAATTTATACGCTCAAAGCTTTCTTAAACTTTAAAGAAATACTCTCAAGATTATAGAAGAAGAATTCTCTCTATAGTTTCTCTCTCTAGAGTTTCAATGAATTCGTAAGAAATAATGAAGGAATGAGCTTCTATTTATAAGCTTGGTAGAGTAAGGGTAAAATAGTCTTTTTGCCATAATTTATGACATCGTCGCTTACATCATCGATCAGATGACATCATTGCGTACATCATCGATCAAATGACATCATTGCTTACATCATCCTTCTGATGACATTATTGCTTACCTCATCGTTCTGATGACATCATCGCTTACATCATCAGAATTCAAATTCAAATTGTTCTCCTTCACCTCATTTTACTTTTATACCATGAATTTACTATAATAATGTTACCATTCAAATTATAAAAAAACATACTATCATATAATCACATTATACTACTATAATATAATATTAATAATATATTAAAATGAATTATTGATTTACTAATATAATTTCAACCAACGGTCTGAAAAATTAGCACATTTTCTCATTGAATAATATTGTACCCAAAAATGATTTGGACCGAAAATAAATATATTGTTCGGGTGAATAGTAACTCGTGAATAGTAACTCCTGAATATTAACTTGTGAATAGTAACTCATGAATAGTAACTCGTGAATAGTAACTCTGACATAAAAAGTGTCCTAAATACTCGAGTGAACAATACTAAAGTGAATAGTAATTTGGGTGAATAGTAACCCGTGAATAGTAACTCGTAAATAGTAACTCCGACACAAAAAGTGTCCCAAATACTCGAGTGATTAATACTAGTGTGAATTGTAACTGGATATTTTATGACAACTTGTCTACTTTGAAAATTTTTACATATCACCCTTAACATTAACCTTTTATGAATTTAACCATTTACTAAAATAAAAAAATTAAATACTTTTATTTTATAAAATTCGGGGTCTCACATTTATGCCAAGTTGAAGAAATGCGAGTTCTGGCTTGAGGAAGTAGCATTCCTTGGGCACGTGGTATCAAGTCATGGAATATCTGTTGACCTAGCAAAGATTGAAGATATTCAAATCTGGGAGCAACCCAAATCAGTGACCGAAGTACGTAGCTTTCTCGGCTTAGCTAGTTATTATCGGAGATTCGTAGAAGGGTTTTCTCAAATCACTACTCCACTAACTCAGCTGACTCGGAAAGATACAAAGTTCGGTTGGAGCGAGGAATATGAGAAGATTTTTCAAGAACTCAAGAGGACACTTATTTCAGCACATGTTCTGACAATACCATCTGGTTCGGAAGGATTTGTCATCTACAGTGATGCTTCGGGCAAAGGGTTAGGATGTGTTCTCATGCAACATGGGAAAGTCATAGCCTATGCCTCACGACAACTCAAAGAATATGAGAGGAATTATCCTACTCATGATCTATAGTTGGTAGCTGTTGTCTTTGCACTAAAGATTTGGAGGCATTACTTGTATGGGGAAAAAGTGGAGATCTTTACGGATCATAAAAGCCTCAAATATTTCTTCACTCAAAAAGAACTCAACATGCAACAACGACGTTGGCTTGAACTGTTGAAAGATTATGATCATACCATCCAATATCATCCTGAAAAAGCGAACGTGGTAGATGACGCATTGAGTAGAAGATCATATGCAAGTACGAGTACGATATTGTCAACACAAAGGCCCATTTTGTGTGACTTGCAAAGGATAGAGATAGAGTTAAAGACTCCAGGGACCCATGTGATGATGGCGAATATACGAGTAGAACCGACTTTAATTGATAAAGTTAAAGCTACTCAAGCTACAGACCTGAAGCTGATGCGTATGAGGAAGAAAGTGCAAGAAGGTGCTATGCCGGAAGCAAGGATCGATGAAGAAGGAATACTTCGAGTTAACTCCAGACTTTGTGTTCCTAACGACCCTGATTTAAAGTATAAAATCATGATGGAGGCGCACAATACACCGTTTGCAATCCATCCTGGGAGTACCAAAATGTATCATGATCTTCGACATACATTTTGGTGGGGCAATATGAGCGTTGTTTATCTCAAGGTGTCTAACGTGTCAACGAGTCAAGGCAGAGCATCAAGTACCAAAAGGTCCATTGCAACCACTTGAAATTCCAGAATGGAAGTGGGAGCACATTACCATGGATTTCGTTACCGGTCTTCCTAAGGTTTCTCAAGGTATAGATGCGATTTGGGTCATTGTTGATAGATTGACCAAGTCTGCTCATTTCTTACCGATACTAGAAACTTATACACTTAAGCGTCTTGCTCGTATGTACATAAACGAGATTGTAAGACTGCATGGTATGCCAGTATCCATAGTTTCTGATCGAGACCCAAGATTTACTTCACGATTTTGGGTTAGTTTGCCGAAAGCTATGGGCACATATTTGCGATTTAACTCGACATATCATCCTCAGACGGACGGACAGTCGGAGAGGACTATTCAAACTCTTGAAGATCTATTTAGACTCTGTGTCCTTGATTTCAAGGGAAGTTGGGACAAGTTCTTACCTTTGGTGGAGTTTTCATACAACAACAGTTATCAAGCAAGTATTGGCATGGCTCCATTCGAAGCGTTGTATAGAAGAAAGTGTCGCTCTCCAGTATGCTGGGATGAGGTGGGTGAAGCAACGTTGTTGGGACCGGAGTTGGTAAGTATGACTATGAAAAAGATTCAAACGATCCGGGCAACGTATAAAAACCTCACAAGATCGACAAAAGAGTTATGTTGATCTTCATCGAAAGGATGTGGAATTCGATATAGGAGATCATGTGTTGTTACGAGTTGCTCTGTGGGAAAGGAGTTACGAGATTTGGAAAGAGAGGAAAGCTCAATCCTCGATTCATTGGCCCATTTTTAATCCTCGATCGAGTAGGAACTGTGGCCTATAGACTCACTTTACCGCCAAGTATGTCTCGTGTTCATAACGTTTTTCACATATTCATGTTACGTAAATATGTGGAAGACCCGAACCACATTATTGAGTTAGAACTGGACGAAATAGCGGAAGATTTGACGTATGAAGAGGTTCCTATTCAAATCTTGGATAAGAAGGAACATATTCTACGCTCCAAGGCTATACCTCAAGTCAAAGTTTTGTGGAGAAACCACGATGTTGAGGAAATGACTTGGGTGTTAGAATCTGAAATGAAATCAAGGTATCCTTACCTCTACAATATACCAGGTACGTACCCTAATTTTGAGGGTGAAATTTCATAAGAATGGGAGATTGTAAAACCCCAACTTTTTGAATAAATATGAATTTTCTATAAATATTATTTTTGAATATTATGGAGTGAAATTGATATAATGTTATAGTTGTGGGTAATATTTATAAATTTTACAAAGTACGCAAGTTGTTATCAGTTCCACCCGTATTCTGCACACGAGTCTCTCTCGTCTGATTTTGCATGAACTGCAAAAAGCTCCTAAACATTCCATCATTCATCGTTTGCTTGGTAACGTTGTTTACAGGAGGAATATTGCCTTCCTGTTGCACGTTCCCCTGGGTGATGATTAAAGGTGTCTCCACGGTCTGATTTACTCCATTATTAACGTTCTCAGCAGCCATTCTTAAATACTGCCATAAAACAAGGGTTAATAGTCATGTCATATATTATCCCTATACTCTGACCGACCAAATAAACACCAAATAAACTTAGTCAGGTCATACTAGCGAAGGAATTCCCCGTCTCTGCCCTCCTAGTTCTTGTCTCACATCTCAGCCAGGGATCATATCCCTAAGCTCTGATACCAACTGTGACGCCCCCAAAATAGGTATACAACACCCATTCTGAGTCGTCAAATACATGGTACAAAAAGCAAACTACAACTTCAATAATACAATTGTCGTGCAAAATACGATAACACATACTGTGAGTTTAAATACAAATATTGTCTTTTGGACAATATCCACACTCAAATAAATCCTCATTACAATTATTCAAATACTATTTTACAGAAATAGTGAGGACTGCTAAAACATCTTTCTAGAACCATCACTCCATACCCCGACTAGATCCTGCTATGTTCTCACCTCCTTAGAAGAAAAATGGAATAAAAAGGAAAAGGGTGAGCTCAACTAGCCCAGTAAAGAATATTATGACTAAGATAATATACAACAAATTATCGTTAGTCTTCAACAGGGAAAAATCTAATAGAATATAATCGACAACAAGTTTTAGATCAACAACTGCAGCGGAAACAGCAAACCATTAGAAGAGTCAAGTAGAGAATGAATTCTACTATCTTCTAAGATTTAAAAGTCCACCATCAATATTTTATCCCTGTAACATCAATTAATAATCATCTTTATCCAAATATTCATCTTTGCACTACAGGCCAAAGATATTCATTTGTATCACCTGTCAGTCATGTTCATCTCAACACATGTTCATCTTTGCACAACAGGCCAAAGATATTCATCAAGTAATCATACATCTTTGCACTACAGGCCAAAGATATTTAGTAATATCATCATTTAGGACTGAGGATGATAAAAAAATATCTTAAAGAGAACGAATCCAGTGAGACAGAAGGACAAATATTAGGGATTCGTATAACAGTTTATCCAAGATCAATAATACTTCATAATAATCAATTATGAAGCAGAATTCAAAAATAAATATCAAAATATGGATACAATCAAAGATAGTAACCATAATAGACATCTTAGACAAAAAGGAAAAATTTTATTTTTCGGTGAATAGTGCCGTATTCGTGAATAGTACCGTATACGTAAATAGTGCCGTATACGTGAATAGTAACCCCGACACAAAAAGTTCCAAATTTGATAAAAACTCATATCAATATTTCAGCATAATGATATTGAAGAAAATAATATCATTAAGAAGAAAATAATATCCCTTACCTCAAAATATCAGTACTTCTGGTCGGAATACCGGTATAAGGCTGAAAGAAACTTGCTCTGATGAATAGAAACTCTCAAAGTATCTAAATACTCACAAAATACACTCAATAATCTAGAGAGAGAAAGAGAGAAAACTTGTTTCTGGTGTGATTTTCAATTCTAACTTAGCCCTCTATTTATAGAAAAATGTTAGCACGCCGAAGCAGACTTAACCTGCAACCTGATGGCTTTACCTGCTACTATTCCCACCCACCATATTTTAATAAAAATCTCAGCATATTTCTTCACCAACCAAGAGTGGGGTCCACCAATTCTAGAATTTTTCACCAAAATGATTAACTCCGAAAATTCAACAATTTCTGAACCAGTCATCTCGTAAAATTCATAATAAATCATACGTTCATTTTTAACGGTTCAAAATTTGTGGACATATACTCAACTTATATATGTATAACATATCCAAAAATTACCACGATCTAACGGTCGGATTAAAAATTATAAACCCCGCAAAATATCTCAAAAACCCTAATTTTTAATACCTCCATTTCGACAAAAATACTGATAAAAATCTCAACATTAACTTCTTCATTTTTAACCACAAAAATATATCCCTCATTTATATCCACATAAAATAAATATTTCCTTATCATATGAATCAATAATTAATTATTCACAAATAATATTACAGAATCACATTTATGACAACCAGGCCGTTCCCAGGAAAGAGGGGGCTTTCCAATAAGGATTTCTCCTAACTGGCGCGTAATTAGATGACCAAACCTCTCCTTAGACAGAACTTTCTAGACATTGCCAATAATGTTATCTAATAATATTATTCAAATAATATGAATTATTGATCTGATAATGGAAAATACTGTGCAGCAACAATTATTGAAACAACAATAATATAAAATATCAACGCAACAATTATTGAATCAATAAAATAAAATATTGAACAGTAACAACTATAACAATTATTGAGTAGTGCCTTCTTACGTAAGAATCAATAATTGGTGCAATACCGTGTGCTACTGTATTTTAACCACCGGGTATTCCAACAGTATTAACGGTAACAACTACGCCGTTATTTATAAATAACTTATACTTGTCGTTTTCTTCATCCAATCGCTTTCCGTTATGGGGCCTACACAAGGCTGCGCCGTCGTACGAATATTCCCCGACAGCAAGAATATTCCACGACCAAACGAATATTCCCCGACAAAATGAATATTTTATAACCACTTACTTATTTTGCAAAATTTGCACATTTCACCCATAACTAAAGTATTATATCAAATTAACCCCTTATTATTCACAATAATATTTAGAGAAAATTTGATTTTATTCATTAATAAGTTGGGGTCTTACAACCTCCCCTCCTTATGAAATTTCGTCCTCGAAATTGACGTACGTACCTGATGTTTCAAAAAGGTGAGGATACCTCGCTTTCATTTCTGATTCCAACTCCTAGGTCATTTCTTCAATAGCTTGGTTTCTCCACAAAACCTTAACTTGTGGTATAACCTTCGTGCGTAGGACATGCTCTTTCCTATCCAAGATCTTAACAGGTACCTCCTCGTACGTTAAATCTTCAGCTATCTCGTCTGGTTCTAACTCAATAATGTGGTTCGGGTCTTTAACATATTTACGAAGCATAGATATGTGAAAAACATTATGAACACGAGACATGCTTGGAGGTAATGCGAGTCTATATGCCACATTTCCTATTCGCTCAAGAATCTCAAATGGACCAACAAATCTTGGATTGAGCTTTTCTCTCTTTCCAAATCTTGTAACTCCCTTCTATGGTGCAACACGTAATAATACATGATCTGCAATATTAACTTCCACGTCCTTTCGATGAAGATCCGCATAACTCTTTTGTCGATCCTTTGCCGTTTGTATACGTTGTCGAATCGTTTAGATCTTCTCTGTAGTAATGCGTACCAACTCTGGTCCCAATAATGTTGCTTCACCCACCTCGTCCCAGCATACTGGAGAACGACATTTTCTTCCATACAACGCCTCGAATGGAGCCACACCTATGCTCGCCTGATAACTGTTGTTGTAGGTACTTATCCCAACTCCCTTTGAGATCTAGGACACAAAGTCTTAGTAGATCTTCAAGAGTTTGAATAGTCCTCTCTGATTGTCCGTCCGTTTAAGGATGGTATGCAGAACTGAATCGTAAATCCGTGCCCATAGCTTTCTGCAAGCTAACCCAAAATCGTGAAGTGAATCTTAGGTCACGATTCGAAACTATGGATACTGGCATGCCATGCAATCTCACAATCTCGTTCACGTACATACTAGCAAGACGTTCAAGAAAATAAGTCTCACGTATCGGCAAGAAATGTGCGGACTTGGTTAATCTATCAACAATAACCCAAATCGCATCTATGCCTTGAGAAACCTTGGGAAGACCCGTAACAAAATCCATAGTAATGTGTTCCCACTTCCATTTTGAAATTTCAAGTGGTTGCAATAGACCCTTTGGTACTTGATGCTCCGCTTTTACACGTTGACAAGTTAAACATCTCGAGATAAACTCCACGATCTCTCTTTTCATATTGCTCCACCAAAATGTATGTCGAAGATCGTGATACATTTTGGTACTCCCAGGATGGATTACAAACGGTGTGTTGTGTGCCTCCATCATTATTCTATGCTTCAAATCAAAATCGTTAGGAACACAAAGTCTGGAGTTGACTCGAAGTATTCCGTCTTAATCGATTCTTGCTTCTGGAATACCACCTTCTTGCACTTTCTTCTTCATACGCATCGGCTCTATGTCCATAGCTTGAGCGGCTTTAACTTTATCAATTAAAGTCGATTTTACTCGTATATTTGATATCATCATGTGGGTACTTGGAGCCTTCATCTCTATCTCCATCCTTTGCAAGTCATACAAAATGGGCCTTTGTGTTAACAACATTGCACTCGTACCCGCATATGATCTTTTACTCAATGCGTCAGCTACTACGTTTGCTTTTCCAGGATGATATTGGATGGTATGATCGTAATCTTTCAACAGCTCAAGCCAACGTCGTTGCCGCATGTTGAGTTCCTTTTGGGTGAAAAAATATTTGAGGCTTTTATGATCCGTATAGATCTCCACTTTCTCCCCAAACAGGTAGTGTCTCCAAATCTTTAACGCGAAAACGACTGCTGACAACTCCAAATCATGAGTAGGATAATTCCTCTCATATTCTTTGAGTTGTCGCGAGGCATAGGCTATGACTTTCCCATGTTGCATGAGAACACATCCTAACCCTTTGCCTGAAGCATCGCTGTAGATAACAAATCCATCCGAACCAGATGGTATTGTCAGAACAGGTGCCGAAATGAGTCTCCTCTTGAGTTCTTGAAAACTCTTCTCACATTCCTCACTCCATATGAATTTTGTATCTTTCTTAGTCAGCTAAGTTAACGGAGTAGCGATTCGAGAAAATCCTTCCACAAATCTCCGATAATAACCAGCTAAGCCCAAAAAGCTACGTACTTTGGTCACCGACTTCAGTTGCTCTCAATTATGAATCATATCCCAATCTTGGATAGCACGTCACAATGGCACCTATTGTTTTACCACCACACAAATATAGAGTCCTCTACGGAGAGTCTGGCTTTGGTGCATTCCACAAAGGAAGTCACTAGATAGAGGCTCGGGTACCAACTTCTATAGTTGGGTTTTTAACTCCTAAAGTTCAATAGGAGCTATTCAATATGAGATTTTAGAAATGGGTTTTGTATCGGGTTGAAGATCAATACAAAAATTCAATATCATGCTCTGTGTTAGGCCAGGAAATTCTTCAGGAAATACGTCAGGAAATTCACTAACAACAGAAATATCATTCAAATCTGATGTATTTTTGTTCAAGTCCATGACACGGGCTAAGAAAGCTTGACATCCGTTTTTTAATAAACGAATGGCTTTATGGCTTGGTATGACAGCGATTGATTTTAGTGATTTGGTTGCTTGAATTCGCATAACAGGTTGGTTAGGAATATGAAAACTAACAACCTTACGAAAACAATCAATTTTGGCATGATGAGTAGTTAACCAATCAATTCCTAAAATCACATCAAAAGCAAGTATCTTTAAAGAGATAAGGTCAACAGGTAATGTGATTGTGCCAACTTGGATTAAGCAAGATTTATAAACTGTAGATGTAATGAAAGTTTCTCCTAACGGAATCTCCACAGATAGGTCAAAGTCTAATTTCTCCGGAGTCAAGTTTAAACGTTGAGCACAAGCAGGCGAGATAAAAGAATGGGTAGAACCGGTATCTAGTAAAGTATAAACTTCGTAAGAATTCAAGATTAGCTTACCCATGATCACCTCATTCGGGTTTCTCGCGTTTTGGCCAGTCACGACAAACGCTCTTCTAGGAACCGCTGATTTCAACTTATCCGGGACAACTTTTGGAGTCACCATCCCCGCTGAACTTGGTTTTGCTATAGAACACTCTCGAGCTATATGACCCTCCTTTCCACAGTTATAACATACCTTGGATTGTTGTGGGCAGTTTGGGCTGATATGTCCCTCTTTCCCACATTTGTAACATACGACCGGTGGTCGTTCTCCTCCTCTAGAAACAGTTGATGTTTGTGCTGACGTCTTCACATTATCATTGGTGTACTTTCTCTTCTTGAAAACTCCTCCCGACTTGCTCATTTTATTATCACGACCACGATTACCACCAGAGTGGTTACCGCTTTTGTTCGAATGTTTTCCTCCCTGCTGGTTTTCATTGCTTCGATGACTGCCGCCACCGGTATGACCCTGGTTGTGGTCCCTCGGTTGCACATACTCATTATCTCGCTCTAATAATTGAGCCCTGTTTACGACATCTGAATATAAAGAAAATTTATGAGATATAAGATATTGCCGAATCTCGGGTTTTAAACCTCTCAGAAATATCCTTGTCATTCGTTCCTCATTTTTGACCAAATGAGGTGCAAACCTGGATAACTCTGCAAACTTCGCCTCGTACTGGGACACCGTCATGTTGTTTTGTTCCAGTCTGATAAACTCCACCTCCTTCATATGACGAATACTTTCAGGAAAGTACTAGTCATTGAACAGTTTTTGAAATGTTTCCCAGGACATGTTGAGTGCGTCAGGCTGGGTACGCTTCACAGACTCCCACCAGTAGTCTGCCTCACCGCGGAACATAAAGGTGGCGAATGGAACCTTTTGTTCCTCCGTGCATCCCAAGACATCGAATATGTTGGTAATTTGCTTGACCCACGTTTCTGCCATGATCGGATCCGGCTTTCCCTTAAATTCTGGTGGTCCCAATTCTTTGAACTGCTAAGCTGTGACAAACCGCGCGTTGTTATCACTTCCACCCGTATTCTGCACACGAGTCTCCCTCGTCTGATTTTGCATGAACTGCAAAAAGCCCTAAACATTCCATCATTCATCGTTTGCTTGGTAACGTTGTTTACAGGAGGAATATTGCCTTCCTGTTGCACGTTCCCCTGGGTGATGATTAAAGGTGTCTCCACGGTCTGATTTACTCCATTATTAACGTTCTCAGCTGCCATTCTTAAATACTGCCATAAAACAAGGGTTAATAGTCATGTCATATATTATCCCTATACTCTGACCGACCAAATAAACACCAAATAAACTTAGTCAGGTTATACTAGCGAAGGAATTCCCCGTCTCTCCCCTCCTAGTTCTTGTCTCACATCTCAGCCATGGATCATATCCCTAAGCTCTGATACCAACTATGACGCCCCCAAAATAGGTATACAACACCCATTCTGAGTCGCCAAATACATGGTACAGAAAGCAAACTACAACTTCAATAATACAATTGTCGTGCAAAATACGACAACACATACTGTGAGTTTAAATACAAATATTGTCTTTTGGACAATATCCACACTCAAATAAATCCTCATTACAATTATTCAAACACTATTTTACAGAAATAGTGAGGACTGCTAAAACATCTTTCTAGAACCATCACTCCATACCCCGACTAGATCCTGCTATGTTCTCACCTCCTGAGAATAAAAATGGAACAAAAAGGAAAAGGGTGAGCTCAACTAGCCCAGTAAAGAATATTATGACTAAGATAATATACAACAAATTATCGTTAGTCTTCAACAGGAAAAAATCTAATAGAATATAATCGACAATAAGTTTTAGATCAACAACTGCAGCAGAAACAGCAAACCATTAGAAGAGTCAAGTAGAGAATGAATTCTACTATCTTCTAAGATTTAAAAGTCCATCATCAATATTTTATCCCTGTAACATCAATTAATAATCATCTTTATCCAAATATTCATCTTTGCACTACAGGCCAAAGATATTCATTTGTATCACCTGTCAGTCATGTTCATCTCAACACATGTTCATCTTTGCACTACAGGCCAAAGATATTCATCAAGTAATCATACATCTTTGCACTACAGGCCAAAGATATTTAGTAATATCATCATTTAGGACTGAGGATGATGAAAAATATCTTAAAGAGAACGAATCCAGTGAGACAGAAGGACAAATATTAGGGATTCGTATAACAGTTTATCCAAGATCAATAATACTTCATAATAATCAATTGTGAAGCAGAATTCAAAAATAAATATCAAAACATGGATACAATCAAATATAGTAACCATAATAGACAACTTGGACAAAAAGAAAAAATTTTATTTTTCGGTGAATAATGCCGTATTCGTGAATAGTACCGTATACGTGAATAGTGCCGTATACGTGAATAGTAACCCCGACACAAAAAGTTCCAAATTTGATAAAAACTCATATCAATATTTCAGCATAATGATATTGAATAAAATAATATCATTAAGAAGAAAATAATATCCCTTACCTCAAAATATCAGTACTTCTGGTCGGAATACCGGTATAAGGCTGAAAGAAACTTACTCTGATGAATAGAAACTCTCAAAATATCTAAATACTAACAAAATACACTCAATAATCTAGAGAGAGAAAACTTGTTTCTGGTGTGATTTTCAATTCTAACTTAGCCCTCTATTTATAGAAAAATGTTAGCACGCCGAAGCAGACTTAACCTGCAACCTGATGGCTTTACCTGCTACTATTCCCACCCACCACATTTGAATAAAAATCTCAGCACATTTTTTCACCAACCAAGAGTGGGGTCCACCAATTTTAGAATTTTTTACCAAAATGATTAACTCTAAAAATTCAACAATTTCTGAACCAGTCATCTCGTAAAATTCATAATAAATCATACGTTCATTTTTAACGGTTCAAAATTTGTGGACATATACTCAACTTATATATGTATAACATATCCAAAAATTACCATGATCCAACGGTCGGATTAAAAATTATAACCC
Source organism: Panax notoginseng (assembly GCA_016801055.1). Lineage (NCBI taxonomy): Eukaryota > Viridiplantae > Streptophyta > Magnoliopsida > Apiales > Araliaceae > Panax > Panax notoginseng. The sequence continues at coordinate 110,082,489 of CM029021.1, forward strand.
CCGTAAAATATCTCAAAAACCCTGATTTTTAATACCTCCATTTCGACAAAAATACTGATAAAAACCTCAACATTAACTCCTTCATTTTTAACCCCAAAAATATATCCTTCGTTTATATCCACATAAAATAAATATTTCCTTATCATATGAATCAATTATTAATTATTCACAAATAATATTACAGAATCACATTTATGACAACCAGACCGTTCCCAGGAAAGAGGGGACTTTTCAATAAGGATTTCTCCTTACTGGCGCGCAATTAGATGACCAAACCTCTCTTTAGACAGAACTTTCTAGACATTGCCAATAATGTTATCTAATAATATTATTCAAATAATATGAATTATTGATCTGATAATGGAAAATACTGTGCAGCAACAATTATTGAAACAACAATAATATAAAATATCAACGCAACAATTATTGAATCAATAAAATAAAATATTGAACAGTAACAACTGTAACAATTATTGAGTAGTGCCCTCTTACGTAAGAATCAATAATTGATGCAATACCGTGTGATACTGTATTTTAACCACCGGGTATTCTAACAGTATTAACGGTAACAACTACGCCGTTATTTATAAGCAACTTATACTTGTCGTTTTCTTCATCCAATCGCTTTCCGTTATGGGGCCCACACAAGGCTGCGCCGTCGTACGAATATTCCCCGACAGCAAGAATATTTCACGACCAAACGAATATTCCCCGATAAAATGAATATTTTATAACCACTTGCTTATTTTGCAAAATTTGCACATTTCACCCATAACCAAAGTATTATATCAAATTAACCCCTTATTATTCACAATAATATTTAGAGAAAATTTGATTTTATTCATTAATAAGTTGGGGTCTTACATATATTATATTTTATTATGCATAGTATTTGCATAGTGACAGCATAGTGTTTGTATAGTAAAAATTTTTATAAAGTTATTCGATTTATTAGATTATAAATAGAATATATTATATTTTATTTAAAAGATTTTGCTTTAAATATGGACCGTCAGATTAAAGTAAATGAATCTGGACCGTTCATGAGTTAGTTACTATGCAGTCCATTTTTTTATAAATAGAAGCTCATTCCTTCATTATTTTCTTACGAATTCACTAAAACTCTAGAGAGATAAACTATAGAGAGAAAGAAGAAAGTATTCTACTACTTCAGTACTTATATATCCAGCACTCTTCTTCTTAAGGTAGGGAATATTATTTGTTGTACTCGTAGGGGGTATTATTTCTTTTGTATTTATGAAGAGAACTTCTGTTATTCCATTTTTTATTATTCTGTTGGAATAAACAGTATACGCGGACTTCCCTATACTTGGTGAAATTCTCCTGTTCTTCTATTCTTTATTATTCTGTTAGAATATCATGTCTGTGCATTTTACGTCGGACCTGGTTCCGTCTTTACTATCCTGTTGGAACATCCTGTCGGTGCGTGTTTCGCCTGACCTGGTTCCGTTTTTATTATTCTGTTGGAATAACCTGTTTATGCGAAGTACCGCATGCATGGTGATTTCTTTTGTTATTCCATTCTTTATTGTACTTAGTTGGTTAAAGTTTTGACTTCTATCCTCTATGAAATTAGTGGAATATCCTCGATATTTGCGCTTCATCCATTATCTTTTCATGAAAATATTCTCCTGAGCATTCTTGAATTTTACTCTATAAAGAAGTATCATGTTGACAATTTGGACGTTATTAGTTCCTAAATAACTTAATTCTTGAACTTGTTTTATTGAATTCTTATATCGTTGTCATCATCCTCATGTTTATATATTTTTTTTAAAGTCATTTGTGGCATGTAGTGCATAGATGGACTTGGTATGATTATGACCAAGGATTATTCGGTGTAATCATGACCGTAATGTTACAAATGATGTGGTAAAAGTCCTCATTGGCCTTAGTGCATTGATGGACAGTTGTTGGCATGATCATGACCATTAATGAATGCACAAATATTCTTGGCCCGTAGTGCATGGATAATTATGGTCGTGATACTAAAGAATATCCTTGGCCGTAGTGCAGGGGTGATTCGATGATGTGGATTATTTATTAACCTGAGTCTCAGCGATAAAAGTCATGAAAAACCTTTTAAATTATAGAAGATAGTAGATTTTATTCTCTACTTGACTCTTCTAATGGATTGCTTGTTTCCGCTACAGTTAAACTTGATGTTTGTTATATTGTATCAGTTTAACACTGTTTAAGGCTAATGATAATTTATTCTGCATTATCTTAGTCATAATATTTCTTACTGGGCTAGTTGAGCTCACCATTTCTTTCACTGTTCTCTTCAGGAAATGAGAACGTAGCTGGGACGAGTCAGGGAACGGAGTGATGGTCCGGATGATAGTATTAGCTAGTAGTCCTCACTATTCTGTTAAATAGTGTGACAATAAATGTAATGAGGACTCATTCTGAGAGTAGATATTATCTAAAAGACAGTATTTGTATTTAAACTCACAGCTCTCTTGTTGTATAATTAAGATTGTATTTATGTTCTATACCATGTATTTGGCGACTCAGAATAGGTGATGTATACCTATTTTGGGGGCGTCACACTAAACCCTAAGGGTTTGGACAATTGACAAGTATGCCATTAAACTTGAAAGCCAAATGACTAGTTTACCCTTTTTGCAGTATTTGTGTGATAACTTGCAAATCTTGCTAAATGTGAGTTATTCACCAACTACAACCACTCTATGTGACACCAATCAGCCAATATTTGACAGCTATCTCAGCCAACTAGCAGCAATAGATTAAAAGTATCATATATATGGCATTATAGTGAGAGAAAGCTCATTTGATTTTTTAAAAATAGCCAAAACCTTTCTCTTTCTAGATTTTCATATTTGAGAGTGAAAGTGTGTGATAATACAAGATAACATCATATCTTAACACTCCATGATCAGCAACAAAGGATCAGATTCAAGAATCAAAGCATAAGAAGGTATAAACCCTAAATTTTGAAATCCTTAAAAATTGATGTTAATGTTGTTGTTTGTTGGTTAGATATGTGTTAGAGGGTGTCACTTGTTGATCTGGGTTACTAGAACATGGATTCATAACATCAAAATGCTCGAAATTGAAGATTTTTTAAATCTGGAAAAATTTTATAGCATTGTTTGACAAGCAAATGTCAGGCTCCATAGATCGATATTTGTTAATGTTTTTAGTGTTTTAAATGTTTGAACTTGTAGTATGTTATGTGGTCTTTGTTCTCAAACTTGAATCGGGGTCAGTTCATGTTCGTATTGAGAGTTATTGTTGGTTAAACATCGTTGACCGATTACGAAGTCTGGAATCTGGGCAGCCCAAATTTTTTCCAGAAAGCTTCTGACAAGTTTTGTAGACCTTTAATCTTGTTGTTGTTTGTTATTTTGGTCATGTTGTTAGGTTATTGTTGGAGATGGGTATATTAACTACATATGTATGCCTTTAGATCACCCAGATCCGTAACAAGATGATAGAAATTTGGGGTCAAACAACCGTTGACCAAACTACTCAAGAACATTTCTGGGTTTTTAAAAAATGTTCGAGAACAGTTCTTGGTCTGTAGTTTGACCGGCCTAAATCTTCGTTTGATGTTGTTGTTTGACTGATTTAGTGTTATGATACTGTTCTATGACATTTATACTACGTTCTGGTATCATAAAACCACTTAAAACATCACTATACACCAGATTAATGAAGGCTCCAAAAGGGACCCTCGACACTGCTTGAGTTTCTAGGCAGCCCAGAAACTCAAGAACAGGTCTGACAAGTATTTCTGCAGCATAGATCTTCTTGTTGTATTGTTGTATGGACATGAACTCGATTGATAATAGTAGTATTACACTTATCTTATAACAATAACACGTTAGCTAACCCAGAAACATAATGATCACATATATATCAATAGTCAAACCAAGCCCCTCAGTGACTGACATGAAGTTCTGGGTTTTCCTCAAGAACACCTATAGCGATGGTTCTGTCGTTATAGGGCCCTTTATTAATTATTAATTTTCGAAAATGATTATTTTAATTAAATAAATTGAAATAAATAGTTTTTCATTATTAAAAATACAAAATAAATTCCTAAAAATTATTTTAAAGTCTGAAAATCAGTTTTTAATTATTTTGAGTATATTTCATAAATATTTAATATTTTTGGAATATAAATGTTATTTAATTTATTTAATTATAATATTAAATAAATTATTTAAAAATAATTTTAATACATGAAAAATAATATTATGGTATAAGAAAATATTTTAAGTTATTTTTAGTAACTTTTAATATTTTGTGATGAATTTCATTAATTAATCAATATTAATATTAATTAGTTTATTTAATAAATATATTAAATAAATTATGGAAAATAGAATTAATGATTTAAAAATCATATAAAATGATTTAAGTGTTATAAAAATATTTTAAGTTATAAAATATCACTTTTGATATTTTGTCATGAAAATATAAATATTTTAATATTAATAGCAATTATCGGATAATGAATTTAATTGTTTAAAAATCATATAAAGGTAATTTTAAAGTATTAAAAATACTTTGTGATATTAAAAATATATTATAATATTATGACATGTATTTCATTAATATTTGATAATAAATAGATATTAATGATAAAAGAATATTGTGGTATTTATATTATATAAATACGATTTTTATGATTGAAAAATTATGATAAATAGTAATAATTATTTAAAAAATATTACGAGCTTACGAAAAATATTTTTACTGATAAGAAAATTATCTAAGATAATTGTTTGGTGTTAAGGCAGAGTTTAATTGAATTTAGACTCGATAAAAGTCCGACTAGACCGTCGGGATGTCAGATTTGTGTCGGGTTCAACTCAGACTACAATAGTTTGACTTGATACCGAGTTTTATGTGTGTTGTAGACTGATAGGGTTATGTGTTATTTGTTTTGGTTATTTTAAATGCTGTGATGATATTATTCTAATTTGTATATCGATATTATTTATATATTAGGTCTTCAGACAAAGCTTTATAAATCGCGTAACAGTAATCGACCGAACAGGCAAGTCTTTCTTTAACTCGACCTCGAGTTGTATTATTCAATTGTACTATGTACATATTGCATGTATAAGTCAGGTATGAAAGGTTGATCACCTTCATTACCATTCGGTCCAGATATATTTGTTCATGTTAAATACTTGTTCAGTCATAAAAATTTGTTCCTGCTAGTTCGCAATTATATTGTTGAATTTAGCCAGCTTATTATTCAGATTCTTTCAATCATGATATATCCTTAAATAAATTATACTTGTTGGGCAAACTTATGCTCACCCTTGCTATATCATGATAAATAATGCAGATTAAGACGAATATGTCGGATACAAGGAAAGGTCAAAGACAGTTCCAGCTTTAGTATACGTGTGGAGTTAGATTTGTAACAGTATTGTATATTAATGTTATTGTAAGTCAAATAAGTTATGAATTGTGTATAAGTTAAGGTTACTCGACCTTGGGGAATAGTGTGTAATGTTTAATGTATAAACAATTTATGTTTATATCTTCCGCAATAGTTGTAGAATGATTGTACCGAATTCGCGGTGATTTAGGACCCGAATTTGGGGCTCTCACTGTTGGTATCAAAGTTGTTGGTTATGAACCTTAGGTAGTAATACATGAGACTAATAATTGCAGTGATTAGGATAAGATCTAACTCACATAGAGTTAGTTGGTCGGTAAGATTCAAAGACGAATCTCGACGAGTTGTGAAGATACAAAGTTCCCTAACTCTGATAATAAAATTGAACAATAGTGATAAATAGATAGAGTATAAAAGACTAAAAGTACAGTGATAGGAGATCATAAAACAAAACGATCAAAATATAGAAATGAATCGTAATATATATGATGAGATCACCCCGTGATCTGATAAGGTGATAGTAGGGAGAAGAATCAATCTAATGATTGAACAGTTTACAGCAAGAATGTTGAGTGTTAGTTGTACTATGAATTGGTATAGATTCAGAAAAGAATTATGAATACGAGTTGAATGAAATTCGTATTTAGAAGGGAGTTAAGATTAGGTGGGGATTTCAATTGAGGACTCATGTCAGCAGCTGAGTTGTATGATTCCTTGTATAGGCGGGAAATTGTACTTTGTGTAAAAAACACTAAGTTTCTGGTAATGATAATCATTGAAATATTTGTGTCGCGCTATTTGCTATATGCATGTTAAGAGGGTGATTCATTTCTTATGTGTATAACAGATAGATAGGTTATAGGTAGAGAATATAAGGTTAAGTACGAGTTCTTAAAACTCATACTTATGTGACATTCTTGATTCATAGTTATATGAAATATTTATGAACCCCTCAGCAAATGGACGCCAAAGGTCTGACTAGGACAAGTTCTTAAACTCATATGATTGTGGAAAGTTTATGAACTCATAAGTATGGTTTGACGAACTGGGTATAGTTATGTGTGAATGGAGAATTGAGGATTATAGGAACAGATAGATTGTTAAGCAAATGATTATTAGTGGAGACATAAGTTTTCCAAAACTCCTAGCTATGCTAAACTTCAAAATTTTGACATCAAGATAAATACGAACAACGGCTAATAAATAATTCACATCATCGAATCACCCTTGCACTACGTCTAAGGATATTCTTTAGTATCACGACCACAAATTATCCATGCATTACGGGCCAAGGATATTCGTGTATTTATCAATGGTCATGATATGCCAACAACTGTCCATCAATGCACTACGGGCCAATGAGTACTTTTGTGACGAACGAGAATTCTGTAATTTATTTTAATATTTATTGAATTAAATAAATATTTTCGATGATTTAATTATTAGATTTAATAATTAATTGATACAATTGTGGTAGATTAATTTAATCATATGGGTTACATTATTAAATTAATGTAGAGAATTTTATTATTCAAGTATGTGATTATATGAGCTTATTGAATTAAATGAATTATTTAATTAAGCATAATGTTATTTAATTAATTTAATTATTAATTAGAAATTTAATAAATTGACATTATTTATTAATGAGATATTTATTTATGTGACTATGTGAATTATGAGAAATTATTATATTTTATTTATGTTAAATTAAATAAGATATGAGTTTAGTTTATGAATTGGGTGTGACATTTTCAAACTATATGATAAAAGGGTTTATTAAAATAAAGAGTTTTGTGTCTAGTTGCTAGCCAAACATGGCTTTAGCAGTGGTTATTAGCAGTTGCCCATGACTGAGTTAACTGGCCAATTGCGCGTCCGTTTTCTCTTCTTTTATTATACGTATTCTTTTCTTCAAACATTTTTCTAAGTCTGATAAGAGAAATCATAGAGAGAGTTTGAGAACTTTGAGAAAAATTGTGTGAGAGTTGCTTGGTGTTGAGAAAAGATCATCTCTTCCATTAATTATACTCTGGGTAATTTCTCCCAAACCCAATTTCTACATTTACGTCTTTTAGTTTTTATAAATTGGCTTTCAAAACTTCTGTTAATCTCTGTGATTTGGGAATTGTACTATTATATGGATTTATGTGATAGTAAGAATAGCATAACATGTTTTATATATATATTACATGATTTCATATCATCAAGTTCATGAAAACATGTAGTAATCTGATGACTTGTTATTTCAAAATAAACAGAGTACGTGATATGGCCATATGGCCTTATATGTGATAATTGATGTATTGATTATATATTATCCCTAAATTTTACACCCTTATATTATTGAGCGTGTTAATACGAAGTGATCAAGCTTTAAACGAACGGATTTGGCCTTATAACGAATCCGTAGTGTTAAATTATAAGTTTTGTTCAAAATCCTCAAGAACTTCAAGAACAGTCTAAATTTTTATGATTTAAATATGTGATTATATGTTTTAATAGGTTAAAATCACTTTATAGATGTTGTATTATGATTATGCATGAATTATAACATGTGGGTATATGTGATTTGGTGAAATTAGTGTTAAAAATGTGTTGATTTCGCTGAACTCTGAGTTCTTCGCGAACTGAGATTCAGTTTCTGGGGTCTCGCGCCGCGGTGCCAGCTTTAGAACTGATTTCTCGCGCCACAGCGCTCGCAGCGCCAAGACTCGAGCCACGGCGCCACAGCGCCGCAGCGCCAAAGGCCCGACCACAGCGCCACCGCGCCGCAGCGCGACTCCTTAGCACATTAGTGGCGCCGCAGCGCCACTCTCCAGAAAATATCAGAAATGTATTTTTAAAATGTTAAAGTCTAACAAGTGTTAGTGGATTGATGTAATGAACATGTAATCATGTTAGGGGTATTATGAGATGATAAAATAGTTGTTTAACATGTAATAAAATATTATATGTGAATTGAATTATTAAATACACAATTAGTTTGATAATTCATGAAGTATAAATTATGTGACAACGTGATAATTTGACTAAGTTTAGTCAATAATTAAAGTAGACAATGAGAATGAGTTTATATTGATTAGTTCATTTATAATTAACTAGTATTGTGTATATGAATGGTATGTAGGATTTAATTCAAAGAACGTGCTTAGTTAAAGTGTAATCTACGCACGAGGCAAGTATCCTATCCCTAACTTCATTCTATTGAGCAAGTTTATTTAAACTTAAACGTTACTTTTATGTCGAGCAAGTTTCTTAACTCTATCTTTTACATTGAGCAAATTTCCTAAATTTAAACTATTATTCACGTTCGAGTATTATATTAAAGGTTGATTATCTTTCAAAGCATGATTCAGTTATACAATAATTGTTCTATTGTATATTTCTTGAGATTATTAATCATATCGAATATCAATTATTGTTGAACCTTATTAGACTAGTGAACCTTATTGATTCAACTAGTCCATAGTTGATGAGCGTTCTAAATTTCAGAACCCTTGATGAATTATCCAAACCAAACTTCTTTTGGTGCGGACTCGAATGTCAAACTGAGATGAACAACCCTGTATAGGGGATTATTTACGCTTTAGCGTTAAGATATTGTGCACAGTATGGTACTAAGGGCTGATCCCCCTAAGTACGAGAAGGAGGTCCATAGTCTTATGACTGTTAAAGGTTTCAAGTATAACCCTTGTTAACCTAGGACATAGTTCAAGGTCTTATGACCCTCAGTATTCTTTTGATTCATGTTATTTATTCTTGATTCAAAAGTTGAGCTTTATTCAGATGTCTTTGATTATTCGCATGTTATTATACTGTTGTTTCATTTTTTATACTTGTGGGCATTTGTGCTCACTCTTGCTTAATAATAACATTACAGTTAAGAATGAAAGAAGCGATGAACCCTCCACTAGTAAGGGCAAGGGCAAAGTTAGTAAGTGATGAAGACTTGTTATTTTAATTGATGATGTATTTATGTTTAAGACTTATGTTGTTGTTTAAGACTTATTTGTTTAGAATTCCGCATAGATGTTTTAAGGTTAGAGTAACCTGGGATTTATTTATGATTCAGTTGATGTAACCCTTAAGGGAAGAGATTTTATTATGATTTCTATCTATTGTATGGTTTGATATTATTTATGGGTAGATAGATAGATGACGCTTGTACAGTGAACACCAAATCCCGTGGAATCGAAGTACCCGGATTTGGGGGTGTCACAGGTTGGTATCAGAGCTGTAGGTTATGAACCTTAGGTGGGGGAAACAACCTTAGGTAGTAACCTTATAGAAAGAAGATAGTAAAGGAAAACTCTTATCGAGTTCTAAGTAATGAATTTTTGTAATTCATTGAAGATAATAAAATACATTATGTGTTTATGTGTTAAGTATACGTTAGATAGTATGACTTAGTAACTAAAACTTAAAATTTTGTTGTCAGGATGATGAATGATGGAGAAGCTAGTCAAGCTGAGGAGGGACCCCATTTACCTATAGTACCTACTGAGGAGGGATCTCGTGTACTTGTAGGACCGACTGAGGAGGAGCCCCGAGACATTCATGTCGTTAGGGAGCAGCTGGTGCAGAGGGTTTCATCTCCATTGATCACCGTTGTTAGTCAGGAGCATGAACCTGAGATTGATCCTGAGGAGGGTCCTGAGGAGGAGTTTGATGAGGAGGAAGAAGAAGAGGAGCTACCACGGTACACTATTGATGCTGAGATGTATGACACACTATATGATCGTAACGTGGAGTTACAAGATGAGGTTCAGGAATTGACTGAGCGAGCGACTGTTCAGCAGTCTACTTTAGAGGAGAAAGATAGAGAGATCGTGACCCTTCATACACGTTTAGGAAACGTGGAGTGGGATCTGGTTCATGAGAAGGGTCAAATCGAAGATAAGACCGAGGAGATAGAGAAGCTGAAGAAGGAACTGAAGAAAACCTCCGGAAGACTGAAAATAGCAGAGGAAGGATGGGTAAGAGAATCACATCGAGCAGATCGTGCAGAAAATGATAGTCGTGCAAAGAAGGCAAAGCTTGAAGACACGTACGCCACACTTAATCGTGCGATGGTTGAGGTTCAAGAGCGAGTGTTAAGGTACCCCATTCAGTTTGAAGGACTTCCATCGTATATGTTGGATCGCAGGACGATGTCTCGTATCATGAATGAGGAGCGTGGCAAGGCTATTGAGCACCTTGGAAGACAGGAATAGAATCTGTTTATTTATGTGAAAGACTTATATAGTTTTATGTAAATTCTGATGTGTTTATGAACTAAGGAATATGTTAATATTTGAATATTTTAAATCCTGTGGATTCTTTATTCCAGGATAGATGATGTAAATAGCAGTATGCTATAGTTTAATGTTAAAACTTTTTATTTGAATGAAAAGATATCAAGTTGTTTGAGATGATGTGTTAAGTGATATGTTAAATTGTTGAGTAATGTCTTAACTATGTAGAGAAATAAATAAAGTTCTAATAAACATTTATTTAACAGAAAAATGCCGCCAAGGAGAAGACAACAACATCAACCGACTCAGGAAGGGTCAACCAATAATAACAATAATGCCAACGTTAATCCAGTTCAACAGCTAGTTAATTTACTAACTGGAGACATGAATAATCAACCGCAAGCTCCACCTAGCGCAACGTTTAAAGATTTTAAGGCGGTGGGACCGCCAGAGTTCAAAGGTTCCAGAAACCCGATCGAGGCTCAAACGTGGGTGATGGAAATGGAGAAGGTTTTCGACGTTGCTAGGGTTCGAGAAGATCAGAAGACCGTTTTTGCGACATTTATGCTGAAGTCTGAGGCTAGCTACTGGTGGCAGGCAAACAAGATGCGAGGAGGTGAAGGTGTAATTACGTGGGAGAGATTCAAAGAGATGTTTTTCGAAATGTATTTCCCAGCTAGTTCGCAGAATCAGATGGAGGTGCAATTTCTAGAACTGAAATAGGCAAACATGAGCGTGCCTGAATACGCGGCTAAATTCGATGAGTTGGCAAGGTTTGCCCCGTATCAAGTACACACTGACGAGAGGAAAGCCAGACGATTCGAACAAGGACTGAAGCCTTGGGTATACAGCAAGGTATCAATGTTTCAACTTAACACGTTTGTGGGAGTTTTGGAAAAGACCATTCTCGCAGAAGGAGGAAGTGATGCAGTGACTAAGTACAACCGAGAACAGAAAAAGAAAAAGAGTGAGAATGAAGGTAATAACAAGACTGGTGGAAGTAATACTGGGAATAATAATAATCAGAAGAGGAAGTGGACGGATAACTCGACAGCTGGAAGTCAACACGGAGGGCAGAAAAAGAAGATAGAAGCATGTCCGACTTGCGGCAAGGCACATCTAGGAGTTTGTTTGAAGGGAAAGAGAGTGTGCTACAATTGTGGTCAGGAAGGCCACATAGCACCAAATTGTCCAAACCCAAAGAAGGGTGCTTGTTTCAACTGTGGTTCGAAAGATCATTTAGCAAGAGACTGTCCCAAGAAGGGATCGGGAGGATCAAGACAAGGAGGAAACCGGGGAAATAGCAGTGGAAATACCTTAACCATCACCGGACCACCTGCAACAAACCGACCAACCGCCAGAACTTTCAATATGACGGTGCAGGATGCAATCCAGTCTCGTGATGTGGTGTCAGGTATCATTCCGATCAATGAAACTAATGCTTACGTTTTATTTGATTCGGGTGCTACTTGTTCCTTTATATCCGATGACTTTGCTAATAGTTTAGATTTGCTTAAGGATGAATTGGAATATCCCATGATTATAGAAATTGCGAATAGAGAAATAATTCCTGTTAAGCATGTGTATAAGAATTGTAGAGTGGATATTAAGGGTAATATCATGAATGTAGATCTTATCCCTATTCGATTGGGGGAATTCGACGTTATATTGGGTATGGATTGGCTATCCAATTATGGGGCTGTAATTGACTGCCAAAAGAAGCGTATTAACCTTATGACTCCGTCAAAGGTTGTGTTTTATGGTAGCAAGTCACCTAGACAAGCGAGTTGTCTGACAATGTTGCAGGCCAGGAAGTTTTTAAGACAAGGCTGTGTAGGATATTTAGCTTACATAGTCGACAGTCGAAAAGAGAACCCGAAGGTAGAGGAGATACCGATTGTGAGGGACTTCGTCGATGTATTTCCAGACGATTTGCCAGGACTTCCACCAGATAGAGAAGTAGACTTTGTGATTGATTTGGCGCCCGGAACTGCTCCAATATCGAAGGCACCATACCGATTGGCGCCAATAGAGATGAAGGAATTAATGGTACAACTACAAGAATTGTTGGACAAAAAGTACATTCAACCGAGCGTATCGCCGTGGGGAGCGTATATTCAAGTAAAACAAAACTTATAATATATATAGGAAAGCTTTAGTTTCCAAGATTCATCAAGTCTAGTCCGTGATATACAAAGTAATACAAAGCAGCAACTTAACCACTACCATTTATATAAATATATATATATATATATATATATATATATATATATATACACTTATAACACACATTATTTTGAAAAATAGGTAAATGGGGGGTCCATATAATAAATAAAATTTATATCAAATACTTCATAAAAATCTCCTCAATATTTTTAACAACCTTTATCCATATTATTATAACTCGCAATATTAACAACCAGATCGTTCCTAGGAAAGAGGGGGCTTTCCAATAAGGATTTCTCTATATTGGCGCGCAATTAGGTGACCAAACCCCTTTCCTCGACAGAACTTTCTAGACATTATTAATTATGCATATAATAATTTGAATAACTTGTCATCTCAATTATTGATTTAATAATATATAAAATATTGACAATAATTGAATCAAATAACGTGAGATACTATGCAGCAATTACTGTAACAATAATTGAGTAAAACTGAGTGACTTCTCACGTAAGCATCAATAATCAATAATGTGTGCTACTATGCAATCACGCGTATTACTGTACTTTTAACACCGGGTATTTCAACAGTTAACGGTAAAACTTCCGTCGTTATTTTCATAAAAAGATATTTTTGTCGTTTTCTCAATCCGATAATAATTCCGTTGTGGGGTCCACCAATGATTGTGTCGTCGTACGAATATTACCTGTTAAAACGAATATTTCCCGACCAATCGAATATAATATAACAACTTGCGTACTTTATAAATATTACCCACAACTTTAATATTATAACAAATCAACACCATACTATTTAAAAATGATATTTATAGAAAAATTCATCTTTATTCATAAAAGTTGGTGTCTTACAATGAATACCTATTCCATAGCCTTTTTGGAGAATACGTGATTTAGCTTCAAGTTACTGTTCATAGTACTTGGTGACACTAAATTTGGGACAAGAAGAAATTCTCAGCAACAAGCTTAGCATCACTCGCATTTAGTTACTTTGTTATCCAAAATGGTTTTAACGTCCAAGTGTCACTATATTAGGAGAATTTAGGGTTATCTATATACTCACATCATATAGTCTATGAACATTAATTACACGCAATAAAATAATGCAGTCAGATATTATTGTCCGGATAGTTCCCTAATTATCTCTACCACTCTATAACCATATTCTAACCTTATTATATTAATAACTTATTTATTTATGTTAAATAAATAATTTATTCCTTCCCTTGATTAATTACCACTAACATAATCTAATCCATTTCTTATTGATGAAATTATGGATTTTCGTAACCATTGATTATCGATAAAATTCTTATTATATTTATAGATATATTGCAAATAATAACAATCATATATTATTAATTAATTACAAAGTAATCAATATTTTACCACAATTGATTAATATTAATTAATGGTTTAACAATTCTGTTGTCGGACATAACATACTTTAATTCATGGTTTATCAATGTCACACATATCATATAATCGTTCCATTTCAGTGCTACAGTAGAAAGTAACCAACTCCAACTGATCTCTGGCGCAGTTGCGCCAGTTTGTACTGCTTGGACGGCGCAGCTGCGCCGTGCCCTAACAGTGCCAAGACTGGTTTAGCTTCAACTCGTGCCAATTTTCATCACTTAACTTGTTTTATATGACATGAATTACTGTCCACGTGAGTAATATTACAAGTCTAAAAGCGTACTTATTAACTACATGAAATTTCATGATCAATCCGATTAATCTTCCTAATTCTCGTTTTAATTCGCTTAATGGATTTTCTCGTTTCACAATATGCCACACAAGGCATTTCACAATCCTCATTGTCAAATCACACTTCTTAATACGCATTGATCTAATACGAATCAATTGTATTAACCAACTCATAAAATAATAACACTTATATTCACATAAATAGTATTTCCATTAATATATTCATTTTATAATACGTGGAAATTATCGGGTATTACATCATCCCCCCTTATAAAAATTCCGTTCCGGAATTGCTACAAGGTTACACAAATAGATGGGGATAATCCCTCATCATCCTATCTTCTAACTCCCACGTGGCCTCCTCAACATCGTGGTTACACCAGAGTACTTTTACAGAAGAAATGACTTTATTTCTCAAGGTTTGCTCTTTCCTATCAAGAATTTGGACAGGAATCTCTTCGTACGCTAAATTTTTCTCCACTTGAATGGGTTCATAAGAAATCACGTGCTTGTAGTCAGGCTTGTACGGACGTAACACGGATATGTGAAACACGTTATGGATGTGCTCCAACTCAAGTGGTAGTGCAACTTTGTATGCTACTTCGCCCACTCGCTTGAGTATCTCGAACGGTCCTATAAATCTTGGACTCAGTTTCCCTTTCTTGTCGAAACGGATCTTTCTTTTCCACAGAGATACCTTCAGGAATACAAAATTGCCGATTTCAAAATATCGGTCTTGCCGGTGCAAGTCTACATACTTTTTCTGGCGATCTTAAGTTGCAACTAGTCTAGCCCTTATTACTGTCACCACATCCGCGGTTTGTTATACTAACTCTGGTCTGAGTATTTGTCGTTCCCCGACTTCGTCCCAATATAATGGCGTTCTGCACTTCCTTCCGTAAAGAGCTTCGTATGGTGGCATGTCGATACTCACATGGTAACTATTATTATACGTAAATTCGACTAAGGGTAGGTGGTCGTCCCAATTTCCCTTGAAGTCCATCACACAAGTCCTAAGCTTGTCCTCTAGCGTTTGTATTGTTCGCTCACTTTGTCTGTCTGTCTGAGGATGATAAGCAGTACTTAACCTTAACTGTGTTCCCATCCTCTCTTGCAAGCTTTTCCAGAATTTTGACGTGAAACGCGGGTCTCGATCTGAAACAATCGATACCGGCACTCCATATCGTGAAACAATGTCCTTTACGTACAGACTTGCTAACTGATTCAAACTGTAGCGGATCTTGATTAGTAGAAAATGTGCGGTCTTTGTAATTCGATCCACGATAACCCAAATGGCATCTAACCCTTTCTACGTGATCGAAAGTCCTACCACGAAATCTGTAACATTCCATAATTTTAAAGCGTGATATTAAATATTTATTAATTTATTTAAGTATTTAATGGATATGTTATTGTTGAATAAATAATTGTTCAATTTGAGTGATGTGGTTTATTTAATTATTTGTTGAATAAATAATTAAATATTAAATATTAAATATTTATTGGTAATATTAAATATTTATTGAATTATATGGCAATTTGAGTTGATGTGATTTAATTATTTGTTGAGTAAATAATTAAGGAGCTAAGTAAATTAATTGTTATGGGATTATATAATAATATAATTTAATAAGTAAGTTAGAGAGCTTATGGTGATTTAAATAAGTTATAATATTTTAAATGGAAAATTAATTTAAAATATTCGTTGGTTAAATAAAATTATAATTATAAAAGAAATTATAATTATGTGATAATGATTTATGTGTTAAAGTAATTTAATAGATTAATGTTTTAATTGATTTATTAATTTAATAAAAGTGTGACTAATAACCTTGCTATAAAGGAGTTATTAAAATAAATAAAAAGAGTTTAATTTGGTTTTTCTAAACATGTCTTATTGCATAATAAGTCTTTAATTTAATGATGTTTTATCAAACAAGGTATAAGGATTAATCTATTTGTTTTAGTTAGATTTGCCAAACAAGGTGTAAGGATTTAATGGGTTATTTTATTAAGCTTAGCCAAACAAGCCTTATGGCTTTTGATTTTCAAAAAAAAATTATAACTGATGTCAGTTAAATCCTATACTTAATATCTATATTATTATTATACGTTATAATATTATACGTATGTTAGAGTTAGGGAGAAGAAAGACTCAGTTGAAGTTTACAGAGAGAAAAAGAAGAAAAGAGGAAAACTAGAGAGAATTTGAGAGTGATTTTAACAGGTGTTGTAGAAAAGAATTTGGAGAAAATAATAATAATCATCTTCCTAATCCAAGGTAGGAGCTCAATCTCTTTCTCTAAAAGTTTCATGTTTTTCTTCTTCCCAAAAAGTTCTCTGTAAAATATTTTATGGGATGAATTGTTGATATACATGTATAACTTGGTATGGTACTTGATTATATAGTTATTATATGAGTTTATGATGATTAGAGGTAGTGCTTAAACGAGAATTGCATGATAAATTCGTTTGACAGTAGGAAGAAATAATGTCAGTATATGTATTTCTTATGTAGCTTATGTAAATAACAATTATGATGATCAATTTAGTGTGTGAAATTGAACTGTGACTATATTAGTTAGTTTGTTAAGAATTACAGAGAACTTAGTTCAAAAGAATCAAATTGGTGTATCATTATGATTACAGTATGCACTGTGTCAAGAAATATCAAAAATGGAATTTTTGGATTTTAAAATATGTTATTCTAGTATTTAATTTTTCTAAAATTATGGTTTAAGTTGGGTTAATTTAATATTTGTATGCTTGGTGAAAGTTTATGTGTAATTTGCATTAGTTATTCATGTTAATTAGTGTTGGAATTGAAGTTATAGACAGAAAATTGAGTTGTTCTGTTCTTCGTGGTTGGGTTCTGCGAGTTTCGGCGCCCTAGCGTCAAAATTCACGCCCCAGCGCCAAAAATCGCGCCCCGGCGCCAAAATTCGCGCCCCAGCACCAGAAGCTGGCGCCCCAGCACTGAAATTGGCGCCCCAGCGCCAATCTCGCGCCCCAGCGCCACTAGTTGGCTTAGTACTCGCGCCCCAGCGCGGGGACAGAAGTCTGACTTGGATAGTTTTGACCTCCTGTAGTAAAATGGCCATAACTTCCTCATACGAACTCCGATTGAGGTGATTCAAGATGATCCGGAACGAGGACGAGTAGACCTACAACTTTCGTTCTTTAAATTGTTCAATTTGAGGTCATTAGGATGGGTCAAAATGGTCATCTTTAGGACTGTTGTATTTTCAGAGGCAATCGAAGGGTGTCGGGCATGCACATATGCATGTGTAGTGCTCCAGACCGTAAAAGATGATGTCCTAAGTTATAAAACATGAATCTTAGTAAATATAATGATGCTTAACATTAATAAATAATGTATTAGATAAGTTATAGAAGCATAGTAAGCATACACAAGAGAGGCAAATCGGGCGTGTGACGATTGAACGTCGACACGCCGTGCCAAGTGTTAATGAACTTAAAAAGTGTTTCAATTCCATTGAAATGGATATTATAAGATATGGAATGGGTTTAATATAAAACCAATAATTAGTCCTAGCAAGACTTAAGCACTTGAACTTCGAGTTTGACTAAGAAGAAATATAGTGAGTCATAAGTCGAAAAGTTAACACAATCTAATTGACCATTGTGTATTTATTAATAGGAAAGATTATGAGATGTGGAGTAGAGTTTACATTACAATTGCTATGTGTTGTTATGTGACTAATAGTTGATGTGTATGATTATATAATTGTGTAGGGCACGTGAAGTGCAGATAACTGTAAGCTGTTAAGCTATTATTGGTAAACAACGATCAAGGCAAGTCTTTCGGTTCCTATTTTCTACGTGGACTTGATGAACTGTTTTAAATTGCATGATATGTTATACATGTTGAAATCATGAAATGTTAAAGTCAATATATGACTGCATTATTTTGGCTAAGTAATGATGATTGAGTAAGGAACTCAATCTTTATATTTGTTATGTGAATTAAAAGCATGTATGCCATGTTACTTTAATGAGATGTATGTCGAGCATGTTATTATGTGATATATGATGCATGAAAACTGTTAGACTTTGCTGGGCTGTCGAGCTCACTCTTGCAAATAACCACTTTTGCAGGTCAAGATTTTAAGGTAAAGATACGTGCTATGTGAGTTATAGAGATCTATATTCACGAAGATTACTTATGTTTTATGCGAAATGTATTTCCTATTTTGAACGTAAGATGTTGTTAAATGTAAGTTGAGCTATCTAATGTATATGGATATTTAGTTATGATGTAAGACTTTGTATAGTTATTTTGTTGTAACGATTCATGACATAAGATTGAATCAAAGAGATGTAATGTAATGGTTGCGATTCAGGGCAAGAAAGAAGGAAATGTATAAAAGTTTTAAACATTCCGCAATTTTATTAAGTTTAACATCGAATAATGATGTATTATTTAGAGGTTGAATGTATGGTTAACGACCGAAGTCGGGATTTAAATGGTATGAATTTTGGGGTCGTTACAAAATCCATCGTAATATGTTCCCATTTCCATTCCGGTATTTCCAACGGTTGTAGCAACCCACTCGGCCGCTGATGCTCGGCTTTTACGCGTTGACAAGTCAAACATCTACTAACACACTCTGTGACTTCCCGTTTCAAATTGGGCCACCAAAAATGTTGCTTCAAGTCTCGGTACATCTTAGTGCCTCCCGGATGAATGGAATATGTCGTATTGTGTGCCTCTTGCAAAATCTCCTCTCTCAACTTGGTTACCGCCGGTACCCATACTCTCCATTCGAATCTTAAGATACCGTCTTTATCTATTCGAAATTTTTCTTCCTGATTTTTCGTGATCCTTCTCCTGATTTTCTCACATTCTCCATCTTTCTCATGTGTTTCCTTTACTCTATCCAACAATGTCGGACAAGCTTCCATTACAAATAATTTCTCTTCAGACCTCTCGGGTCCCTTCACTTCTATTCGCAATTTCTCCATATCTCTTATTAACTCCTCCTGAGTTGTCAATTGCAACAATTCCTCCCTTCCTTTCCTGCTCAAAGCG
The DNA here is from genome assembly GCA_016801055.1 of Panax notoginseng. Lineage (NCBI taxonomy): Eukaryota > Viridiplantae > Streptophyta > Magnoliopsida > Apiales > Araliaceae > Panax > Panax notoginseng. Next base: position 110,102,079 of record CM029021.1, read on the forward strand.
TCAGCAACTACGTTTACCTTCCCCGGGTGATAAAGAATCTCACAGTCATAATCTTTGATTAGTTCTAACCACCTTCTCTGACGCATATTCAACTCCTTCTGTGTGAAGATATATTTATGACTTTTGTGGTCCGTGTATATCTCACATTTCTCTCCGTACAAATAATGTCTCCATATCTTTAAACCCAAAAACTACTGCTGCTAACTCTAAGTCATGAGTAGGGTATCATTTTTCGTAATCCTTCAATTGTCGTGACGCATACGCAATAACTTTGTCATACTGCATCAGCACACAACTCAGTCCTCTATGCGATGCATCACTATACACTACAAATCCTCCAGTATAATCTGGTAAGGATAATACAGGCGCCTCGCTTAACCTCTTCTTCAACTCTTGAAAACTCTCCTCGCATTTGTCGATCCATACAAATTTTACTGTTTTCCTCGTCAGATTAGTCAACGGGGTCGCTATCTTAGAAAAATCTTGGATGAATCTTCGATAGTACCCAAAGGCTCGGGGCTCTTTACTTATAGCTCTGATACCAATTGTGACGCCCCTAAAATAGGTCCACGCAACCCATTCTGAGTCACCAAATACATGGTATATAATTCAAATACAAACTTCGTTTATACAACTATTGTGACGCCCCCAAAATAGGTCCACATAACCTATTCTGAGTCACAAAATACATGGTACAGAATTCAAATAAAACCTCATTTATACAACCTATAATTGTCGTGTAAAATACGACAAAACATACGTTGTGAGTTTTAATACAAATATTGTCTCGTAGACAATATACAAACTCAAATAAAATTCTCATTAAAATTCTTGTCACACTATTTTACAAAATAATGAGGATTACTAAAATAACCATCTTGGACCACTACTCCACTCCCCGACTAGTCCCAGCTACATTTTCGTCTCCTGAGAAGAACAATGAAACCAAAAGGAAAAGGGTGACCTCAACTAGCCCAGTAAAGAATATTATGACTAAGATAATGTAGAACAAATTATCATTAGTCCTCAACATCTGATAGAATACAATGGACAACAAGTTTTAGAATCAATAATTATAGCGGAAACAATAATTAGAAGAGCCAAGTAGAGCATGATATCTACTATCTTCTATGATTTAAAAGTCCATCATCAATATTTTATCCCTGTAACACCAATCAATAAATATTTTAAATCAACGAATTATTCATGCACTACAGGCTAAGGATATTTGTTAGTATCACCAGTGGTCATGATCATGCCAAACACCTGTCCATCTATGCACTATGAGCCAAAGAAGACTTTCACCACAAACCTTATTTGTAATATTAAAGGTTATGATTATACCAATACACAATTCCTGGTCATAATCATACCAATAAACAGTCCATCTTTGCACTATGGGCCAAAGATGACTTCTAATACAATATAAGCATGAGAATGATGACAATGATATAAAGATTCAATCAAGTGAGATAAAGATTCAATCAAGTGAGATAAAGGATAAATATTAGATAATTTTAATTCAATTTATCCATAGTTTAAAAATGTCCAAATTGTCAATATGATAACTATTTGTGAAGTAAAATTCAAGAATGATATTCACGTATCAAAAATAATTTGGACAGAAAAGAAAATTAAATTATGTTGTGAACATTAATTATGAATATTACCGTATGAATAGTACCGTATGAATAGTACCGTATGAATAGTACCCCAACATGAAAAGATTAAAATTTAATAAGAATGTTCAGACCAATATTCCAATGAAATGATATTTGATGAAGCGCAAAACTTAAGGATTTTTAATCATTTCAGGAATTATAGAAGCAATACTTACCATAGTAAGTTTAAATTTTTGGAATATGAAATGAAATAATATCCCTTACATAATATGGAGTATAAAAAAAATGATATTTCTTACGAGTATTGAAATCAAATAATATCATTTACCTTAGTAGAAACTAGATTTGACTGGAATATCGGATATTATTCTGAGAAAATCTTGTACAAAAAGCTACACTCAAAGTATCCTTATACTCAAGAGAAATACTCACAATACTATAGAATAAGAATTTCTGATATTGTAATGGTGTGTTGAGGAATGAGGGGTGACCTCCCTTTTATAGTGCAACGGAGGGAGAAAAGAATTAAGGAGGTTGCCTAATTCTGCCAAACATTTCCTGTCTAATTGTTATTTTCTTCCTTCTCTGCCTAACTCCCCATTTTTCAATGCCTAACCTCTCACTTTCAATGGTTGGGGCCCACAATTTTGGAGAAAATAATGCTTGCAGGAGAATTACTCCTTCAAATGAATGCACATGAAGAATAATTCAAAATCAAAATGATACCATTCACTCCACTTTTATTCACATGCTGAAAATTATATATAATAATAATAATATTACCATTTAAATTATAAAAAAATTATATTATTATATTATCACATTATTATTATGTAATATTATAATAATATATTTGAATGAATATTTTATCGGAGAAAATAATTGCCTAACTTTCAACAAATTCCTTTATTTATATCAAAATTGAACCAATATCCACCACATAATAATTATTCATAAATAATATTATAAGCTCACAATATTAACAACCAGATCATTCCCAAGAAAGAGAGGGTTTTCCGATAAGGATTTATCTTTATTGGCGCGCAATCATATAACCTAACCCCTTTCCTCGACATAACTTTTTAGACATTGCCAATAATGCTAACTAATAATATGAATAATTGTGTCGTGTCAATTATTGATTTAATAATATAAAATATTGTGCAGATGATACTGTAAAAATAATTAAATCAATAATATGAGATAATGTGCAACAATTATTGTGGCAATTATTGAATGAAACTGAGTGACTTCTTACGTAAGAATTAATAATCAGAAATATTGTGCAATATTGTGTGCTACTGTGCACCCAGGCGTATTACTGTACTTTTATCACCGAGTATTTCAACAGTTAAAGGTAAAAGTCTTGCTATTATTTTTTATAAAAAGTTTATTTTTGTCATTTTCTATATCCGACGGTTATTTTGTTATGTAGTCCACCAATGATTGCATCGTCGTACGGATATTTTCCGACCAAACGAATATTTTATGACCACTTGCTTATTTTATAAAATTTTCACATTTCACCCATAACTAAAGCATTATATCAAATCAACACCTTATTATTCAAATTAATAATTAGAGAAATTAAATCTTTATTCATAAAAAGTTGGGGTCTTACTACTGTCGTACAAAATAAAGTTCACACTCAAATATTGTCTTGTAAACAATATCCACACTCAAATAAAGTCCTCATCACTACAAAAAAAGGTCATTGCCGACGGACTATGCCGTCGCCAATGTCCCTCTTGCCGTCGCCAATGAGGTCATTGGCGATGGCATAGTCCGTCGCCCCAGAGGTCGTCGCCCGTGGCTCTCGTCGCTCGCCGTCGGGAAGAAGGTTATTGTCGACGGCACGCCGTCACAAATGTGTCATTACCGACAGCACTAGCGACGGACATGTTGTCGTTAATAAACATTTGTAAAATTTAATTTTACTGTCATTCCCGACGGCATCCCGTTTCCAATGAGTACGTATACCCGTCGCCAATGACCTCAAGGTCATTGTCGACGGCCCCCCGTCACCAATGACCTCGTCACCAATGACCTGTTTAAAAAAAATTAAAATTGCAAAATTCTCCTGTTCATTTACATATACATAATTGTACCTGTTATAAATTAAAGAAAAACTAATAATGACAATGCACGCATATCAATAACAATCATATATTTTACCATCACCAATCACTTTAGTTAGATACAAAACTCTGGTATGTACAACTTAAAAGCAATATAAATACATACATGAAAGTCAAAATATAAACATAAACTAACTACAAACCAAGATCAGGAATGTCAATGTCATCATCACCGCCATCTATCATACGATCGCCGATCCCATCGCCTGTCCCACCCTCCACAGTCTCATCAGCATCAGCTCGGCGGTCATCACCATCTCTGCCACGGTCACCGCTTGTGCCGCAGCCTCCACCCCCATCAGTCTCATCAACAATACCCTATAAAAGTAAAAATATTAATAACGAAATCGAAAATAGAGTATATTTAAATTATTGTAGTTTGTGTTCTACAATTCTGGCAAACGAGCTGATAACTCGGTATCTGTATATCGGAATCGAGTCTCATAAGTTGCAACACATGCCCAATGTCTATGCGGTGATATGTGTGTGTTTGCGTGTTGTTTGAACGACCGAGGGGGGTTTTGGTCTCTTTTTCGGCCTTTTGCCTAAGTGTTGGCAACTTTGGCAAACGAGGTGATAACTTAGCATACGTATATCGGAATCGAGTCCCGTAAGTTGCAACACGTTTCTAATGCCTATGCGATACTATGTGTGTGTTTGCATCTTGTTTAGACGACCGAGGCGGGTTTTGGTCTCTTTTTTGGTTTTTTACCTAAGTGTTGGTAATTCTGGCAAACAGGCTAATAACTCAGCATCCGTATATCGAAATCGAATCTCGTAAGTTGCAACACGTGCCTAATACCTATGCGATACTATGTGTGTGTTTGCGTTTCATTTAGACGAGCGAGGCGGGTTTTGGTCTCTTTTTCGGCTTTTTGCCTAACTGTTGACAATTCTTGCAAATGGGCTGATAACTCGGCATTCGTATATCGAAATTGAGTCCCGTAAGTTTCAACACTTGCATAATGCATATGCGGTGTTATGTGTGTATTTGCATGTCATTTAGACGACTGAGGCGGGTTTTGGTCTCTTTTTCAGCTTTTTGCCTAGCTGTTGGCAATTCTGGAAAATGGGCAGATAACTCGGCATCCGTATATTAGAATCGAATCCCGTAAGTTGCAACATGTGCCTAACGCCTATGTGGTGCTATGTGTGTGTTTGCATGTCATTTAGACGACCGAGGTGGATTTTGGTCTCTTTTTCGGCTTTTTGCCTAACTGATGACAATTCTTGCAAACGGGCTGATAACTCGGCATCCGTATATCGGAATCAAGTCCTGTAAGTTTCAACACGTGCCTAATGCCTATGCGGTGCTATGTGTGTGTTTTTGTGTCATTTAGACGACCGATACGGGTTTTGGTCTCTTTTTCAGCTTTTTGTCTAACTGTTGATAATTCTTGCAAATAGACTGATAACTCGGCATCCGTCTTTCAGAATCGAGTCCCATAAGTTGCAACACGTGTCTAATATCTATGTGGTGCTATGTGTGTGTTTGATACACAACTTTATATAAGTAATATAATTACAAATTTCATAAGTTAAATAAAGAAATACATCAATAATTATTTTTACATGTCGAATATGTGGTGGGAAGATGTTGGCCAAGACAACCGCACATACACGGATGGCCTCCTCCTGTACTACACCCATGAGGTCGTCAGCGGCAGCTGTAGGATCTATGGAGCCGTGGACAACCTCCTGAGCCAGGTGGTAGATCCGCTCGCGTGATGGTGCGCCTAACTGCATAACACTGCTCGCCATGCACCCCTCTATAATCCGCCAGAGGAAATCGTCGGATAATGAAGGGTCGGCGCCCGATCCACTAGCACCACTACCTGCAGTGGGTGGGCACCACAGAGATCTCGCAGAAAGGACTAAGGTGTAGGCTGGGACATGGAGAATGCCCATAACTCTACCCTTCTTCGGTCCCCTTGTAGCCTGTAGCTAGTCCTCCATCTCCTCATCCGCACGCGTAGAATCATCGACTAGAGTGTCACCTCTCTGGCTACTCTGGGCCACAGCAAGGTCCTCGAATCGTCGCTGAAAAAAAACACATTAATAGATGATACGCAAAATATAAAACAAAAAAATACAAAAGAATGTCTGAATTTTAAATACATACTAAATAAGAGAATTAAATAACTTACAGCAATGTGTTCTGCCTCAGGTGATATATAACCACCTTCACCTTTCTTCTGGTGGGCGTGCCACCAAAACTCCAAGCAGGAGGGTGCATGCTTTAGACTCACCTTGAGTCTCTCCCGGTAGAGATCGTACGACTGAGACCCCGTGCAGTGCAGGAGACGACTCTGCTGTCAGGCAGCTGTACGTTGCGCCGACATCTTCTTGAAGGCCTCGCCGTCCCAAATGTTGCACATATAGTCCCACAATGCAGCAGAGATGAAATCTGGTCGGACATTCTAAGTGTTTGTCCATCAGCCATCTTCGTCTGGGCCTTCGTCTTCCAGTCATGGACCCACTTGTGCCAATTCATTTCCAAGTATTTATGTAGAATAGTCATGCCATGGGCTTCCTACTCGTCCTCAAAGCGGTAATATCTTTGCACATTACACATTAAGAAACTTAGTAGACAACATAAATCAAACTAACATATGAATGCATATAAAACTAACCTATATATGACTAAGGAATGACATCTTACCCTAAACTCAGCAATAATCAGCTAGCGTGTGCGGTCATCCACATCCGCCTACCTCATCCACGGGCTTGAAAATCGATTGCGGACGATCCCAAGCAACGTGTTCCTCGGCATCGCGTCAAGGATACTACAATTGAAATTAATAAGTTTGCAAATTACAAAGAATATATAAGAACTAAATACTTATGTCAATACTATATAGGACTATGAAATTACCTATTAGTCCCAACATGATAAATAATCGGCGCCTGAGGGGGATTCCATAGCAAGCCACATGCTAGTCCCCGCGGAGGCCTACGACGATCACCTATATAGTGAAATACATCATTATTTATATAAACGAATATAATGTCAATACTATATAAAATAAAAATAATAAGATATATCCCAACAAAACATGTAATTATACCTGATGACCCGGCCTGTTCATCACCCCCACTACCTCCGCAGCCCCCACGACCTGCACGCCCACCACAATCGTCATGTGGTGTACGCGACATATGTATATATACTGTCAAATTGGGTTCCAAACCTCCTTTAAGAGCCAAGACAAACATTACTTACCATTTCCATTTAGTTGAACCACTATCTTTTGATTGATTTTGATCCGCGTACTTGTTATTTAGATATATTTTTCATAACATCTATTGATTTGCTCTTGATTACTATGATTGGATATTAATATCATTCATACCTAATTAGTCTAACAACATGTTGAGATTTGACTTCATATGATTAGATTGAATGTTAAGCTTCTTTATTATTAAAAAAACTCATATTTTAATAGCTCAAGTACACATAATATGTCTCATATAGTTCTGAAATTTTGTATACAAATTAAAATGGTTTTAGAATGTACAAGGAATGGTCTAAGCTCAAACCACTTTCATCTCAACCTTATTCTTTATGAACTCAAGCTTAACCCAAGGCTTGAAAGCTACTAGTGAGAACAAAAAACTTAACCCCCAAAGAATAAAAATTAGAAATAAACGAAAGATTCGTTTAAACAAGACATAGAGCACGCACAGTACAACACTGAATATACAACAACAAAAGGTGCGAATAGCTTACAACACAACGAGAGATGGGTGCATTTATTCACATTTAAAAACTAAAATAGTAATGGCATACGGAATTGACCTGGGACACAAATATTCTCAACAAAAGATGGTAGCACACAGAAATTAACCATCACACGCACATAGAAATATATATACAATGTACATAACAATACGCTACAAAATGGTACATAGATTTATCTCTATGTACATAACAATAATACAGATATGTACAAAATATCAAACAATAAGCAAAATGAAAAGGCAAGATTTTTTTTTTACAAATCCTACAAAACTAAAAACAGAATGCAAGACCAACCTGGGATTCAGGCTCCAAAATCCACTTAACAATCTCAATGTGAGATCCGGAAATTATGAAATGAAAGTATTCAATTTTCTTATAATTATTATTTTATTTTGTAAATGGTTAAATTGATAAAAGGTTAAAGTTAAGGGTGATATGTGAAAATTTTTACAAAGTAAGCAAGTTGTTATAAAATATTCGTTTGGTCAGAGAATATTCTTTTTATCGGGAAATATCCGTACGACGGCACAATCATTGGTGGACCCCACAATGGAAGTATTGTCGTAGTTAGAAAACGACATAATTATCTTTTTATAAAAATAACGGCGAAAGTGTTACCGTTAAAACTGTTAAACTGCCCGGTAGTAAAAGTACAGTAATACGCGTGGTTGGATAGTAGCACACGGTATTGATTATTGATGCTTACGTAAGAAGTCACTCACTTATATTCAATTATTGCTATAGTAATTGTTGCATCATATCTCTCATATTATTGATTCAATTATTGTCACAGTATCATCTGCATAATATGTTATATTATTAAATCAATAATTGAGACGGCAAAGTTATTCATATTATTATTTGCAATATTGACAATGTCTAGAAGTTCTGTCAAGGAGAGGTTTGGTCACCTAATTGCGCACCAATAAGGAGAAATCCTTATCGGAAAGCCCCCTCTTTCCTGGGAACGACCTAGTTATTAAATATTATGAATTATAATATTAATGATGAATAAGTTTGTGTTGATTAAAGATGAAATTGATAGTTCCATTGTGTTGGGTTTATTAGTGTTAGTGGAAATCGACATCTATTCCGATAATAATTGATGTCTGGAGGTTATATTGACCAATCAGGTAATTAATCAGATAAATGAGCAATTAATTGCTACTAATTCACATGTTTATAACTATTTGTTCACATTTGTACTATTGAGTCACATGAATGTACTATTAGGGGAGGTGGTGCAAGATTGATAATACTTGCATGACTAAATTAAAAATGGAGGTATAGATGAAGGTATTATACTGTAATTATTTTTTTCACATGATTTACTATTAGGGGAGGTGATGCAAGTTTGATAATACTTGCAGGACTAAATTAAAAATAAAGGAAAAGAGGAAGGTATTATACTGTAATATTTCGAGCCCCAAAATGTGCAATTATTGAAACTATATTTTCCTATAAATAGAAGTTTATTCCTTCATTATTTTTCACCAATTCACTAAAGCTATAGGGCAATTATTATAGAGAGAAATTATAGAGAGAAAGAAGAAAAGAAGTCTGTTATAACGCCCGAGAATTTCGAATTTTGAATGAATTAAATTTTTATTTGATTATGTGAATTAAATGAATTTAATTGATTTATTATGTGAGTAAGATGTTCGAAGGTCGTTCTATGACCTAGAATATACGGATGTGGTTAATATTCTGGCTTTGTGCTAGTATTAATGGTTGTGAATTATCAAGACAAAAACGAAGGTTTTCTGAGAATATTTGCGTAAAAACACTATTCATCCGATTTCGTTCGGAGCTAGGGTTTGAAATTTCGAGAAACGCGTAATGATAGAATACAAAGATAGTATGGAATATTCAATAATAATTCCGTTATGGCAAACGAAATTTTCACTTGCAGACGTAAAACCTAAGGGTTTATGAAAGAGGTTTCCGAAAGGGAAATGCAATGCGTATAGTCGTTTCGAATATTATATGTATGGAATACGAGTATTATACTAGTATAAATACGAGTATGGTATGAAGAATAGTAAGACGTATAATATGAATATCGTATGAGTATTAGACGAAGAGAATACATATGTTATACGCGTAGAATAACGAGACGTATTAATGGAGTATGAGTTAAGGGTTTGTTATAATTATTTGGACTTAAACCAATATCAAGCCCAATGAATTAAGTATACAAGCCCAAATTGAGGCCCAACGATAAATAAAGTCAAGCCCAATCTAAAGAATTAAATTGCGGGTCGAATCGGTGGGTCATGGGATGGGTAAAACTCATGGGGCAACCCATGGTATGATCCACAAGGGAGTGGGCCGGCCATTTGGTGGCCAAGCAAGGAGACAACTTGCTCACCAAGTACTTTACTTGGTGACAAAGTTGCAAAGGAGGTGCAATAGTAAGGAGGTGGAGGAATTGGACCATTTTTCCCTCCTTTTTGGTTTTCTATATATACAAAGCTAGAGTTGGCCATTTTGTTGTTTTACAAAGCTTGTCCAACTATATAAAGAGAGAGAAAGAGCTAGAATCATATAATCCTTCTACTTCCAAGCAAACCTTTATACGTTTGTCAAGAACGTGAATTACTTCAAAGGTAAATTCTCATAAACCGTAATCTTCATCTTTTTCGATTTCTTTCTCGTAGAAGAATCGTAGATTGGTAGAGCATGTTTATTGAGGAGATATAAGGATGCCTATTAATGACTAATCATTGATAGGTCATGACCAAATAAAAATCGTAAGTGTTTACGTGAGTTAAAATCGTAGAAAGTCTTGAACATTAACTTAGTTATGAATGAACGTTTTGAAAACCATTATAACTAAGGAATGTGCCTATTGTTTGGTTAGGATGACTATGATGAATCAATGGAGTTTTCCATTTGATTTGGCTTATAGAACACGAGTAACGAAGTTATGACAAATTTTGCAAAAATAGATGTTAAAACGTCGAAAACGTAAAAAGCCCGGATTAAAGGTTAAAAGTTGTCGTGTGACTTGAAAACGATGGTTTCTAATGTCAACACGTGAAATAAGGTAATTAAGAGTCGTTGGCGAAAGAATCGTCGCATTCTGACTTATAACGAAGAAAACGAGTATTGAACGGTCGAAAACGTTAAACGAACGTTTAAAAATGAACTCAAAGGTGAATTCCGAGTTAACGGATTCGAAAATGTGAAATTCTTATATTAACACGTAAAGGATGTGATTTGTGACTTGTAGGCTTTCGAATGGGTCAATTCGGATGTAAAACGAATAAATTAGGAAGCCGGGAGTTTCGTTAGAAAAAGTGGACTGTTTTGGCTAACTGGTGCACAGACTCGGCGCCGCAGCGCCAAAACCAGTACAAAGTGGTGGCGCCGCAGCGCCAGACTCGGCCGAGTACCCTGCTAACTCACGCCGCAGCGCCACTAGAATACATAGGATGTCGCGCCGCAGCGCCGACAGTAGGAAAATGTTGACCAAGTTAGGTTTTGTTCCATTTGAATGTAGACCTAAAGTAAGACATTGAAGGTACTTAATGTACATTATAAGACTTGCCTTAAATCACTTATAAGGTGTTAATATAAGAAGATCTAGTAAGGTTTAATAGAAATTAAACGAAGAACGCGAAGACGTAATAAGTAAACCGTGAATGACGTTCAACGTTGGTATTTAACCAATAATGATCGACTGTCGGTTATGGACGTAAGAACGTTAATGAGACGTAACAAAGTATAGGAAGTCGAATCGACCTTAATAATGAAGTTAATTCAAATAAGACATAGAAGAGAAAGAAGTTGGTTAGAACCGTAAAGTTAGTTTATTTGATAACTAATTACATTGTGCTATGTGAATATATCATGTAGATCCTGTAAAGACTGAGAATAGTTGAATTGTATATTCGAAGACGCTTGAAGGCAAGTCTTTCTTAAACACTTGTCTAACCTTTGTGTTAGCCAAGTTTTACGTGATGCATGTTATACAATGCATGAATGGTTTTAAAGAAAGAGTCGATGCCTGCCTTAATTCGGCTAGACAAGTATTGAAGAATGGATGGATTTGTTTACCAGTTTGTTGATATAGAACTATTAACGCTATCCTATGCCAAGTATTTGGTACGGATGAGAAGGTAAGTTTGTCTATGTACAAACAAAAGTATTTTTCATCGATTATTCGATGGGCACACGAGGTTGCCAAATGTTGAACGTAAATACGTTTAACGTAAGAGTGTTGATCAACATAGAGTACAATAGGCTGATCACCTAGAAGTGCTCATAAGTAAAGACGGGTGGATGGCCTTAGTGCCAGATATCCTTTTCAAGTATGAAAACGAAAAGAGTATGTTCATGGTCTATTGACCGGTTCATCAATTCTAAGATATTATATATACTTTGGAATTGTTGTTATGACATGAGAAGTACTAGTCAAATGTTTCGTAGTGCTTCGTAGATAATTGTTCAAATATGGAATTAAAGCATGTACATGTTATTGTGATATTCATATGATTCTTTGTTAAGACTTGCTGAGCTAGTTATGCTCATTCTTGCTTGAACCATATATTTGCAGCTAAAGTCGAATGAACTGAGAGTTTTAAGAGAGATAAAGGCAAGGCTAAGATGGACAATTAATCGTCCTGTAATAGATTAGTGTATTTATATGTAATATACTTATGAAGAACAACGAATGTATTCAGTTAATGGACCTGGGAAAGGATTTATTACAAATGTAATATAAAGATAGTAATTACACTCATTTTGTTGTTATCTCAATGGAATGATTGTATGGATTGTAGTATCAGGGAGCACCATCTGTTGGGTTGGAAGATACCCGGATTTAGGGGCGTCACATCTGCTACCTCACTATTCTAGTATCCAGTTTTCTTCTGAGGTAAGGGATATTATTATTATAGTAAGGAGTATTATTTCTTTCGTATTCATGAAGAGAGCTATTGTTATTCCATTCTTTATTATTATGTTGGAATAACCTGTCTATGCGAAGTACTGCATACATGGTGAAATTCTTCTGTTATTCCATTCTTTATTATTCTGTTGGGATATCCTGTCTGTGCGGATTACGCATGACCTGGTTCCATTCTTTATTATTCTATTGGAATATCCTGTCTGTGCGGATTACGCATGACCTGGTTACATTATTTATTATTCTGTTGGAATAACATGTGTGACGCCCCCAAAATTAGGTATACATCACCCATCTTGAGTCGCCAGATACATGGTACATAATTCAAATACAACTTAATAATACAATTATCGTGTACAATACGACAAAACATAAACTGTGAGTTTGAATACAAATATTGTCTACTAGAGAGTATACAAACTCAAAAAGAGTCCTCATTACAATTATTATCACACTATATCACAGAATAGTGAGGACTACTAATGCACCATCTAGGACCATCACTCCGTTCCCCGACTCGACCCAGCTAAATTCTCATTTCCTGAAGAGAACAGTGAAAGAAAGGGTGAGCTCAACTAGCCTAGTAAAAAATATTATGACTAAGATAAGGCAGAATAAATTATCATTAGCCTTAAACAGTGATAAACTGATACAATATAACAAACATCAAGTTTAACTGCAGCGGAACAAGCAATCCATTAAAAGAGTCAAGTAGAAAATAAAATCTACTATCTTTTATGATTTAAAAGGTTTTTCATCACTTTTATCGCTGGGACTCAGCTTAATAAATAATCCACATCATCGAATCACCCCTGCACTACGGCCAAGGATATTCTTTAGTATCACGACCATAATTATCCATGCACTACGGGCCAAGAATATTTGTGTATTTATTAATGGTCATGATCATGCCAACAACTGTCCATCAATGCACTACGGGCCAATGAAGACTTTTACCACATTATTTGTAACATTACGGTCATGATTACACCGGATAATCCCTGGTCATAATCATACCAAGTCCATCTATGCACTACAGGCCACAGATGACTTTCAATAAATTATAAACATGAGGATGATGAGAATGATATAAGAATTCAATAAAACAAGTTCAAGAATTAATTTATCCAGGAACCAATAACGTCCAAACTGTCAACATGATACTGCTTTGTAGAGTAAAATTCGAGAATGCTCAGAAGAATATTTCCATGAAAAGATACTGGATGAAGCGTAAATATCAAGGATATTCCACTAATTTTATGGAGCATAGAAGTCAAAGTTTTAACCAACTGAGTATAATAAAGAATGGAATAACAAAAGAAATTACCATGCATGCGATAGACCGCACAGGCAGGTTATTCCAACAGAATAATAAATAACGGAACCAGGTCCGGCGTAAAACGTACAGACAGGATATTCCAATAGAATAATAAAGAATGGAACCAGGTCCGGCGTAAAATACACAGACAGGATATTCCAACAGAATAATAAAGACTAGAATAACAGAAGAATTTGACCAAGTATAGGGTAGCCCGCGTATACAGGTTATTCCAACAGAATAATAAATAATGTAATAACAGAAGTTCTCTTCATGAATACAAAAGAAATAACACCCCTTACATTAGTAGGAGATTGAATACTGCAGTAGTGTAGTAACAGAATACTCTTCTTCTTTCTCTCTTATTCTCTCTATACTTTCTCTCTCTATAACTTGAATGAATTCGTGAAAAATAATGAAGAACTAGGCCTCTATTTATAGAAGATTTCTAGCTAAGCACTTGCAATGTGAAAAGGCAAGCGGCTTCACGACTGGTGATGTGAAAAGAAAAGTGGTTTGACGCCTATAATGTGAAACACCAAGTGGTTTGACGCCTGTAATGTGAAACACCAATTGGTTCGACGCCTGTAATATGAAACGGCAAGTGGTTTGACGTCTGGTAAAGGTAATTACTATTGGCGAAAGAGACTCTTAGATAATGACATATGGGCCCCCATAGAATAACCAAATTTACCACAAACGTCTCATAATAGACTCTTTATATACATCAAGGATTGAATAAATATTACCACAAATTATTTTATTTTTAATCAACACATATTTAATCTTTCAACAATTATTAATCCTTAATATTATAACTTGTCGTCTCAATTATTGATTTAATAATACAACATATTATACAGATGTTACTGTGACAATAATTGAATCAATAATATAAGAGATATGATGCAGCAATTATTGTAGCAATAATTGAGTATAACTTAGTGACTTCTCACGTAAGCATCAATAATCAATACCGTGTGCTACTATGCAACCACGCGTATTACTGTACTTTTACTACCGGGTAGTTCAACAGTTTTAACGGTAACATCTCCGCCGTTATTTTTATAGAAAGCTAATTTTGTCATTTTTTAACTACGACAATGCTTCCGTTGTGGGGTCCACCAATGATTGTGTTGTCGTACGAATATTCCCTAACAAAAAGAATATTCCCCGACCAATCGAATATTATATAACCACTTGCTTACTTTGCAAAATTTGTAAATATTACCCACAACTATAACATTATATCAAATCAACACCATAATATTCAAAAATATAATTCGAGAAAATTATTCTTTATTCATAAAAGTTGGGGTCTTACAACATGTCTGTGCGATTTATCGCACGCATGGTGAATTCTTCTGTTATTCCATTCTTTATTATTCTGTTGGAATAACCTGTCTATGTGGATTACCACATGCATGGTGAATGATCCTTCGTATTCATTCTTTATTAAATTGTGGAAATGATCTGTATACGTGGATTAACGCATGGCGGGTGAAAATCCATTTGCAGTTTCGTATATTCTATTATACTCGTATGAGATATCATTTCTTTTGTACTCGTCATGGAATATCATTTTCTTTGGTATTTTTTTTATGAGTTACTATTCACGGGTTACTATTCACTCTAGTATTATTCACTCGGGTATTCGGGCCACTTTTCGTGTCAGAGTACTATTCACGAGTTACTATTTACGTGTTACTATTCACCCAAATTACTATTCACCTGAATATTATTCACTCAGGTATTTGGGGTACTTTTCATGTTGGGGTACTATTCACGAGGTACTATTCCCGAAGTACTATTCATAGGGTACTATTGCAGGGTACTATTTACAGGGTAACTCTTCATACGTTAAATCTTCCTCTATCTCGTCTGGTTCTAACTCAATAATGTGGTTCGGGTCTTTCACATATTTACGCAACATAGATATGTGAAAAATATTATGAACACGAGACATACTTGGCGGTAAGGCAAGTCTATAGGCCACAGTTCCTACTCGATCGAGGATTAAAAATGGGCCGATGAATCGAGGATTGAGCTTTCCTCTCTTTCCAAATCTCGTAACTCCTTTCCATGGAGCAACACGTAACAACACATGATCTCCTATATCGAATTCCACATCCTTTCGATGAAGATCAGCATAACTCTTTTATCGATCTTGTGAGGTTTTTATACGTTGCCGGATCGTTTGAATATTTTCGTAGTCATACTCCCAACTCCGGTCCCAACAACGTTGCTTCACCCACCTCATCCCAGCATACTGAAGAACAACACTTTCTTCCATACAACGCTTCGAATGGAGCCATGCCAATACTTGCTTGATAACTGTTGTTGTAGGAAAACTCCACCAATGGTAAGAACTTGTACCAACTTCCCTTGAAATCAAGGACACAGAGTCTTAATAGATCTTCAAGAGTTTGAATAGTCCTCTCCAACTGTCTGTCCGTCTGAGGATGATATGCCGAGCTAAATCGTAAGTCTGTGCCCATAGCTTTTTGCAAACTAACCCAAAATCGTAAAGTGAATCTTGGGTCTTGATCAGAAACTATGGATACCGGCATACCATGCAGTCTTACAAACTCATTTATGTACAAACGAGCAAGACGTTCAAGTGTATAAGTGTCTCGTATAGGTAAGAAATGAGTAGACTTGGTCAACCTATCAACAATGACCCAAATCGCATCTATGCCTTAAGAAACTTTAGGAAGACCGGTAACAAAATCCATGGTAATGTGCTCCCACTTCCATTCTGAAATTTCAAGTGGTTGCAATGGACCTTTTGGTACTTCATGCTCCGCTTTAACTCGGTGACAAGTTAGACACCTTGAGATAAACAGTGCTATCGATCTCTTCATATTGCTCCACCAAAATGTATGACGAAGATCATGATACATTTTGGTACTCCCAGGATGGATTGCAAATGGTGTAGTGTGCGCCTCCATCATAATTTTATACTTAATATCAGGGTCGTTAGAAACACAAAGTCTGGAGTTGACTCGAAGTATTCCTTCTTCATCAATTCTTGCTTCCGGCATAGCACCTTCTTGCACTTTCTTCCTCATACGCATCAGCTCCATGTCTGTAGCTTGAGCAGCTTTAACTTTATCGATTAAAGTTGGTTCTACTCGTATATTCGCCATCATCACATGGGCCCCTGGAGTCTTTAACTCTATCTCCATCCTTTGCAAGTCACATAAAATAGGCCTATGCGTTGACAATATCGCACTCGTACTTGCATATGATCTTCTACTCAATGCGTCAGCTACCAAGTTTGATTTTCCAAGATGGTATTGAATGGTATGATCATAATCTTTCAACAGTTCAAGCCAACGTCGTTGTCGCATGTTGAGTTCTTTTTGAGTGAAGAAATATTTGAGGCTTTTATGATCCGTAAAGATCTCCACTTTCTCCTCATATAAGTAATGCCTCCAAATTTTAAGTGCAAAGACAACAGCTGCTAACTCTAGATCATGAGTAGGATAATTCCTCTCATATTATTTGAGTTGTCGCGAGGCATAGGCTATGACTTTCCCATGTTGCATGACAACACATCCCAGCCCTCTGCCCGAAGCATCACTGTAGATGACAAATCCCTCCAAGCCAGATGGTATTGTCAGAACAGGTGCCGAAATGTGTCTCCTCTTGAGTTCTTGAAAACTCTTCTCACATTCTTCGCTTCAACCGAACTTTGTATCTTTCCGAGTTAGCTAAGTTAATGGTGTAGTGATTCGAGAAAATTCTTCCACGAATCTCCGATAATAACCAGCTAAACCGAGAAAGCTACGTACTTCGGTCACTGATTTAGGTTGCTCCCAGCTTTGAATAGCTTCAATCTTTGCCGGGTCAACAGATATTCCATGACTTGATACTACATGCCCATGGAATGCTAATTCCTCAAGCCAGAACTCGCATTTCTTCAACTTAGCATAAAGCTTGTATTCACGAAGCTTTTGGAGTGTCAGCCTCAAGTGTTGCTCATGATCTTCATGGATTTTGGAATAAATAAGGATGTAATCAATAAAGACGACCACAAAGTGATCCATATATTCCTTGAATACTCGGTTCATCATATCCATGAAGGCAGCAGGAGCATTAGTCAATCCAAAGGACATGACTAGGAATTCATAATGCCCGTACCGAGTTCTGAAAGCCATCTTTGGAATGTCATCGGTTCTAATCTTCAATTGGTGATATTCGGAACGAAGATCAATCTTTGAAAAGAATTTGGCTCCTTGCAACTGGTCAAACAGGTCATCAGTACGTGGCAATGGGTAACTATTTTTGATGGTGACATGATTCAACTCCCGATAATCAATACAAAATCCCATACTCCCATCTTTCTTCTTCACGAATAGAACATGAGCACCCCAAGGAGACGTACTAGGACGAATAAAGCCAATGTCTAACAATTCCTACAGTTGGGTCTTTAACTCCTGAAGTTCAATAGGAGCCATTCGATATGGGGCTTTGGAAATGGGTTTGGTACCAGGTTCAAGGTCGATACAAAATTCAATTTCACGCTCTGGGGGTAGGCCAGGAAGTTCTTCAGGGAATACGTCAGGAAATTTATTAACAATAGAAATATCGTTCAAAACTGACGTATTTTTATTTAAATTTGTGACATGAGCTAAGAAAGCTTGACATCCGTTTTTCAATAAACGAATAACTTTATGGCTTGAAATGACCGTGATTGATTTTAATGGTTTAGTCACTTGAATTCGCATAATAGGTTGGTCAGGAATATGAAAGCTAACAACCTTACGAAAATAATCAATTTTTGCATGATGAGTAGTTAACCAATCAATCCCTAGAATCACGTCAAATGCAAGTATTTCTAATGAAATAAGATCGACATGTAATGTGAGGGAACTAATTTGAACCAAACAAGACTTATAAACAGTGGATGCAATGAAGGTTTCTCCCAACGGAGTTTCCACAGATAAGTCAAAGTCTAATTTCTCCGGAGTCAAATTTAATCGTTGAGCGCAAGTAGGAGAAATAAAAGAATGGGTAGAACCGGTATCAAATAAAGTATAGACTTCGATAGAGTTTATGATAAGTTTACTCGTGATGACCTCATTCGGGTTCCTTGCTTTCTGGGAGGTCACAACAAACGCTCTCCCTTGCACTACCGGTTTTGACTTTTCTGGGACGGCCTTTGGTGCCTCCATCCTAGCTGAACTTGTCTTCGGTGAACGACAAAATCGGGCTAAGTGACCTTCTCTTCCACAATTATAACATGCTTTGGACGGCATCGCGTAGTTTGGACTGATGTGCCCCTCCCCTCCACATTTGAAGCATATGATAGGTGGTCATTCTACTTCCTTAATGACAGGTGCTGGTGCTGGTGCTGGTACTGGTGCTGGTGCTGACGTCTTTCCATAATTGTTGAATCTCCTCTTCTTGAAATGTCCATTCTTATTGTTTTGGCTCTGATTACCATCGAAGTGGTTACCACTTCTGGCCTGTTGATTTCCTCCACGCTTGTTGTCACCGCTTCGATGACTGCTCTCACTGGTATTATCATTTTGCCGGCTGCTCTCTTTTTGTGACAACCCCAAAATAGGTCCATTCCATCCAACCCATTCTGAGTCGCCAAATACATGGTACAGAAAACAACTACAACTTTATGACAACAATTGTGGTGCAAAATACAACAACACATATGCTATGAGTTTGGATACAAATATATACCAACTGTGACTCTCATCCCAACCTTGGATAGCACGTCACAATGACACCTTACATAAAGGTATAGTCAAAAACTGTTTTAGAAATTAGAATCTTTGGGAAGTGCTCAAGAAAACCTTCGTACATTGGAGGCCATGCGTCTAGGTTATGATAGATATCATATGGCCACAGAATTATCCTTGGTTGACCCAATAGACCCCAAAGAAAAATGAGAAGATTACTATCATATTCTTCTCAATGGTGAGTCTTCTCTTGACATATCATTATCTCCACTGTCTCTAATTGAGAATTATACTTCAAACAAACACCAAGATTATATAGGTAGTGCTCGTAAATATACTCAGCAAGTGGATGAGCACAACCCTGTCTTATGATGACGCGAGGTTGTATGTCTTTAGACATCTTGTATGATAGTGGCAAAACACCCTTACAACGTTGAGTTCACCTCACCCTCAATAGTTATAGACCACCGTTCTATTCCCCTTTTATCCCCCACTCGACCCAGCTACACTTTTATTACCTGAAAAGGAATTGTGAAGCAAAAGGGTGAGCACAACTAGCTCAGTAAAGAATATCATGACTAAAGATAATTAAATTATCAATAGCCTTCATCAGTAATAATTCAGAGATTTATAACATATGGTAGATGATAAAACTTTTCAACCATAGTTGCAGCGGAACGAGCAATCCATTAGAAGAGTCAAATAGACAATAAAGTCTATTATCTTCTCCATGTTAAAAGTCCACCAACAATGTTTTACCATGTAGCATCAATCAACAGTTCCTTTCCACAATCATATGAATAACTCATAATCATAATTGTGATTCTAAATTCCTCTTCACACCCAGGACGAAGATAATTTTCATCACATGTCTTTACCGGAAACATCAAAGATCATGGTTATACCAAACCACAGTTCCTGTTTATAATCATACTAACAATTTCATCTTTGCACTACGGGCCAAAGATATTCATCAACAGACCATCTTTGCACTACAGGCCAAAGATATTCAACAATAGGTCATCTTTGCACTACGGGCCAAAGATATTCATCAACAATTCATCTTTGTACTACAGGCCAAAGATATTTCTCAACCGTTCATATTTGCACTACAGGCCAAATATATTCATCAACAGTTCATATTTGCACTACAGGCCAAATACATTAATATATCAAAGAAATATATAATCATTTCAGAATTATACAAACAATAATTATAATCATGTTGATCAATTCACCTTTGCACTTTAGCTAAAGATATTCAATTATAAATTTAATGGTCATGATCATACCAGTCACAATTCAACTTTTCACTACTGGCCAAAGTGAACCCTAGTCATGATCATACCAATAATCTACCCATCTTTACACTCTAGTGAAAGAGAATTTCAACATCAGGGTTATAAAAATGTTATATATGATAATAAAATCAATATAATCAACATATAGACTTAATCTCAAGAGTAATATTCATAACTCAACTATAATTTGGTTAGAAAAAGAAACCAATTTTGTCATGAATAGTAACTCATGAATAGTAACCCATGAATAGTAACTCGTGAATAGTAATCCCGACACAAAAACTTAGAAATTTCACAATAAAATTCATACCAATATTTCGATATAATGATATTGAAATAATAACATTTCTTAAACTTATAAACAATTTATTTTAATTGTTTACACTTTACTAAAATAATACATTTAATCATTCTAAAATGCCAAAATCATAAGATTTCATCACCAATAACCAAAACCCTCATCAAAAATCTGCATATACCACATATATGATTCTCAAACCATAAAATCATATTTTTCAATTTTCTTCCTTCACATAACATATTTAATTCCTTTATTCATAACTAGACCATTTTCATGAAAAATACCAAATCAGTTCTAGAAATATTTCTTTTCTGGAATTTATCAGGATATAGTCCCATGTTGAACATATATTTTTTCCAGAATTTTTAAAATATATTTACTATTTTTCATATGGCCAAAAATGCCGAATATTTAGACATTTATCATAAATTGTACTTTTATCCAAAAATTCTGAAATTTACAGAGTATACTTCTATCATATACATGTACTCCCAATAAAAATTTCATCAATTTTGGAGTTAACCACAAGGAGTTATAAAGGTTTTCTTTTAAAATAGTCTTTTCCCATAAAATTCATAACTCATAATCTATACATCCAAAAATTATCATTTTTGGACACAATCTAGAAAACTCATCAAATTATCATTTCAAATTTTTCCAGAATTTTTGAAGGTCAAAAAAATTACGAAACTTAAAATCATAATAACTCTTAAAATCCCTTACTATCCCTTACTATCCCTTACCTCAAAAGAGCAGCACTTCTGACTGGATATCGAATATGACGCTGAAGGAAACTTGCACTGAAGAATATCAACTCACCAAGTATCTAAATACTCACAAAATACACCCGATAATCTAGAGAGAGAAAGAGAGAAAACTTGTTTCTGGTGTGATTTTCAATTCTAACTTAGCCATCTATTTATAGGAAAATGTTAGCACGCCAAAGCAGACTTAACCTGCAACCTGATGGCTTTATCTGCTACTATTCCCACCCACCACATTTAAAAATTCAATTGAGCACATTTCTCACCAACCAAAAGTGGAGCCCACCAATTCTAGAATTTTCCACCAAAATCATTTATAACCTACTTTCCGAATCAGTCACCTCTTAAAATTCATAACAAATTATACGCTCATTTTTAACGGTTCAAAATTTATGGACATATACTCAACTTATATATGTATAACATATCCAAAAATTACAACGATCCAACGGTCAGATTAAATATTATAACTCACACAATAAAGTTGTAATAACACCGATTTGATCTTTTAATACCTCCAATCTGACAAAATACTGATAAAACCCCTCAACATTAACTCCTTCATTTATAACCACATAAATAAACTCATCATTTATATCCACATCAAATAAATATTTCCTTATCATATAAATTAATAATTAATTATTCACAAATAATATTACAGAATCACAATTATGACAACCAGGCCGTTCCCAGGAAAGAGGGGGCTTTCCGATAAGGATTTCTCATTACTGGCGCGCAATTAGGTGACCAAACCTCTCCTTGACAGAACTTTTTAGACATTGCCAATAATGTTATCGAATAATATTATTCAAATAATACGAATTATTGATCTGATAATGGGAAATACTGTGCAATGACAATTATTGAAACAGCAATAATATAAACTATCAACGAAGCAATTATTGAACCAATAAAATAGAATATTGAACAGTAATTACTGTAACAATTATTGAGTAGTGCCTTCTTACGTAAGGATCAATAATTCGAAAATACTGTGCAATACAGTGTGCTACTGTGCAACCATGCGTATTACTGTATTTTAACCACTAGGTATTCCAACAGTGTTAACGGTAACAATTACGCCATTTATTTATAAAAACTCAAATTTGTCATTTTCTTCATCCGACAATTATTCTGTTATGGGGCCCACAAATGATTGCGCCGTCGTACGGATATTCCCGACAAAAAGAATATTCCACTACCAAACGAATATTCCCTGACAACAATGAATATTTTATAGCCACTTGCGTATTTTGTAAAATTTCCATATTTCACCCATAACTTTAAACTTTTATCAATTTAACCATTTAATGAATAATAATTATAAGAAAAATTGAATACTTTTGTTTCATAAAATACGGGGTCTTACACTTTTGGTTGCGTTGACTCGTTATCGTGCTCCACTAACTGAGCCATATTTACAACATCTGAATACAAACACAGTTTATGAGAAATAAGATGTTGACGTATCTCCGACTTCAAACCTCTTAAAAATATCCGCGTCATTCTTTCTTTATTATCCACCAAATGGGACGTAAACCGGGACAACTCGGCAAACTTTGCTTCGTACTGCGACACGGTCATATTATTCTGTTCTAACTTGATGAACTCCACCTCCTTCATGTGACGAATACTTTCGGGAAAGTACTTGTTGTTGAATAGTTCTTGGAACTTCTCCCAAGACATTTTCAGTGCGGCAAGTTGAGTACGTTTTACCGATTCCCACCAATAATCTGCCTCTCCTCGCAACATAAAGGCAGCAAAGGGAACTTTTTACTCCTCGGAGCATCCCAAGACATCAAATATCTTGGTGATCTGCTTTATCCATGCTTCCGCCTTAAGTGGTTTTGGCTCTCCAATAAACTCCGGTGGTCCCAGCTCCTTGAACTGTTTAGCGGTGACCGTCCGAGAGTTTCCAGTGTTTCCACCTACATTTTGGACAGGAGCCGCTCTCGCCTACTGTTGCATGAATTGCATAAAGCCTCTGAGCATTTGATCATTCATCATTTGGTCAGTATTGTTGTTTGCATGAGGATTGTCGCCTTCCTGATGCATATTATCCTGATTATTGATATGTGGTGAATCAACGGTCGCATGTGCTCCATTGCTATTCTCAACATTCTCAGATGTCATTTTCAGATACTGCCACAAAACAAAGGTTAATTGACATTTAACATATTATCCCTAAATTCTTACCGACCAATTAAATATCACATAAACTTAGGTAGGTCATACTAGCAAAGGAATTCCCCGTCTCTCCCCTCCTAGTACAATTCTCATATCTTAGTCAGGGATCATATCCCTAAGCTTTGATACCAACTGTGACGCCCCCAAAATTAGGTATACATCACCCATCTTGAGTCGCCAGATACATGGTACATAATTCAAATACAACTTAATAATACAATTATCGTGTACAATACGACAAAACATAAACTGTGAGTTTGAATACAAACATTGTCTACTAGAGAGTATACAAACTCAAAAAGAGTCCTCATTACAATTATTATCACACTATATCACAGAATAGTGAGGACTACTAATGCACCATCTAGGACCATCACTCCGTTCCCCGACTCGACCCAGCTAAATTATTCTTTATTCATAAAAGTTGGGGTCTTACAACATGTCTGTGCGATTTATCGCACGCATGGTGAATTCTTCTGTTATTCCATTCTTTATTATTCTGTTGGAATAACCTGTCTATGTGGATTACCACATGCATGGTGAATGATCCTTCGTATTCATTCTTTATTAAATTGTGGAAATGATCTGTCTACGTGGATTACCGCATGGCGGGTGAAAATCCATTTGCAGTTTCGTATATTCTATTATACTCGTATGAGATATCATTTCTTTTTTACTCATCATGGAATATCATTTTCTTTGGTATTTTTTTTATGAGTTACTATCACGGGTTACTATTCACTCAAGTATTATTCACTCGGGTATTCGGGCCACTTTTCGTGTCAGAGTACTATTCACGAGTTACTATTCACGTGTTACTATTCATCCAAATTACTATTCACCAAAATATTATTCACTCAGGTATTTGGGGTACTTTTCATGCCGAGGTACTATTCACGAGGTACTATTCCCAAAGTACTATTCATAGGATACTATTCCAGGGTACTATTTACCTGAAAAATATATTTCTTTTCTGTCCAAATTATTTTTAGTACATAAATATTATTCTTGAATTTTACTCCACAAAGCAGTATCATGTTGACATTTTGGATATTTTTAAACTCTGGATAAATTTAAAGTCTTTAATATTTATCCTTGATTTCGTTTGATTAATACTTATATCATTGTCATCATCCTCATGCTTCTATTATGATGAAAGTCATCTTTGGCTTACGTGCAAAGATGGACTGTTGATTATTGGTTTTACAGTTGTATATCTTTGGCATACGTGCAAAGATGGACTGTTGATTAGTGGTTTTACAGTTGTATATCTTTGGCTTACGTGCAAAGATGGACCGTTGATTATTGGTTTTACAGTTGTATATCTTTGGCTTACGTGCAAGGATGGACTATTGATTGATGAATATCTTTGGCCGTGGTGCAAAGATGAATTTATTAGTATGATTATGAGCAGGAATTGCAATTTGGTATAACCATGATTTTTGATGTTTCAGGTGAAGATAGGTGTTGAAATTTATCTTCGTCCTAGGTGCGAAGAGGAATTTAAAATCACAATTATGATTACGAGTTATTCATATTATTGTGGACAGGAATTGTTGATTGATGTTACAGGGATAAAACATTATTGGTGGACTTTTAACATGGAGAAGATAATAGACCTAATGGTCTATTTGACTCTTCTAATATATTGATCGTTCTGCTGCAACTATGGTTAAAAAGTTTTATCATCTACCATATGTTCTAAATCTCTGATTTATTACTGATGAAGGCTATTGATGATGTAAATTATCTTTAGTCATGATATTCTTTACTGAGCTAGTTTTGCTCACCCTTTTTGCTTCACAATTCCTTTTAGGTAATAAGAGTGTAGCTGGGTCTAGCGGGGGTAACAGGAGAATAGAACGGTGGTCTATAGCTGTTGAGGTTCTCCCTAAATAGTATGGAAATAATTTTGTTGAGAACTTTAGATAAGTGTGTCGTATTGTATACGTCATTTGATATTTAATTTTGGTGAACCGAATAGGGGGAGGTGAACCCAACTTTGGAAGGATATTTTGCCACTATCATACAAGATGTCTAATAACATACAGCCTCGTGTTATCATAAGACAGGGTTGTGCACATCCACTTGCTAAGTATATCTACGAGCACTACCTATATGATCTTGGAGTTTATTTGAAATATAATTTTCACTTGGAAACAACGGAGATAATTATATGTCAAGAGAAGACTCACCATTGGAAAGAAGATGATAGTAATCTTCTCGTTTTTCTTTGGGGTCTGTTGGGTCAACCAAGGATAATTCTGTAGATATATGATATCTATCATAACCTAGACGCATGGCCTCCCATGTACGAAAGTTTCCTTGAGCACTTCCCAAAGATTTTAATTTCTAAAACAGATTTTGACTGTATTTTTATGTAAAGTATCATTGTAAGGTTGTGGTTGAGGCACCATGAGAGTTACATACATTTGTATTAAAACTCACAGTTTAACTGTGGTGGTATTCTGCACGACAGTTCAACAATTGTATAAATGAAGTTTGTATTTGATTTTTATAGTATGATATCTGGCGACTCAGAATGGGTCGTGTGGACCTATTTTGGGGGCGTCATAAATGGTATGAGAGTTTAGGGATATGGTCGCTGATGGAGATATGAGTCTAGAACTAGGAGGGGAGAGACGAGTAATATACTTCGCTAGTGTGTGACTTACCTTGTGACGAACGAGATTTTTGTAATTTAATCTTAATATTTATTGAAGTAAATAAATATTTTTGATGATTTAATTATTAGATTAAATAATTAATTGATGCAGTTGTGGTAGATTAATTTAATTATATATGTTACATTTATTAAATTAATGTGGAGAAATTTTATTATCGAAGTATGTCATTAATTGAGCTTATTGAATTAAATGAAATATTTAATTAAGCATGATGTTATTTTAATTAAATTAATTATTAATTAGAAAGTTAATAATTTGACATTATTAATTAATGAGAAAATTAAATATATGACTATGTGAATTTATGAGAAGTTATTATATTTTATTTATATTAAATAAGATATTTGATTTATTGTGCAAGTGGGTGTGACATTTATTAAACTATGTGATAAAGCTTTATTAAATTAATTGGTTTTGTAATCTATTCTTGCTAAGCCAAAAAAGGCCCTAGGGGGAGTTATCAGCAGTTAAACCATGATTGGGCCAACTGACCACTTCTGCGTCAGTTCTTCTCCTTTAATTATCAGACGTCTTTTTCTTTTATTCATTATTTGCCTAAGTCTAGAGATACAGAGAGAGAGATTGAGAAATTCAAGAGAGAGTTCAGAGGAATTTATGAGAACTCAGTGATTGAAGAAAGAATCTAAGCCTACATATATATACTTTATTCTCAGGGTAATCTCTCCCTCCCAAATTCTATATTTCACGTATTCAAGTTTTGATAAAAATGGCTTTCACGGTTTTCTGTAAAGCCTCTGTGATTGAGAAAGGAGTAATATTTATGAGTTATTTATGGGTTAAGATGTATCAAATTGTATTTATATATATATTGCATGATTCCATATCATCAGTTTCATAATATTACATCGTATATGATTTCTACAAAATTACAGAGTATGGGTTTTGACCTTATGGCCTTATACGTGATACTTTATGTATTGATCGTATATTATCCCTAAATTTTACACTCGTATATTATTATACATGTTGATACGAAGAGACCAAACTTTAAACGAACGGATTCGGTGTTATAACGAATCTGTAGTATCAATTTTCATGTTTTATTTTCAAAACCTTCAAGAACATCAAAGTCAGTGAAATTATAAATTTTTAACTCTGTGATTATGTGTTTTAATGGGTTAAAACCATTCTATAAATGTTGGGTATTGTTTATGCATGAATTATAACATGTGGGTATGATTAATTTCGTGTAGTAGTAATTTAATTGGAGTTTTTGGGTTGTGTTCTGCAATTTTCGCGAATTGCAGAACAGTTTCTGGCTCGCCGCACCGCGACGCCAGCCCAGCACCTTAAGTCCCGCACCGCAGCGCCAAGTGTCCAGCCGCAGCGCCACCGCGCCGCAGCGCCAAGACCTAGTATAAACGTGGCGCCGCAGCGCCACTCTGCAGAATGGTCCAGAAATGTAATTTCTTAAAGTGTTAAGTCTAGCAATGTATTGTTAACTTAATTTAATGAACATGTAAACATGTTAGAAGTATAATGAGATGTTAAAATAGATACTTAGCATGTAAATAACATAATTACATGTGGATTGAATTATTGAATACATAATTAACTTGTTATTCATGATGTGTAAATTATGTGACAAAGTGGTAAATTAACTAAGTATAGTTAATAATCAAAGTAGACAAAGAGAATGAGTTTATGATGATTAGTTAAGTTATAATTAACTGGTATTGTGAATGTGAATGGTATGTAGGATTTAAATCAAAGAACGTGCTTAGTTAAAGTGTAATCTACGCACGAGGCAAGTTTCCTAACCCTACTTGTCATTATTGTTCAAGTTTATTATTTACCTCGAATAAATTATCATTACTATTATTCAAGTTCAAATGTTATATTAAAGATTGATTATCTTTTCAAAGCATGATTCAGTTATACAATAATCGTCCTATTGTATACTTCTTGAGATTATTATTCAAATCGAATATCATTATTGTTGAACCTTATTAGACTAGTGAACTTTATTGATTCAACTAGTCCTTAGTTGATGAACGTTCTAAATTTCAAAACCCTTATTGAAGTATCCAAACCAAACTTCCTTTGGTGCGGACTCGAATGTCAAACTGAGATGAACAATCCTGCAAAGGGATTTACTTATGCGTTAGCGTTAAGATATTGTGCACAGTATGGTACTAAGGGTTGATCCCCCTAAATACGAGTAGAAGGTCCATAGTCTTATGACTGTTAAAGGTTTCAAGTATAACCCTTGATAACCTAGGACATAGTTCAAGGTCTTATGACCCTCAGAATTCTTTTGATTCTTGTTATTCATTCTTGATTCAAAAGTTGAGCTTTTATTCAGATGTCTTTGATTTACTCGCATGTTATTATACTGTTATTTTATTATTATACTTGTGGGCAATAGCTCACTCTTGCTTAATAATAACATTGCAGTTAAGAACGAAAGAACTGATGAACCTTCCACTAGTAAAGGCAAGGGCAAAATTAGCAAGTGATGAAGACTTGTTGTTTATTTGATGATGTATTTTGTTTAAGACTTGATTTAATGATGTTGTTAAGACTTATTTGTTTATAATTCCGCACAGATGTTTAAGGTTAGTTTAACCTGGGATTGTATTATTATTATTCGGACGTTGTAACCCTTAAGGGGAAGATTTTATTTCTATCTATTGCATGGCTTGCATTTATTATGGGTAGATAGATAGATGATATTTGTACAGTGAACACCAAATCCTATGGAATTGAAGTACCCAGATTTGGGGGTGTCACACGTTGGTATCAGAGCTGTAGGTTATGAACCTTAGGTGGGGGAACAACCTTAGGTAGTAGCCTTATAGAAAGAAGATAGTGATGGAAAACTTTTATCGAGTTATAAGAAATGAATTTATGTAATTCATTGAAGATAATAAAAGACCTTATGTGTTTATGTGTTAAAGTATGCGTTAGATGATACGACTTAGTAACTAAAACTTAAAATTTTGTTGTCAGGATGTCGAATGTTGGAGAAGCTAGTCAAAATGGGGAGGAAGAACCTCATGTACCTATAGTACCTACTGAGGAGGAACCCCGTGTACCTATAGTACCGACAGAGGAGGAGCCCCGAGACATTCATGTCGTTAGGGAGCAGCTGGTACAGAGGGAGTCATCTATATTGATCACCGTTGTTGGTCAGGAGCATGAGCCCGAGACTGATCCTGAGGAGGATCCTGAGGAGGAATTTGTTGAGGAAGAGGAAGAAGAGGAGTTACCACGGTACACCGTTGATGCTGAGATGTATGACACGTTATACGACCGTAACGTGGAGTTACGAGACGAGGTCCAGGATTTGATTGAGCGAGCGGTTATTCAGCATATTACTCTAGAGCAGAAGAAGAGGGAGATTTTGACTCTTAACTCTCGACTAGCAAATGTAGAATGGGATTTGGTCCATGAGAAGGGTCAAACTGAAGATAAGACCGAGGAGATAGAGAAGCTGAAGAAGAAACTGAAGGAAATCTCCGAAAGGCTGATCATAGCAGAGGAAGGCTGGGTAAGAGAATCGCGTCGAGCTGGTCGTACAGAGGATGATAGTTGTGCAAAAAAAGTGACGATTGGGGAAACGTACTCTACACTTAACAAAGCAATGAATGAGACCCAAGATCGAGTTTTGAGATACCTAATCCAGTTCAAAGGACTACCATTGTACATGATGGATCGCAGGACGATGCATCACATCTTAGAAGAGGAGCGTAGCAAGGCTAATCAGTACCTTGACCGACAGTGATATGATTTATTTAATTATGTGAAGAACTTAATTAGTTTTTAGATGTAAATTCTGACGTGTTTATGAACGAAAGAATATTTGAATGTTTTAAATCCTGTGGATTCTTTATTCCAGGATAGTTGATGTAAATAACAGTTATGCTATTGTTTAATGTTAAAACTTTGATTTGAATGCAAATATATGAAGTTGTTTGAGATGATGTGTTAAATGAGTATGTTAAATTGTTAAGTAATGCCTTAACTATTTAGAGAAATAAATAAAGTTCTAATAAAGCGTTTATTTAACAGAAAAATGTCGCCAAGGAGAAGACAACAACGTCAACCGGCTCAGGAAGAGTCAACCAATAATAACAATAATGCCAACGCTAATCCCGTGCAGCAGTTGGTGAACTTACTGACTGGAGCCATGAATAACCAACCTCAAGCTCCACCAAACACAACGTTTAAGGACTTCAAGGCGGTGGGACCGCTAGAGTTCAAAGGATCCATGAACCCAATCGAGGCTCAAACGTGGGTTATGGAAATGGAGAAGGTTTTCGACGTTGCTAGGGTTAGAGAAGACCAGAAGACCGCTTTTGCAACGTTTATGCTGAAGTCTGAGGCTAGCTACTAGTGGCAAGCAAACAAAGTACGAGGAGGTGAAGGTGTAATTACGTGGGAGAGATTTAAAGAGATGTTCTTCGAGATGTACTTCCCAACTAGTTCGCAGAATCAGATGGAAGTTCAATTTCTGGAACTGAAGCAGGGAAACATGAGTGTACCTGACTACGCGGCTAAATTCAATGAGTTGGAAAGATTCTCCCCGTATCAAGTTCACACAGATGAGAGGAAGGCGAGACGGTTTGAGCAAGGACTAAAGCCTTGGGTGTACAGCACGATATCAATGTTTCAGATAAACACATTTGCTGGAGTTTTGGAAAAGGTCATCCTCGCTGAAGGTGGAAGCGATGCGGTGACCAAGTACAATCAAGATCAGAAGAAGAAGAAGAGTGAAGGTGAAATTAATAACAAGTCCAGTGGAAGTGGCACAGAAGGTGGAAATTTCAATCAGAAGAAAAGGTGGAACGACAGCTCATCATCGGGGAATCAGTAAGGTAATCAGAAGAAAAGAATCGAAGCATGCCCGACTTGCGGGAAAGCCCATCTGGGAGTTTGTATGAAAGGAAAAAGAGTGTACTACAATTGTGGTCAGGAAGGCCACATAGCACCAAACTGTCCAAACCCAAAGAAGGGTGCTTGTTTTACTTGTGGTTCGAAGGACCATCTGGCAAGAGATTGTCCCAAAAAGGGATCGGGAGGGTCAGGATCAGGAGGAAACCGAGAAAATAACAGTGGAAATACCTTAACAATCACCGGATCAACCGCAACAAACTGACCGACCGCCCGGACTTTCAACATGATGGTGCAAGATGAAGTTCATTCCCGTGATGTGGTGTCAGGTATCATTCCGATCAATAAAGGTAATGCTTACGTATTATTTGATTCGGGTGCTTCTTGTTCCTTTATATCCGATGATTTTGTCAAGAATTTAGATTTGCCTAAGAATGAATTGGATTACCCCATGAATATAGAAATTGCGAATAGAGAAATAATCCCTGTTAAGTATGTACATAAGAACTATAGAGTGGATATTAAGGGTACTATCATGAACGTAGATCTTATCCCTATTCAACTTGGAGAATTTGACGTTATATTGGGAATGGACCGGTTATTCAATTACGGTGCTGTAATTGATTGCCAAAAGAAGCGTATTAACCTTATGACTCCATCAAAGGTTGTGTTTTATGGTAGCAAGTCGCCTAGATAAGCGAGTTGTCTGACGATGATGCAGGCCAGGAAGTTGTTGAGACAAGGCTGTGTAGGATACTTAGCTTACATAGTCGACAGTCGAAAAGAGAATCCGAAGGTAGAAGAAATACCGATTCTGAGGGACTTCGTCGACGTATTTCCAGACGATTTACCAGGACTTCCACCAGATAGAGAGGTAGATTTCGTAATCGATTTGGCGCCCGGAATTGCTCCAATATCGAAGGCACAATACCGAATGGCACCAGTAAAGATGAAAGAACTAATGTATTTTGTTTAAGACTTGATTTAATGATGTTATTAAGACTTATTTGTTTATAATTCCGCACAGATGTTTAAGGTTAGTTTAACCTGGGATTGTATTATTATTATTCGAATGTTGTAACCCTTAAGGGGAAGATTTTATTTCTATCTATTGCATGGCTTGCATTTATTATGGGTAGATAGATAGATGATATTTGTACAGTGAACACCAAATCCTGTGGAATTGAAGTACCTGGATTTGAGGGTGTCACATACCTAAGCCAAAATTTTTACTTGATAAGTTGATAATTTGTGATATGTCAATTGACCTTTGTTTTGAAGATATATTCTAGAATGATATCTAAAATACAGGAGATGAGCAATGGAAAAATCATGATACAGAGGATATAACTAGGAAGGTACAATCCGAAAAGAAAGCAAGGTATTCTCATCTTTTCGAATACCAGGTACGTACGTAAATTTCGAGGACAACATTTCATAAGGTGGGGAGATTGTGAGATCTCAAAATTATGAAATGAAAGTATTCAATTTTTTTATAATTATTATTTTGTTTCGTAAATGGTTAAATTGATAAAAGGTTAAAGTAAAGGGTGATATGTGAAAATTTTTGCAAAGTAAGCAAGTTGTTATAAAATATTCGTTTGGTCGAGGAATATTCTTTTTGTCGGGGAATATCCGTACGATGGCACAATCATTGGTGGACCCCACAATTGAAGTATTGTCGTAGTTAGAAAACGACAGAATTATCTTTTTATAAAAAATAACGACGAAAGTGTTACCGTTAAAACTGTTGACCTACCCGGTAGTAAAAGTACAGTAATATACGTGGTTGTATAATAGCACACGGTATTGATTATTGATGCTTACGTAAGAAGTCACTCAGTTATATTCAATTATTGCTGCAGTGATTGCTGCATCATATCTCTCATATTATTGATTCAATTATTATCACAGTATCATCTGCATAATATGTTATATTATTAAATCAATAATTGAGATGGCAAAGTTATTCATATTATTATTTGTAATATTGACAATGTCTAGAAGTTCTGTCAAGGAAAGGTTTGGTCACCTAATTGCGCGCCAATAAGGAGAAATCCTTATCGGAAAGCCCCCTCTTTCCTGGGAACGACCTAGTTATTAAATATTATGAATTATAATATTAATGATGAATAAGTTCGTGTTAATTAAATATTAAATTGAGAGTTTCATTGTGTTGGGATTATTAGTGTTAGTGGAAATCGACATCTATTCCGATAATAATTGATGTCTGGAGGTTATATTGACCAATCAGGTAATTAATCAGATAAATGAGCAATTAATTGCTACTAATTCACATGCTTATAACTATTTATTCACATGTGTACTGTTGAGTCACATGGATGTACTATTAGGGGAGGTGTTGCAAGATTGATAATACTTGCATGATTAAATTAAAAATGGAGGTATAGATGAAGGTACTATACTGTAATTATTTTTTTCACATGATTTACTATTGATTCACATGATTTACTATTAGGAGAGGTGGTGCAAGTTTGATAATACCTGCAAGACTAAATTAAAAATAAAGGAAAAGAGGAAGGTATTATACTGTAATATTTCGAGCCCCAAAACGTGCAAATATTGAAACTATATTTTCCTATAAATAGAAGTTCATTCCTTCATTATTTTTCACCAATTCACTAAAGCTATAGGGCAATTATTATAGAGAGAAATTATAGAGAGAAAGAAGAAGAGAAGTCTGCTACCTCACTATTCCAGTATCCAGTTTTCTTCTGAGGTAATGGATATTATTATTATAGTAAGGAGTATTATTTCTTTCGTATTTATGAAGAGAGCTATTGTTATTCCATTCTTTATTATTATGTTGGAATAACCTGTCTATGCGAAGCACTGCATACATGGTGAAATTCTTTTGTTATTCCATTCTTTATTATTCTGTTGGAATATCCTGTTTGTGCGGATTACGCATGACCTGGTTCCATTATTTATTATTCTGTTGGAATAACCTGTCTGTGTGATCTATCGTATGCATGGTGAATTCTTCTATTATTCCATTCTTTATTATTCTGTTGGAATAACATGTCTATGTGGATTACCACATGCATGGTAAATGATCCTTCGTATGCATTCTTTATTAAATTGTGGAAATGATCTGTATACGTGAATTACCGCATGGCGGATAAAAATCAATTTGCAGTTTTGTATATTCTATTATACTCGAATGAGATATCATTTCTTTTGTACTCATCATGGAATATCATTTTCTTTGGTATTTTTTTATGAGTTACTATTCACGGGTTACTATTTACTCTAGTATTATTCAATCGGGTATTCGGGACACTTTTCGTGTCGGAGTACTATTCACGAGTTACTATTCACGGGTTACTATTCATCCAAATTACTATTCACCCGAATATTATTCACTCGGATATTTGGGGCACTTTTCATGTCGGGGTACTATTCACGAGGTACTATTCCCGAAGTACTATTCATAGGTTACTATTGCGGGGTACTATTTATCCGAAAAATATATTTCTTTTCTGTCCAAATTATTTTTAGTACATGAATATTATTCTTGAATTTTACTCCACAAAGCAGTATCATGTTGACATTTTGGATATTTTTAAACTCTGGATAAATTTAAAGTCTTTAATATTTATCCTTGATTTCGTTTGATTAATACTTATATCATTGTCATCATCCTCATGCTTATATTATGATGAAAGTCATCTTTGGCTTACGTGCAAAGATGGACTGTTGATTATTGGTTTTACAGTTGTATATCTTTGGCATACGTGCAAAGATGGACTGTTGATTAGTGGTTTTACAGTTGTATATCTTTGGCTTACATGCAAAGATGGACTGTTGATTATTGGTTTTACAGTTGTATATCATTGGCTTACGTGCAAGGATGGACTGCTGATTATTGGTTTTACAGTTGTATATCTTTGGCTTACGTGCAAAGATTGACTGTTGATTATTGGTTTTACAGTTGTATATCTTTGGCTTACGTGCAAAGATGAACTATTGATTGATGAATATCTGTGGTCGTAGTGCAAAGATGAATTTATTAGTATGATTATGAGCAGAAATTGCGATTTGGTATAACCATGATTTTTGATGTTTCAGGTGAAGATATGTGATGAAAATTATCTTCGTCATGGGTGCAAAGAGGAATTTAGAATCACAATTATGATTACGAGTTATTCATATTATTGTGGACAGGAATTGTTGATTGATGTTACAGGGATAAAACATTATTGGTGGACTTTTAACATGGAGAAGATAATAGACCTGATGGTCTATTTGACTCTTCTAATGGATTGCTCGTTCCGCTGCAACTATGGTTGAAAAGTTTTATCATCTACCATATGTTCTAAATCTGTGATTTATTACTGATGAAGGCTATTGATGATGTAAATTATCTTTAGTCATGATATTCTTTACTGGGCTAGTTATGCTCACCCTTTTGGCTTCACAATTCCTTTCATGTAATAAGAGTGTAGCTGGATCGAGCGTGGGTAACAAGAAAATAGAACGGTGGTCTATAGCTGTTGAAGTTCTCCCTAAATAGTATGAAAATAATTTTGTTGAAAACTTTATATAAGTGTGTCGTATTGTATACGTCATTTGATATTTAATTTTGGTGAACCGAATAGGGGGAGGTGAACCCAACTTTGGAAGGGTGTTTTGCCACTACCATACAAGATGTCTAATGACATATAACTTCGTGTTATCATAAGACAGGGTTGTGCACATCCACTTGCTGAGTATATCTACGAGCACTACCTATATGATCTTGGAGTTTATTTGAAATATAATTTTCACTTGGAGACAACGGAGATAATTATATGTCAAGAGAAGACTCACAATTGGAAAGAAGTTGATAGTAATCTTCTCGTTTTTCTTTGGGGTCTATTGGGTCAACCAAGGATAATTCTGTGGACATATGATATCTATCATAACCTAGACGCATGGCCTCCCATGTACGAAGGTTTCCTTGAGCACTTCCCAAAGATTTTAATTTCTAAAACAGTTTTTGACTGTACTTTTATGTAAAGTACCATTGTAAGGTTGTGGTCGAGGCACCATGAGAGTTACATACATTTGTATTAAAACTCACAGTTTAACTGTGGTCGTATTCTGCACGACAGTTCAATAGTTGTATAAATAAAGTTTGTATTTGATTTTTATAATATGATATCTGGCGACTCAGAATGGGTCGTGTGGACCTATTTTTGGGGTGTCACACTCAACTTCTTAATTTGAAGAATAACAGAATGCCCAAAATTTTTCATAATTTGATTTAAAGAAGCTAAACACAAGCACTGTACTTTGGATTTTGGCAAAAAAAATTGGGAAATTTACCAAACTTAAGATAAACACTGTCAATACCAGTATAAATCAAATAATATAGACCTTAAATCAAATCTTATTATACATTGAGATGATAACAAAGCTATTATAATGGTTCCACAAGTTAATTAGGGGAAAAAGTTGAAGTAGAAAAACTTATTAAGGCGAGGATTGTTGATGGCGAGGACAGAGGCGAGGCGGCGACGGGGACTCGACAGCGAGGTGGTAGGTGGTAATCGGAAGCTGGGCGACGGAGTAATTGGAAGATGGATGACGGCGAGCTACTCAAGGTGACAACAGGAGGAAGAGGAAAAGAAGATTCGTGCGAGGGGGGAAGAAAAAGGATAAGCAAAAAAATTAAAATTGATCTGTTATATAGGACTCATTCTCGACGGCATAGCCATCGATATTACTCCCGTCGCCAATGACTTAATACCAATGGTATAGGCCCGTCGCCAATGCTATAGGTCGTCGCCCTACAACCTTCTCGCGTGCGGGTAGTGGAAAAGATGGCACCATATGAGTGAAAACAAGTCATTGCTGACGGCATACATTAGCGACGGCTAGGCCGTCGCAGTGAGGTCATTCCCGACGACCATTCTCCCGTCGACATTACTCCCGTCGCCTATGACCCAGTTTTTTTTAGTGCATTACAATTATTGTCACACTATTTTACAAAATAAGGAGGACTACTATAACAACCATCTTGGACCATTACTCTACTCCTCGACTAGTCCCAGCTACATTCTCGCCACCTGAGAAGAACAATGGAACCATAATGAAAAGGGTGAGCTCAACTAGCCCAGTAAAGAATATTATGACTAAGATAAGGTAGAACAAATTATCCTTAGTCCTCAACAGGGAAAAATATGATAGAATACAATAGACAACAAGTTTTAGATCAATAACTGCAGCGGAGATAGCAATCCATTAGAAGAGTCAAGTAGAACATGATGTCTACTACCTTCTGTGATTTAAAAAAAATCCATCTTCAATATTTTATCTCAGTAACACCAATCAATAAATATTTTAAATCAACGAATTATCCATGCACTACGGGTCAAGGATATTCGTTAGTATCATTAGTGGTCATTATCACTCCAAACAATTGTTCATCTATGCACTACGGGCCAAAGAGGACTTTCACCACATCATTTGTCTGTAATATTACAGGTCATGATTATACCAATACACAATTTCTGGTTATAATCATACCAATCAATAGTCCATCTATGCACTACGAATCAAAGATGACTTTTACCACAATATAAACATGAGGATAATGATAATGATATATATAACGAATCAATCAAGTGAGATTAAGGATAAATATTAGAGATTTATAATTCAATTTATCCAAAGTTCAAGAATGTTCAAATTATCAACATGATAATTAATTGTGGAGTAAAATTTAAGAATGATATTCATGTATCAAAAATAATTTTGGACAGAAAAGAAATTAATTTTTTTGTGAATAGTTCCCCGTGAAGAGTACCCCGAATGAATAGTACTCAAATGAAAAGTACCCTCAATGAATAGTACCCCGAATGAATAGTATTCTAAATAAATAGTACCCCGACATAAATAGTATCCCGCCATTTAATAAGAAAGTTCAGACCAATAGTGGAATGATACTAGATGAAGCACAAACTATTAAGAATATTCCACTAATTTCAAGGGTTTTCACCATTTAATAATAAGGTTATGGAAACAAACAATAAATTTGTACCATAAATGGAGAAATATGAAAGAAGACGATATCCCTTGACGAGTACAAAAGAAATGACATCTCATACGAGTATAAAAGAATATACGAAACTACAAATAGATTTTCACCCGTCATGCGGTAATTCGCGTTGACAGATCATTTCCAAAATATAATAACGAATAAATACGAAGGGTTATTCACCATGCATGTGGTAATCCGCATAGACAGGTTACTCCCGCGGATTAATAAAGAATGAATACGAAGGGTCATTCACTATGCATGTTGTAATCCGCGTAGACATGTTAATCCCGTATTTAATAAAGAATGAATACGAAGGGTCTTTCACCATACATGTGGTAATCCGTGTAGACAAGTTACTCCCGTAGATTAATAAAGAATGAATATGATGGGTCATTCACCATGCATGCGGTAATTCGCGTAGACAGGTAAAATAACATCATTTACGAATACGAAAGAAATAATATCCCTTACAAATACGAAAAATAATATCCCTTACGAATACGAAAAATAATATCTCTTATCTTAGTAGGAGATTGGATACTGCAATAGTGAAGTAGCAGAATAATCTTCTTCTTTCTCTCTATAGTTTCTCTCTTCATAGCTTTAGTGAATTCATAAAAAAGAATGATGTAATGAGCTTCTGTTTATAGGAGAATGGACTAAATAGTAACTGATTCACGAACGGTCCAGATTGATTTACTCTTAAATGGACGGTCCATATTGATTTACTATTAAAACTTCAACCGACGGTCCATACTGA
Source organism: Panax notoginseng (assembly GCA_016801055.1). NCBI lineage: Eukaryota > Viridiplantae > Streptophyta > Magnoliopsida > Apiales > Araliaceae > Panax > Panax notoginseng. The sequence continues at coordinate 110,141,421 of CM029021.1, forward strand.
TTTACTATTATAATTTGAACCAACGGTCCATATTGATCTACTATTATAACTTCAACCGATGGTCTGAAAAATTAGCACATCTCCTTATGGAATAATAAGTCAAACTTACAACAAACGTCTCATGACAAATCCCTCTATTTATATCAAAAATTGAATAAATATTTACATGTCTTCAATCAACACATTTTTAATCTTTCAACAATTATTCATCATTTAATATTATAATTCACAATATTGACAACCAGATCGTTCCTAGGAAAGAGGGGGCTTTCCAATAAGGATTTCTCCTTACTGGCACGCAATTAAATAACCAAATCCCTTTCCTTGACAGAACTTTTTATACATTGTCAATAATGCAAATAATAATATGAATAACTGTGTCGTCTCAATTATTGATTTAATAATATAAAATATTGTGTAGATGATACTGTGACAATAATTAAGTCAATAATATGAGATACTATGCAGCAACTATTGTGACAATTATTAAATGAACTGAGTGACTTCTTACGTAAGCATCAATAATCAGATATACTATAACGTCCCCAAAATAGGTGTACATCACTCATTCTGAGTCGTCAAATACATGATACATAACTTAAATACAAACTTCATTTATACAATACGACAAAATATAGATGAGAGTTTTAATACGTATATTGTCTCATAGACAGCATCCAAACTCAAATAAAGTCCTCATTACAACTATTATCACACTATTTTATAAAATAGTGAGAACTACTACAGCCACCATCTCGGATCGTCACTCCATTCCCCAACTAGTCCCGACTATGTTCTCATTTCCTGAAGAGAATAATGAAAGCAAAAGGGTGAGCTCAACTAGCCCAGTAAGAAATATTATGACTAAGATAATACAGAATAAATTATCGTTAGCCTTCAATAGTGTTAAACTGATAGAATACAATAAACAACAAGTTTTACTGCAGCGGAACAAGCAATCCATTAGAAGAGTCAAGTTGAGCATGATATCTACTATCTTCTATGATTTAAAAAGTTTATCATCAATTTTATCATTGGGACTCAACTCAATAAATAATTCACATCACTGAATTATCCATGCACTACGGGTCAATGATATTCATTAATATCAGATTCACGAATTATCCATGCACTACGGGCCAAGGATATTCGTGTTATCACCAATGGTCATGATCATGTCAACAACTGTCCATCAATGTACTACGGGCCAATGAAGACTTTTAACACATCATTTGTAATATTACAGGTCATGATTATACCGATACATAGTCATAATCATAGCAATCAACAGTCCATCTATGCACTACAGGCCAAAGATGACTTTCATCACAATATAAGCATGAGGATGATAATAATGATATAAGAATTCAATTAAGGAAATTGTTAAATTCACACTACTTATTGTTATTTCCACAACAAAAGTGTCTCTGTAGATGTATAGCGACGGTGAAAACCGTCGCCATAGGATCTATAGCGACACTTTTGTTGTGGAAATAACATTTTCTTATGTGGATTTAACAATTTTCTTCAATTAAATGAAAGAAAATGATAAATTTTAAATATTTATAATTTAATTTATCCATAATTCAATAATGTCTAAATTGTTAACATGATACTGCTTTATGGAGTAAAATTCAAGAATAATATTGTATCAAAAATAATTTAGACAGAAAAGAAATCAATTTATGTCATGAATAGTACCCCGGCATGAAAAGATCAAAACTTAACAAGAATGTTCAGAAAAATATTCTTGTGAAACGATACTAGATAAAGCGCAAATTTCAAGGATATTCTGTAAGACCCCAAATTATTAATAAATAAAATTTATTTTCCTCTATTTATTATTTTGAAATAGTAAGGGTTGATTTGATTAATGTGGTTAGTTATGGGTAAAATGCGCAAATATTTTAAATAAGCAGGTGGTTATAAAATATTCATTGTTGTCGGGGAATATTCGTTTGGTCGTGGAATATTCTTGCTGTCGGAGAATATTCGTACGACGGTGCAGTCTTTTGTGGGTCCCATAACGGAAAGCGATTGGATGAAGAAAATGACAAGTATAAGTTGTTTGTAAATAACGGCGCAGTTGTTACCATTAATACTGTTGGAATACCCGGTGGTTAAAACACAGTAATACGCGTTGTTGCACAGTAGCACACGGTATTGCACCAATTATTGATTCTTACGTAAGAAGGCACTACTCAATAATTGTTACAGTAATTACTGTTCAGTATTTTATTTTATTGATTCAATAATTGCTGCGTTGATATTTTATATTACTGTTGTTTCAGTAATTGTCACTACACATTATTTTTTATTATCGAAGCAATAATTCATATTATCTGAATAATATTATTAGAAAATATTATTGGCAATGTCTAGAAAGTTCTGTCTAAGGAGAGGCTTGGTCACCTAATTACGCGTCAGTAAGGAGAATTTCTTATTGGAAAGCTCCCTCTTTCCTAGGAACGGCCTGGTTGCCAGTACTGTGATTCTGTAATATTATTTGTAAATAATTAATTATTGATTTATATGATGAGAAAAATATTGATTTTATATGGATATAGATGGAGAAAATTTTTAAAGTGACAATTGTTAAAAAAATTGATATTTTATCTTTTCTAATAAAATAATATTTTATTATATTATTATAATATAATAATGATGATATTTTTATAATGAATGTGGGATATATGAGTATATGAGGAGAAAGAGTATTTTTGTTACAAAAGTTATTTAACACGTGTTTTGTGTGTCGGTGGACACCATTTCTTGACTGAAATTTGATTATAGCCTGTAAAATCGCCCGTTTGTGAATTTCGGTCAATTTCTGTTTGGAATTTAGAAAAACTTTCTTCTGCAAAGTTGTAGAGAATTGAATTTCCTAAAAAATGTGAGATTCGAATTTTCTGATGAAAGAGCTATTTATTATGAATTATTGAAGTTCCGTAGTTCCGAAATAATTGATTTTTGGAAGTTTTAATTATTGTTTTTAAGAAAAACGTTTTTTTACATTGTGGGCCTCATTATACATGTGCAAAATGGCTGATTTCAGATCTAAGAGTGGGCGTAAGAAATTTGGTTATATATATTATTATTATATTCAATTTTCTGCTTTGGTGTTCTAAGCATTTTCCTATAAATAGGGTGCTTAGGTTAGAATTGAAAATCACACCAGAAACTACAGATTTCTCTCTCTTTCTCTCTCGATATATTGAGCGTATTCTTTTTTAGTACTTTGAGTATTGATATACGGTGCAAGTTCTTTCAGCACTATATCTAGTATACCAGTCAGAAGTACTATTCTAGTTAAGGTAAGGGATGTTATTTTCTTCTCAAATGATATTATTTCTTTAATATCATTATGCTGAAATATTGGTTGGAACTTTTTATCAAATTTAGAACTTTTTCATATCGGGGTTACTATTCATGAGTTACTATTCACGAGTTACTATTCACGAGTTCTATTCACGAAGCATGATGATGTTTTTTGTGAAATTTCTATCTTTTGGTGTCGGAGTTACTATTCACGTATACGGCACTATTCACGTATACGACACTATTCACGAATACGACACTATTCACAGAAAAATTAACTTTTCGTTTTTCGTCCAAAATATCTATTATGGATACTAGCTTTGATTGTATCCATGTTTTGATCATTCTTGAATTTTACTCCACTATGATTATTTATGAGGTATTTTTGGACATGAAATAGCTGAAATACGAATCCTTAATATTTATTCTTTTGTTTCACTGGATTCGTTTCATTTAAAATATTTTTTTCATCATCTTCTGTCCTAAATGATGATATAATTGAATATATTTGGCCTGTAATGCAAAGATTAATGATTTCTGATGAATATCTTTGGCCCGTAGTGCAAAGATGAACAGGTGTGTAGATGAACATTACCATCTGGTGAATATCTTTGGCCTGTAGTGCAAAGATGGATATTTAATTCCAGATATATATTGATTGATGTTACAGGGATAAAATATCGACGACGAACTTTTAAATTCATATATAGAAGATAGTAGTTTGCATTCTCTACTTAACTCTTCTAATGAATTATTATTTTTGCTGCGAAGATTGATTTAAAACTGGTTGTCTATTGTATTCTATTAGATTTTTCCCTATTGAAGACTAACGATAATTTGTTCTATGTCTGTGGAATGATGGTTCTAGAAGTGGTTCTAGTAGTCCTCACTATTCTGTAGAATAGTGTATTAATAATTGTAATGAGGACTTATTTGAGTGTGGATATTGTCTAGATGACAATATTTATATTTAAACTCACAGTTTCTATGTTGTATTAATAAAGTTGTAGTTATTTCTGTACCATGTATTTTGACGACTCAGAATGGGTGTTGTATACCTATTTTGGGGGCGTCATAGTTGGTATCAGAACTTAGGGATATGATCTCTGGCGGAGATCGGGGAATAAAACTAGGAGGGGAGAGACGAGTAAATCCTTCGCTAGTGTGTCCTACCTAAGCTTATTTGTTGGTCGGTCATAATATAGGGGTATTATGTGATTTATTAAATTGTTTAATTAACCCTTGATTTATGGCAGTATTTAAGAATGGCAGCTGAGAATATTAACGGTGGAGTTAATGAGACCGTGGAAACACCTTTAATCACCACCCAGGGGAACATGCAACAGGAAGGCAGTATTCCTCCTGTAAACAACACCACTGAGCAGATGATGAACGACAGGATGTTTAGGAGCTTTTTGCAGTTCATGCAAAACCAGACGAGGGAGACTCGTGTACAGAATACGGGTGGAAATGATAGCAACGCGCGGCTTGTCACGACCAAGCAGTTCAAAGAGTTGGGACCACCAGAATTTAAGGGAAAGCCGGATCCAATCATGGCGGAAACATGGGTCAAGCAAATTACCAAGATATTCGATGTCTTGGGATGCACGAAGGAACAGAAGGTTCCATTCGCCACCTTTATGTTCCGTGGCGAGGCAGACTACTGGTGGGAGTCTGTGAAACGGACCCAGCCTGCTGCACTCAGCATGTCTTGGGAAACATTTCAGAAACTTTTCAACGAAAAATACTTTCCTGAAAGTATTCGCCGTATGAAGGAGGTAGAGTTTATTAGACTAGAACAAAACAACATAACGGTGTCCCAATATGAGGCGAAGTTCGCAGAGTTATCCAGGTTTGCACCTCATTTGGTAGAGAATGAGGAACGAATGACGAGGATGTTTTTGAGAGGTTTAAAACCCGAGATTCGGCAATATCTTATCTCTCATAAATTTGCTTTATATTCAGATGTTGTCAACAGGGCTCAATTATTAGAGCGAGATAGCGAGTACGTTCAACCAAGGGACTGCAACCAGGGTCATACCGGTGGCAGCAGTCATCGGAGTAATGAAAACCAGCGGGGAGGAAAACATTCAGACAAAAGCGGTAACCACTCTGGTGGTAATCATGGCCATGAAAATAGAAGAAGCGACTCGGGGGGGAGATTTTAAAAAGAGGAGATTCAACAATGATAATGTAAAGACGTCAACACCAGCAGCAACTGGTTCCAAGGGAGGAGAACGACCACCGGTCATATGCTATAAGTGCGTAAAAGAAGGACATATCAGCCCAAACTGCCCACAACAGTTTAAGGTATGTTATAACTGTGGAAAGGAAGAACATATCGCTCGAGATTGCACTGTAGCAAAACCAAGTCCAGTAGGGATGGTGACTCAAAAGGTTGTCCCAGAAAAGTCAATGTCAGCAGTTCCTGGAAGAACGTTTGTCGTGACTGGTCAACATGCGAGGAACCCAAACGAGGTGATCACGGGTAAGATAATCATAAATTCATGCGAAGTTTATACATTACTTGATACCGGTGCTACCCATTCATTTATCTCTCCTGCTTGTGCTCAACGTTTAAACTTGACTCCAGAGAAATTAGACTTTGACCTATCTATGGAAACTCCGTTAGGAGAAACTTTCATCACATCCACTGTTTATAAATCTTGTTTGATCCAAGTTGGCACCATCACATTACCCGTTGACCTTATCTCTTTAAAGATACTTGCTTTTGATGTGATTTTAGGGATTGATTGGTTAACTACTCATCATGCCAAAATTGATTATTTTCGTAAGGTTGTTAGTTTTCATATTCTTAATCAACCTGTTGTGCGAATTCAAGCAACTAAACCATTAAAATCAGTCACTGTCATATTAAGTCATAAAGCTATTCGTTTATTGAAAAATGAATATCAAGCTTTCTTAGCTCATGTTATGGATTTGAATAAAGACACGTCAGCTTTGAATAATATTCCTGTTGTTAGTGACTTTCCTGACGTATTTCCTGAAGAACTTCCCGGTCTACCCCCAGAACGTGAAGTTGAATTCTTTATTGACCTTGAACCTGGTATAAAGCTCATTTCTAAAACCCCATATCGAATGGCTCCTATTGAACTTCAGGAGTTAAAGGTCCAACTACAGGAGTTGTTGGACATCGGTTTCATTCGTCCTAGTACATCTCCTTGGGGTGCTCCTGTTTTATTCGTAAAGAAGAAAGACGTGAGTATGCGACTTTGTATTGACTACCGGGAATTAAACCATGTCACTATCAAGAATAGGTATCCGCTACCTCGTATTGATGACTTGTTTGACCAGTTGCAAGGAGCATAATTCTTTTCAAAAATCGATCTTCGTTCTGGATATCATCAGCTGAAGGTTAAAATTGAGGATATTCCAAAGACTGCTTTCAGAACTCGGTACGGGCATTATGAATTCTTAGTCATGTCTTTTGGATTGACTAATGCTCCTGCTGCTTTCATGGATATGATGAACCGAGTATTCAAGGAATATTTGGATCAGTTCGTTGTTGTCTTTATTGATGACATCCTCATCTATTCCAAAAGCCGTGAAGATCATGAGCGCCGTGAAGATCATGAGCGCCATTTGAAGCTGGTACTGTAAAGGCTTCGTGATAACAAGCTATATGCCAAGTTGAAGAAATATGAGTTCTGGCTTGAGAAAGTAGCATTCCTTGGGCACATGGTGTCAAAACATGGAGTGTCTTTTGACCCGGCGAAGATTGAAGCAATACAAAGTTGGGAGCAACCAAAGACGGTGACCGAAGTACGTAGCTTTCTGGGTTTAGCTGGTTATTATTGGAGATTCGTGGAAGGGTTTTCTCGAATCGCTACCCCGTTAACTCAGCTGACTCGTAAAGATACAAAATTCGTATGGAGCGATGAATGTGAGAAGAGTTTCCAAGATCTCAAGAGGAGACTCATTTCCGCACCTATTTTGACAATACCATCTGGTTCGGATGGATTTGTTATCTACAGCGATGCTTTAGGCAAAGGGTTAGGGTGTGTTCTCATGCAACGTGGGAAAGTCATAGCCTATGCCTCGCGACAACTTAAAGAATATAAGAGGAATTATCCTACTCATGATCTAGAGTTGGCAGCAGTCGTTTTCGCGCTAAAGATCTGGAGGCACTATCTATATGGGGAGAAAGTGGAGATATATTCAGACCATAAAAGCCTCAAATATTTCTTCACTTAAAAAGAACTCAACATGCGGCAACGACGTTGGCTCGAGCTATTGAAAGATTACAACCACACTATTCAATACCATCTTGGAAAAGCAAACGTAGTAGCTGACACATTGAGTAGAAGATCATATGCAGGAACGAGTGCGATGATGTCAAGTATATATATAGAACCAACTTTAATCGAGAAAGTTAAAGTTGCTCAAGCCACAGACCCCGAGCTGATGCGTATGAACAAGAAAGTACAAGAAGGTGTTATTCTAGAAGCAAGAATCGATGAAGAAGGAATACTTCGAGTCCACTCCAGACTTTGTGTTCCTAACGATTCTGACTTGAAGCATAGAATCATGATGGAGGCACACAACACACTGTTTGCAATCCATCCTGGGAGTACCAAAATGTATCATGATCTTCGACATACATTTTGGTGGAACAATATGAAGAGAGAGATTGCAAAGTTTATCTCGAGGTGTTTAACTTGTCAACGTGTAAAGGTGGAGCGTCAAGTGTCAAAGGGTCCATTGCAACCACTTGAGATTCCGAAATGGAAGTGGGAACATATTACCATGGATTTCGTTACGGGTCTTCCCACGGTTTCTCAAGGCATAAATGTTTTTTGGGTTATTGTTGATAGATTAACCAAGTTTGCTCATTTCTTGCCAATACGGGAGACTTATTCTCTTGAACGTCTTGCTAGTATGTACGTGAATGAGATTATGAGGTTGCATGGCATGCCAGTATCCATAGTTTCGGATCGCGACCCAAGATTCACTTCAAGATTTTGGGTTAGCTTGCAAAAAGCTATGGGGAAGGATTTACGACTTAGTTCGGCATACCATCCTCAAACGGACGGACAATCAGAGAGGACTATTCAAACTCTTAAAGATCTATTAAGACTCTGTGTCCTAGACTTCAAAGGGAGTTGGGATAAGTATTTACCATTGGTGGAATTCTCCTACAACAACAGTTATCAGGCAAGTATAGGTGTAGCTCCATTTGAAGCATTATATGGACGAAAGTGTCGCTCTCCAATATGTTGGGATGAGGTGGGTGAAGCAACGTTGTTGGGACTAGAGTTGGTACGAATGACTACAGAAAAGATCCAAATGATTCGACAACGTATACAAACGGCACAGGATCGACAAAAGAGTTATGCGGATCTTCATCGAAAGGACGTGGAATTTAGTATTGGGGATCACGTATTATTGCGTGTTGCTCCATGGAAAGGAGTTACAAGATTTGGAAAGAGAGAAAAGCTCAATCCACGATTTATTGGTCTATTTCAAATTCTTGACCGAGTAGGAAATGTGGCCTATAGACTCGCGTTACCTCCAAGTATGTCTCGTGTTCATAATGTTTTTCACGTATCCGTGCTTTGTAAGTATGTGAAAGATCCGAACCATGTTATTGAGTTAGAACCGGACGAGATAGCCGAAGACTTAACATATGAAGAGGTACCTATCAAGATCTTGGATAGGAAGGAGCATGTCCTACGCACGAAGGTCATACCACAAGTTAAAGTTTTGTGGAGAAACCATGCTATTGAGGAAATGACCTGGGAGTTAGAAACGAAAATGAAAGCGAGGTATCCTCATCTTTTCGAAACACCAGGTACGTACGTCAATTTCGAAGACGAAATTTCATAAGGAGGGGAGGTTGTAAGACCCCAAATTATTAATAAATGAAATTTATTTTCCTCTATTTATTATTTTGAAATAGTAAGGGTTGATTTGATTAATGTGGTTAGTTATGGGTAAAATGCGCAAATATTTTAAATAAGCAGGTGGTTATAAAATATTCATTGTTGTCGGGGAATATTCGTTTGGTCGTGGAATATTCTTGCTGTCGGGGAATATTCGTACGACGGCGCAGTCTTTTGTGGGTCCCATAACAGAAAGCGATTGGATGAAAAAAATGACAAGTATAAGTTGTTTATAAATAATGGCGCAGTTGTTACCGTTAATACTGTTAGAATACCCGGTGGTTAAAACACAGTAATACGCGTTGTTGCACAGTAGCACACGGTATTGTACCAATTATTGATTCTTACGTAAGAAGGCACTACTCAATAATTGTTACAGTAATTACTGTTCAGTATTTTATTTTATTAATTTAATAATTGCTGCGTTGATATTTTATATTACTGTTGTTTCAATAATTGTCACTACACAGTATTTTCCATTATCGAAGCAATAATTCATATTATCTGAATAATATTATTAGAAAACATTATTGGCAATGTCTAGAAAGTTCTGTCTAAGGAGAGGTTTGGTCACCTAATTGCGCGCCAGTAAGGAGAAATTCTTATTAGAAAGCCCCCTCTTTCTTAGAAACGGCCTGGTTGCCAGTACTGTGATTCTGTAATATTATTTGTGAATAATTAATTATTGATTTATATGATGAGAAAAATATTGATTTTATGTGGATATAGATAGAGAAAATTTTTAAAGTGACAATTGTTAAAAAAATTGATATTTTATCTTTTCTGATAAAATAATATTTTATTATATTATTATAATATAATAATAATGATATTTTTACAATGAATGTGGGATATATGAGTATATGAGGAGAAAGAGTATTTTTGTTACAAAAGTTGTTTAACACGTGTTTTGTGTGTCGGTGGACACCATTTCTTGACTGAAATTTGATTATAGCCTGTAAAATCGTCCGTTTGTGGATTTCGATCAATTTTTGTTTGGAATTTGGAAAATCTTTCTTCTGTAAAGTTGTAGAGATTGAATTTCCTATAAAAAATCACGAGATTCAAATTTTTTGATAAAAGAGCTATTTATTATGAATTATTGAAGTTTCGTAGTTCTGAAATAATTGATTTTTGGAAGTTTTAATTATTATTTTTAAGAAAAACGTTTTTTTTACATTGTGGGCCTCATTATACATGTGCAAAATGGTTGATTTCAGATCTAAGAGTGGGCGTAAGAAATTTGGTTATATATATTATTATTATATTCAATTTTCTGCTTTGGTGTTCTAAGCATTTTTCTATAAATAGGGTGCTTAGGTTAGAATTGAAAATCACACCAGAAACTACAGATTTCTCTCTCTTTCTCTCTCGATATATTGAGCGTATTCTTGTGAGTATTTTAGTACTTTGAGTATTGTTATACGGTGCAAGTTCTTTCAGCACTATATCCAGTATACCAGTCAGAAGAACTATTCTAGCTAAGGTAAGGGATGTTATTTTCTTCTCAAATGATATTATTTCTTCAATATCATTATGCTGATATATTGGTTGGAACTTTTTCGTATCGGGGTTTTTCATATCGGAGTTACTATTCACGAGTTACTATTCATGAGTTACTATTCACGAGTACTATTCACGAAGCATGATGATGTTTTTTGTGAAATTTTTATCTTTTGGTGTCGGAGTTACTATTCACGTATACGGCACTATTCACGTATACGACACTATTCACGAATACGACACTATTCACAGAAAAATTAAATTTTCATTTTTCGTCCAAAATATCTATTATGGATACTAGTTTTGATTGTATCCATGTTTTGATCATTCTTAAATTTTACTCCACTATGATTATTTATGAGGTATTTTTGAACATGAAATAGCTGAAATACGAATCCTTAATATTTATTCTTTTGTTTCACTGGATTCGTTTCATTTAAAATATTTTTTTCATCATCCTCTGTCCTAAATGATGATATAATTAAATATATTTGGCCTGTAGTGCAAAGATTAATGATTTATGATGAATATCTTTGGCCCGTAGTGCAAAGATGAACAGGTGTTTAGATGAACATGACCAACTGGTGAATATCTTTGGCCTATAGTGCAAAGATGAATATTTAATTCCAGATATATATTGATTGATGTTACAAGGGTAAAATATCGACGACGAACTTTTAAATTCATATATAAAAGATAGTGGTTTGCATTCTCTATTTAACTCTTCTAATGAATTATTATTTCCTCTGCGAAGATTGATTTAAAACTGGTTGTCTATTGTATTCTATTAGATTTTTCTTGTTGAAGACTAACGATAATTTGTTCTATGTTATCTTAGTCATAATGTTCTTTACTGGGCTAGTTGAGCTCACCCTTTTCCTTGTTGTTCCATTTTTTCTTCTCAGGAGGCGAGAATGTAGCGAGTACTAGTCGGGGTGTGGAATGATGGTTCTAGAAGTGGTTCTAGTAGTCCTCACTATTCTGTAGAATATTGTATTAATAATTATAATGAGGACTTATTTGAGTGTGGATATTGTCTAGATGACAATATTTGTATTTAAACTCACAGTTTTTATGTTGTATTAATAAAGTTGTAGTTGTTTCTGTACCATGTATTTTGACGACTCAGAATGGGTGTTGTATACCTATTTTGGGGGCGTCACATATTCTACTAATTTCAAGAAGTATAGAAACAATACTTTAACAAAATGAGTGTAGAATTCGGAATATGAAATGAAATAACATTACTTACATACTACAGAGTATGAAAGAAAATATTATTTCTTACGAATATTGAACAAAAATAATATCTCTTACCTTAAAAAGAGAGTATTTCTGACTGGTAGGGCGGATATATTATTGAAGAAAACTTTCAATGTTTTCTACACTCAAAACTTTCTAAAATTCTAAAGAAATATGCTCAATATTATGGAAGAAGAATTTTCTCATTCTGGTGTGATTTTCAATTCTAAATTGAGCATCCTATTTATAGGAGAATGGAAGTATACTATTTGAATTTAGAAATCACGACCCAGCAGTAAAGGATTTCACGGGCACGCACCGTCGAAAAATTTTGATTTTACTATTCATTACTGTGCAATAAAATATTCTAATAAAACGAAAACTTTAAATAAAATATAATATATTCTATTTATAAACTAATAAAACTAAACTTATAATATATATATATATATACACACACACACACACACACACACACACACACATCAGTACCCACCACCACCACATTTTCCACTTACACACGTACTCACACACACGGTACACACACACACACACACACACACAGATATATATATATATATATATATATATATATATATATATATATATATACTTTATAACTTCCTACCGATTATTTTGAAAAATGAATAAGTGGGGGTCCAAATAATACACCAAACTTACAACAAATACTTCATAAAAATTTCCTCAATATTTTTAACAATATTTATTCATCAATAATATAACTTGCAATATTAACAACCAGATCATTCACAGGAAAGATGAGACTTTCCGATAAGGATTTCAACCTATTGATGTGACGAACCCAAAATTAAGTATACACCACCCATTTTGAGTCGCCAGATATATGGTACAGAATTCAAATACAACTTACTAATACAACTGTCGTGTACAATACGACAAAACATACACTGTGAGTTTGAATACAAATATTATCTACTACAGATTATTCAAACTCAAAAAGAGTCCTCATTACAATTATTGTCACACTATTTAACAGAATAGTGAGGACTACTAATACTATCATCTGGTTCATCACTCCGTTCCCCGACTCGTCCCAGCAATATTCTCATTTCCTGAAGAGAACAGTGAAAGAAAGGGTGAGCTCAACTAGCCCAGTAAAAAATATTATGACTAAGATAATGCAGAATAATTTATCATTAGCCTTCAACAGTGTTAAACTGATAAAATATAATAAATGTCAAGTTTAACTGCAGCGGAACAAGCAATCCATTTGAAGAGTCAAGTAGAAAATAAAATCTACTATCTTTTATGATTTAAAAGGTTTTTCATCACTGTTATAGCTGAGACTCAGCTTAATAAATAATCCACATCATCGAATCACCCCTGCACTACGGCCAAGGATATTCTTTAGTATCACGACCACAATTATCCACGCACTACGGGCCAAGAATATTTGTGTATTCATTAATGGTCATGATCATGCCAACAACTGTCCATCAATGCACTACGACAAATGAGGATTTTTACCACATCATTTGTAACATTACGGTCATGATTACACCGAATAATCCCTGGTCATAATCATACCAAGTCCATCTATGCACTACAGGCCACAGATGACTTTCAAAAAATATAAACATGAGGATGATGACAATGATATGAGAATTCAATAAAACAAGTTCAAGAATTAATTTATCCATGAACTAATAATGTCCAAATTGTCAACATGATACTGCTTTGTAGAGTAAAATTCAAGAATGATCAGAAGAATAATCTTATGAAAAGATACTAGATGAAGCGCAAATATCAAGGATATTCCACTAATTTCATGAAGTATAGAAGTCAAAGTTTTAACCAGCTGAGTATAATAAAGAATTGAATAACAAAAGAAATCACCATGCATGCGATAGACCGCACAGACAGGTTATTCCGACAGAATAATAAATAACAGAACCAGGTCAGGTGAAATTCACACCGACAAGATGTTCCAACAGAATAATAAATGCGAAATAATAAATGATGGAACCAGGTCCGGCGTATAGCACAGACAGGATATTCCGACAGAATAATAAAGACGGAATAATAAAAATGGAACTAGGTCCGGCGTATAGCACAGACAGGATATTCCGACAGAATAATAGAAGAATGTCACCAAGTATAGGGTAAACCGCGCATACAGGTTATTCCAACAGAATAATAATAAAGATGGAATAATAGAAGAATTTCACCATGTATGCAGTACTTTGCATAGACAGGTTATTCCAACATAATAATAAAGAATGGAATAACAGAAGTTCTCTTCATGAATAAGAAAGAATAACACCCCTTACATTAGTAGTAGACTGAATATTGTAGTAGTGTAGTAACAGAATACTCTTCTTCTTTCTCTCTTATTCTCTCTATACTTTCTCTCTCTATAGCTTGAATGAATTCGTGAAAAATAATGAAGCACTAGGCCTCTATTTATAGAAGATTTCTAGCTTAGCACTTGAAATGTGAAAAGGCAAGTGGCTTGACGACTGGTGATGTGAAAAGAAAAGTGGTTTGACGCCTGTAATGTGAAACACCAAGTGGTTTGACGCCTGTAATGTGAAACACCAAGTGGTTCGACACCTGTAATGTGAAACGACAATTGGTTCTACGCCTGTAATGTGAAACGACAAGTGGTTCGACGCCTGTAATATGAAACGACAAGTGGTTCGACGCCTGTAATATGAAACGACAAGTGGTTCGACGTCTGGTAAAGGTAATTACTATTGACGAAGGTAATTACAATTGACGAAGGTAATTACTATTGACGAAGGTAATTACTATTGACGAAGGTAATTAATATTGACGAAGGTAAATACTATTGACGAAGGTAATTACTATTGACGAAGAGACTCTTAGATGATGACATATGGGCCCCCCATAAAATAACCAATCTTACCACAAACGTCTCATAACAGAATCTTTATATACATCAAGGATTGAATAATATTACCATAAATCATTTTATCTTTAATCAACACATATTTAATCTTTCAACAATTATTAATCATTTATAACTTGTCGTCTCAATTATTGATTTAATCATTTATAAGCATGCGTCATGGATTTCAAAGGAAGCTGGGAAGGGCAATTACCGTTGGTGGAATTCGCCTACAATAATAGTTATCACGCGAGCATCGGCATGCCGCCTTACGAAGCGTTATACGGCAGAAAGTGCAGAACTCCACTGTACTGGGATGAAGTTGGAGAACGTCAACTATTAGGACCAGAATTGGTGCAACAAACTGCTGAGGTTATCAAACTCATCAGGATAAGATTAGTAGCAGCTCAAGACCGACAGAAGAAGTATGCTGATCAACACCGGCAAGATCGTGCATTTGACGTAGGAAGCTATGTATTCCTAAAAGTTTCTCCTTGGAAGGGGAAAATTCGTTTCGGTAAAAAGGGAAAACTAAGCCCGAGGTTTATTGGACCCTTTGAAGTGCTGCGAAGAGTGGGAGAAGTGGCTTATGAGGTAGCTCTACCTCCAGAGTTGGAAAACATTCATAATATTTTTCATATTTCGGTGTTACGACCATATAAACCCGATTACAAGCACGTAATCGAGTACGAACCGTTGCAGTTCGAGAAAGATTTGTCTTATGAAGAGATTCCTATCCAGATAGTCGACAGGAAAGAACAAGTGCTCAGGAATAAAGTGATACCTTCTGTGAAGGTGATTTGGAGGAACCACAACGCTGAAGAAGCAACGTGGGAACTCGAAGAGAAAATGTTGAAAGAATACCCTGAGTTATTTGTTTAATCTGTGTCTTCGATTCTGAGGACAGAATCTTTGTAAGTAGGGAAGAATGTAGCGAATGTGTTGTTTGAGTTGTGATTCTGAGGACAGAATCCTTTTAAGAGGGGAATGATGTAACATTCCATATTTTTTTTTAAATTTAAGTTATAAATATTTATTGATTTATATAAATATTTATTGGATATGTTATTGTTGAATAAATAATTGTTCAATTTGAGTGATATGGTTTATTTAATTATTTGTTGAATAAATAATTAAATATTAAATATTAAATATTTATTGGCAATATTAAATATTTATTGAATTATATGGCAATTTGAGTTGATGTGATTTAATTAATTATTTGTTGAGTAAATAAGTAAGGAGCTAAATAAATTAATTATTATGAGATTTTATAATAATGGAGTTTAATTTAATAAGCTAGAGAGCTTATAATAATTTTAAATAAATAATAATATTTAAATGAGAAATTGTAGTTTGAAATGTTAGTTGATTAAATGAAATTATAATTGTAAAAAGAATTATAATTGTTTATGTGTTAAAGTAATTTAATAGATTAGCGTTTAATTGATTTATTAATTTAATAAAGGTGTGACTAATAACCTTGCTATATAGGAGTTACCAAAATAAATTAAAAGAGTTTAATGTGGTTTTACCAAACATGTCTTATGGCATAATAACTCGTTATCTAATTGAGTTTTACCAAACAAGGCATAAAGATTAATGAGTTATTTTATTTAGACTAACCAAACAAGCCTTATGGCTTTTGATTTTCAAAACCTTTAACTGATGTCAGTTATATATCTTACATTTATAATATACAATTATTATAATTATAATTATATACGTTATATTTTAGTACGTATGTTAGAGAGAGAAAAGAGTTCAGAAGAAGGAAAATAGAGAAAGAAAGAACTCAGAGGAAGAAGAAGAAGAAAAGAAGAAAAGTGAGAGAATTCTAGAGAGAATTGAGAGATTATAAACAGGTTTTGGAGAAAAGCTTGACAATCAAAGAGTTAGGACCATTATCTTCTTCATAATCCAAGGTAGGCCATCTTCTTCTTTACAAAACTCTAAAAGTTTTTTTTTCCCAAAAAGTTTCTGTGAAAAATTTATGAAAAGAAATTTTGGTTGTTTCGGTTATAAGTTTATATAATTAGCAATTGTAGATGTGTTTCATGAGTTATGCATAATTATATAGAGTTTAATTCATGTATGTATATATTTTATGAAGAAATTGTTTTACAGAGAATTTTATGAATGAGAATGGGTTATTTTTAAAATGGAAATTAAGGTTTAATTAGTTGTTGTATTGATAAATTGATTATAAGAATTGCTAGAGTGTAAAATCATAATCATGATGCTTGGTAATTTCTGTTTTGATTGAATAACAAAATCACAGTATTGGTTTTCATGAAAAATATCAAAATATAGAGTTTTGCCAAAAATATTAAAATTGGGTGTTGAATATTTGATGTTTGTGCTAATTGATGAGTAGAAACATGTTAGAAGTCGTTAGTATACGATTATATGATGTCTATATGCAATTTACATGATAATCGACTTATTAGATTCGAGCTTTTTGGCCAAATTGGTTTTTCTGGTATTGTTGTCGAGGCTGTCGCCGGATTCTGGAGTCTGGCGCCGCGACGCGACTCCAGTAGTACTTTAGTGGCGCCTTAGCGCCATGTCCGCGCCTCAGCGCCATGGTTCGTGCCGCAGCGCCATGTCCGCGCCCTAGCGTCGTGGCCCACGCCCCAGCGCCGTGTCCCGCGTCCCAGCGCCACTGTTCCGCGCCCCGGCGCCGAAAAAGTGGCCTAGTTGGGCTGTTTTGGCCTCCTGTAGTAAAACGGCCATAACTTTTTCATACGAACTCCGATTTAGGTAATTCAAGATGATTTGGAAAGAGGACGAGTAGACCTACAACTTTCATTCTTTAAGTTTTTTATTTGAGGTCTGTAACAGTAGTCAAAATGGTCATCTTTATGACTGTTGTGTATTTGGAGCCAATCGGAGGGCGTCGGGATGCACGAATGCAAGTGCAACCCTTTGGGTATTAGTATAACTTAATGATAACATGTTGGACATGTATTAAGATGTTATATCAAGTTGTTAATGTACACGTGGTGTAATGGCATGATCATTTAGGTAGTTGTAATAAAGCTAAAATGTAATGTCCATGAAAGATGTGCTGTGTTTAAACTTAAACTTAGTTAGTAGCTATACAAAGAGTAATAAAGGAACTCATAAAGGTAATGTTAGTGTAACTAATGTGTATTATCAATGCATATGATATGTGTAGGACTTGGGGTGAATGTGAATAGTAATTGTTTAACCTACACGCGAGGCAGGTTCCCTAACCTTTTCTACTTTATTATTCAGCAAGGTTACTTTTCACTGTTATGTTATACTTATGCAAGTTCCCTAACCTTTTCTACTTTATTATTCAGCAAGGTTACTTTTCACTGTTATGTTATACTTATGCAAGTTCTCTAACTCCAAACTTCATTGTGCAAGTTTGAATTCGTTAAACACATTATCGCTTTAATTCCATTTCAATTGTACAAATTGCTAACTTTACACTTTCGTAGAGTTAGATTATTTATTGTTGATTAAGCTCGTGTATCTATTGGTTTATGAGGATGCATGTTATGATTATTCCATGATTATGCTATTAAATTATTCCTAAAGCATGATGTTAGTTATAAATATCAATTCAACTATGATTATTCCATAGTATACAGTTATGTTGTTTGTAATCAACTAACCCTTAGTTGATTACCGTTAAATTCTAAATTACCCCATGATGTATCCAAACCAAACTCACTTTGGTACGGACTTGTATTCTAAATACTGAGAAGAACAACTCTTTTATAAGAGGTTACGCTTAGCGTTGAAATGATTGTGCACAATACATTGTACGAAGGGTTGATCCCCCTAAGTACGTGAAGTCCTTATAGTCTTATGACTGTTAAAGTTTAAGTTGAAAAATTACTTATAACTGTGGACATGATTCGTGGTCAATAGACCCTCAGTAATTGATTAAAGTTTTTAGAAAGTAATAGAATTTATTATTCAGTTCTATTAAACCTAATGTTGGTACATGATGTAAAGTTAACTGATTTATTTATTATTATTTCAAGTGGGCCTTGTTTGCTCACTCTTGCCTGTAAAATTTTTTACAGCTAAGGTTGAAACTGGTGATGTACCTAGCACTAGTAAAGGGAAAGGAAAGATGAAACAATGTTGAAGACCTGTAATAGATTGAATAGTTTATTTTCAGACTTGTTTAAGGATTGTAATGAAGTTTATATTAATTTATTTTCCGCATGAATGAATGTTTGTAAAGGTTAGATAACCTGGGAGATTTTTATTTAAGTTTAATCCTGTATGGGCAGGTTTTATTTATTCAATTTTATCAATTGGGTAGTTAGTAATGAATGTTTTGATTACGTGAACACCAAACCTTGAGGAAATGAAGTACCAGGATTTGGGGGTGTCACAGTGACAATAATTGAATCAATAATATAAGAGATATGATACAGCAATTACTGTAGCAATAATTGAGTATAGCTGAGTGACTTCTCACGTAAGCATTAATAATCAATACCGTGTGCTACTATGCAACCACGCGTATTACTGTACTTTTACTACCGAGTAGTTCAACAGTTTTAACGGTAACACCTCCGCCGTTATTTTCATAAAGTATTTTTGTCGTTTTCTCAATCCGACAATAATTCCGTTGTGGGGTCCACCAATGATTGTGTCGTCGTACGAATATTCCCCAATAAAAAGAATATTCCCCGACCAAACGAATATTTTATAACAACTTACGTACTTTGCAAAATTTATAAATATTACCCACAACTATAACATTATATCAAATCCACACCATAATATTCAAAAATATAATTCGAAAAAATTAAATATTTATTCATAAAATCTGGGGTCTCACAATCTCCCCTCCTTATGAAATTTCGCCCTCGAAATTTACGTACGTACCTGGTATGCCGAACAGGTGAGGATACCTTGACTTCACTTTAAATTCTAACTCTTGAGGTATAACCTTTGAGCGTCGAATATGATCCTTCTTATCCAAGATGTTAACACATATCTCCTCATACGTTAAATCTTCTGCTATCTCGTCCGGTTTTAAATTAATAATGTGGTTCGGGTCGTCTACATATTTACGTAACATCGATACGAAAAAAAAATGTTATGAACATGCGACCTACTTGGCGGTAAAACAAGTATATAAGCCACAGTTCCTACTCGATCGACGATTTCAAATGGACCAATAAAATCAAGGGTTGAGATTTCCTCTCTTCATCGATTCTTGTTTCTAGAATAACGCTCTCTTGAACCTTCTTAATTCTTCACATTCATCAGCTCCAGGTGTGTAGCTTGAGCGGATTTAACTTTATCGATTAAAGTCGATTATACTCGTATATTCGTTATCTTCACATGGGTTCGTATATTCGCACTTGTGACCACATACGATCTTCTACTCAACACGTCAGCTACCATGTTCGCTTTCCCACGATGGTATTGAATGGTACGATCGTAATCTTCAACAGCTCGAGCCAACATCTTTGGCACATGTTACGTTCGTTTTAGGTGAAGAAAATATTTGAGGGTTTAAAAAATAGGTTTTGTACTGGGGTCAATACAAAATTCGATTTCACGCTCCAGGGTAGGCTAAGAAGACTTCAAGAATACGTCAGGAAATTTATTAACAATGGAAATATCATTCAAAATTGTGACCCTCATCCAAGAGTTGGATAACACGTCACATTGATACCTATCAACTTGCCATCGTCATTCACGACGTTTCCTACAGAAAGTCTGGCTTCGGTGCATTCCACACAAAAAAGTCAACAACGAAAGGATCGGGGCTCTTTATTTATGGCTTGATATGACAATGATTAACTTTAGTGGTTTGGTTACTTTGAATTTGCATAACAGGTTGGTTAGGAGTATGAAAGCTAACAACCTTACGAAAAGCATGATGAGTAGTTAACCAATCTTTTCCAAAAATCACATCAAAGGCAAGTATTTTCAAAGAGATAAGATCGACAGGTAACGTGAAAGTGTTGATTTGAACAAGATTTATAAATAGTAGAGGTAACGAAGGTTTCTCCCAACTGAGTTTAAACAGATATATCAAAGCTAACTTCTCCGGAGTTAACTTCAAACATTGAACACAACTAGGTGTAATAAAAGAGTGAGTAGAACCGGTATCTAACACGGTATAGACTTCGCAAGAGTTTATGACTAACATACCTGTGATAATTGTATTCAGGTTCCTCGTCATGAAAAAAAACGCTCTCTCTTAAACTACCGACTTTGGCTTACCTGGGACATCCTTTGGTGCCTCCATCCTAGCTGAACTTGTCTTTGGTGAACGACAAAATCGGACTAAGTGACCTTCTCTTCCACAATTATAGCATGCTTTGGACGGCATCGCGCAGTTTGGACTGATGTGTCCCTCCCCTCCGCATTTGAAGCATATGATAGGTGGTCGTTCTCCTTCCTTAACAACGGCTGCTGGTGCTGACGTCTTTCCATCATTGTTGAATCTCCTCTTCTTGAAATGTCCATTCTTATTGTTTTGGCCCTGATTACCACCGAAGTGGTTACCATTTCTGGCCTGTTGATTCCCTCCACGCTTGTTGTCACCGCTTCGATGACTGCTCTCGCTGGTATTATCATTTTGTCGGCGGCTCTCTTTTGGTTGCGTTGACTCGTTATCGCGCTCCACCAACTGAGCCCTATTTACAACATCTGAATACAAACACAGTTTATGAGAAATAAGATGTTGACGTATCTCCGGCTTCAAACCTCTTAAAAATATTCGCGTCATTCTCTCTTCATTATCCACCAAGTGGGACGCAAACCGGGATAACTCCGCAAATTTTGCCTCGTATTGCGACACGGTCATATTGTTTTGCTCTAATTTGATAAACTCTACCTCCTTCATGTGACGAATACTTTCGGAAAAGTATTTGTCGTTGAACAACTCTTGGAACTTCTCCCAAGACATCTTCAGTGCGGCAGGTTGAGTACGCTTTACCGATTCCCACCAGTAATCTGCCTCTCCTCGCAACATAAAGGCGGCAAAGGGAACCTTTTGCTCCTCGGAGCATCCCAAGACATCAAATATCTTGGTGATCTACTTTATCTAATTTTCCGCCATGAGTAGTTTTGGCTCTCCCTTAAACTCCGGTGGTCCCAGCTCCTTAAATTGCTTAGCGGTGACCAACCGTGGATTGCCATTGTTTCCTCCTGCATTATGAACAAGAGCCGCCTTTGCCTGATGTTGCATGAATTCTAAAAAACTCCTAAACATACCTTCGTTAGTCAATTGATCAGTGTTGTTGTTTACAGGAGGATTATCACCATCCTGTTGCACATTGTCCTGATTATTGATCTGTGGAGAATCAACAGTCTCCTGTGCTCCATTGCTTATCTCAACATTTTCAGATGTCATTTTCAAATACTGCCACAAAACAAAGGTTAATTGACATGTAACATATTATCCCTATATTCTGACCGACCAATAAAATAGCACATAAACTTAGGTAGGTCATACTAGCGAAGGAATTTCCCGTCTCTTCCCTCCTAGTACTATTCTCACATCTTAGCCAGGGATCATATCCCTAAGCTTTGATACCATCTGTGACGCCCCCAAAATTAGGTATACACCACCCATCTTGAGTCGCCAGATATATGGTACAGAATTCAAATACAACTTACTAATACAACTGTCGTGTACAATACGACAAAACATACACTGTGAGTTTGAATACAAATATTATCTACTACAGATTATTCAAACTCAAAAAGAGTCCTCATTACAATTATTGTCACACTATTTAACAGAATAGTGAGGACTACTAATACTATCATCTGGTTCATCACTCCGTTCCCCGACTCGTCCCAGCTATATTCTCATTTCCTGAAGAGAACAGTGAAAGAAAGGGTGAGCTCAACTAGCCCAGCAAAAAATATTATGACTAAGATAATGCAGAATAATTTATCATTAGCCTTCAACAGTGTTAAACTGATAAAATATAATAAATGTCAAGTTTAACTGCAGCGGAACAAGCAATCCATTAGAAGAGTCAAGTAAAAAATAAAATCTACTATCTTTTATGATTTAAAAGGTTTTTCATCACTGTTATAGCTGAGACTCAGCTTAATAAATAATCCACATCATCGAATCACCCCTGCACTACGGCCAATGATATTCTTTAGTATCACGACCACAATTATTCACGCACTACGGGCCAAGAATATTTGTGTATTCATTAATGGTCATGATCATGCCAACAACTGTCCATCAATGCACTACGACAAATGAGGATTTTTACCACATCATTTGTAACATTACGGTCATGATTACACCGAATAATCCCTGGTCATAATCATACCAAGTCCATCTATGCACTACAGGCCACAGATGACTTTCAAAAAATATAAACATGAGGATGATGACAATGATATGAGAATTCAATAAAACAAGTTCAAGAATTAATTTATCCATGAACTAATAATGTCCAAATTGTCAACATGATACTGCTTTGTAGAGTAAAATTCAAGAATGATCAGAAGAATATTCTTATGAAAAGATACTAGATGAAGCGCAAATATCAAGGATATTCCACTAATTTCATGAAGTATAGAAGTCAAAGTTTTAACCAGCTGAGTATAATAAAGAATTGAATAACAAAAGAAATCACCATGCATGCGATAGACCGCACAGACAGGTTATTCCGACAGAATAATAAATAACAGAACCAGGTCAGGTGAAATTCACACCGACAAGATGTTCCAACAGAATAATAAATGCGGAATAATAAATGATGGAACCAGGTCCGGCGTATAGCACAGACAGGATATTCCGACAGAATAATAAAGACGGAATAATAAAAATGGAACTAGGTCTGACGTATAGCACAGACAGGATATTCCGACAGAATAATAGAAGAATGTCACCAAGTATAGGGTAAACCGCGTATACAGGTTATTCCAACAGAATAATAATAAAGATGGAATAATAGAAGAATTTCACCATGTATGCAGTACTTTGCATAGACAGGTTATTCCAACATAATAATAAAGAATGGAATAACAGAAGTTCTCTTCATGAATAAGAAAGAATAACACCCCTTACATTAGTAGTAGACTGAATATTGTAGTAGTGTAGTAACAGAATACTCTTCTTCTTTCTCTCTTATTCTCTCTATACTTTCTCTCTCTATAGCTTGAATGAATTCGTGAAAAATAATGAAGCACTAGGCCTCTATTTATAGAAGATTTCTAGCTTAGCACTTGAAATGTGAAAAGGCAAGTGGCTTGACGACTGGTGATGTGAAAAGAAAAGTGGTTTGACGCCTGTAATGTGAAACACCAAGTGATTTGACGCCTGTAATGTGAAACACCAAGTGGTTCGACGCTTGTAATGTGAAACGACAATTGGTTCGACGCCTGTAATGTGAAACGACAAGTGGTTCGACGCCTGTAATATGAAACGACAAGTGGTTCGACGACTGTAATATGAAACAACAAGTGGTTCGACGTCTGGTAAAGGTAATTACTATTGACGAAGGTAATTACAATTGACGAAGGTAATTAATATTGACGAAGGTAAATACTATTGACGAATGTAATTACTATTGACGAAAAAACTCTTAGATGATGACATATGGGCCCCCCATAAAATAACCAAACTTACCACAAACGTCTCATAACAGACTCTTTGTATACATCAAGGATTGAATAATATTACCATAAATCATTTTATCTTTAATCAACACATTTAATCTTTCAACAATTATTAATCATTTATAACTTGTCGTCTCAATTATTGATTTAATAATATAACATATTATACAGATGATACTGTGACAATAATTGAATCAATAATATAAGAGATATGATGCAGCAATTACTGTAGCAATAATTGAGTATAGCTGAGTGACTTCTCACGTAAGCATCAATAATCAATACCGTGTGCTACTATGCAACCACGCGTATTACTGTACTTTTACTACCGAGTAGTTCAACAGTTTTAACGGTAACACCTCCGCCGTTATTTTCATAGAGTATTTTTGTCGTTTTCTCAATCCGACAATAATTTCATTGTGGGGTCCACCAATGATTGTGCCGTCGTACGAATATTCCCCAACAAAAAGAATATTCCCCGACCAAACGAATATTTTATAACAACTTGCGTACTTTATAAAATTTATAAATATTACCCACAACTATAACATTATATCAAATCCGCACCATAATATTCAAAAATATAATTCGAGAAAATTAAATATTTATTCATAAAATCTGGGGTCTCACAATTGACGCGTAATTAGGTGACCAAACCCCTTTACTCGACAGAACTTTTTAGGCATTGTCAATAATGTAAATAATAATATGAATAACTTTGTCGTCTCAATTATTGATTTAATAATATAAAATATTGTGACAATAATTGAATCAATAACGTGAGATACTATGCATCAATTACTGTGGCAATAATTGAATAAAACTGAGTGACTTCTCACGTAAGCATCAATAATCAATACCGTGTGCTACTATGCAACCACGTGTATTACTGTACTTTTATCACCGGGTATTTCAACAGTTAACGGTAAAACTTTCGCCGTTATTTTTTATAAAAAGATATTTCTGTCATTTTCTAACTCCGACAATAATTTCGTTGTGGGGTCCACCAATGATTGTGCCGTTATACGAATATTCCCTGTTAAAACGAATATTCCTCGACCAATCGAATATTTTATGACAACTTGCTTACTTTGCAAAATTTATAAATATTACCCACAACTATAACATTATATCAAATCTACACATTAATATTCAATAATAATATTTAGAGAAAAATTATTTTTATTCATAAAAATTGGGGTCTTACAATATTCTTTGCTTATGTTGCTCACATAAAGTTCAAAGTATTTTCAGTTGGGTGTTAAAAGAACTTCGTAACGGTGGAGATTAGAGCAAAAGAACTTCGTAACGGTGGAGAAAGTTTTTGCCTCGAATCCAACTGATTTCTCTTCTTCTCTTAAGATATTTCTAGTTAGGACTTGATCGAAGGATGCCTGTTCCGCATGCGCTTCGCGCGCCATTAACGCTTTGCTCAAAATTAACTTTGAATTTGAAAATGCTTTAAATTAATTTCAAAATTCAATAATTATCTTATAATTTAAAAGTATAAACATTTAAAAAGTATACATATTAATATATATATATATATATATATATATATATATATATATATATATATATATATATATATTATACACACACATGCACATTTAAATATATATGTGAATATTTCACCTTAAAAATTTGCAATTCTAACCGAAAATAAGAAACACATTTTTAATTGCACAAGTTAATGGTAGCGAATAAAATTTTAATTTTTCAAATCCAATTTCAATTGCGAATACACTTTTAATTTCGTTCGCAAAACACTATTACTGCTGCATAAACTATTACCGCATGTAAATGAACAAACCTTGGATTATAGTGCAAACTAGTTACAAAGATGAGGCGTGCTGAGTGGGCTCTCTCCGCTTATAAATTCCAAAACTCGTAATACCCTAGTTTCTACGTGCTGCTGCCCTTTTCCCCAATATTTTTCGTGAAAGCTGCTAGGGTTTCTGGAGTTTCAGGTTCATCACTTTCCTTACTTTTGTTTATTCAACCTTTTGAATTCTTTCGCTCTGTCTGAGATCTAATGCCTTATGCTAAGCTACGTAGAATTTTTGGTTTAATTTTGCCTGTAAAGGTAAACAAAATGTAGAATTTGACCGATCCAATGAAATCGCGTGGTCTGTAGTGGCTTAAATTGTTCCGTTTTTTTTAGAATAGGAAAAAGATTAAAAATTGTTTGTTCAACTTATTTTTGAAGAAGGAAAAGTTATATGTCAAAATTAGTTTTATAATATTAGTGTATTAAATCTGCATCCCAACAGAGGTAAAGGGATTTACTCAGTCACTTGTCTTTTAGAAATCTACTGCTTCAAAATTTAATATTTGATTACGTTTTCAGTGGTTGTCCTTGACGTTTGGTGATGCAATGAGATTTATTATTGTTAAGCACTTAAGTTATAACTTGTAAACTGATAAACTACAACTGTACAAAAGCTGAACGGTAAATTATGGGGAGTACTATTTTTAACACATTTTCATATGGTTCTTACTCACATGAAAGTGGGACCAATTGTATGATCAAGTAAGGGAGGATCATGTGGAAATATCAAACCCATTATTATTTATGAACTTTGTCATGTACTTGAAAGGATGAACATATAACTAACTTCTTGGTGTTATTCAGTCTATAAATACTTCTAATAAATTTTATGACTTGTGAGTTTATTGGTAGGTGACATTTTATAAAAGATGTCTCGTGTGTACGTGGGAAATTTGGATCCACGAGTTTCTGAGCGAGAACTTGAGGATGAGTTTCGTGTGTATGGAGTTATTCGAAGGTACAAAGTTAATTTTTTTTTGTGTAATTGACTGTTGAATTAGAAATATTTGCTTGTACTTATCTTGATATTTGTTTTATATTTATGTTTCTTAGTATTATTGTGTTCAAAATACTCTAGTCTTTGTGCCAAGATTTGAAATTTCATGTTAGTATTCGACGTCAGTAGGATAGGTATGAAATTTCATGTTAGTTTTCATGTGTGCACATTTCTTCACTATATTCTAATCTAAATACGAAATTGTTCAATTTGAACATGTATTTAGCACTTCCTAAAAATTAACCAAAGCTTGAACCTAAAAAGAAAATTGCTACAGAAAAGATAAGATTATTGTCCTGAGATAAGAGTCTTAGATGTAGCTATGTATTGCTGTGCGGATCCACCATTCACACTTGGGTTATAAATGTTGGTTTCGAAGTTAGAAAAATTATTCAAATGTCGTGCTGAAATGTTGGCCTATATATTTTGTTCTTAAGGAGTTAATGTTGACGATCATTTGTTCATAATTTACATCACAATAAGATCTTCAAAGTGAAAAACAAAATGCACTAACCTTTGAGAAGCATGTATATAATTTTTATAAGCATGTATATATCCCCGTTCCAAAATATAAGATCAGTATTGACTTTTTGAAGTCAATTTAAGACATTTTTGAAGTTTAAATTGACGTAAATTTCTTTAATTTTAGTCAATACAATATGAAAATTATAAACTGTGTAAAAATTATTACTCATTGTAAATTGTAAGTTATGTTGTTTTATAGTTTTAAATGAACTATATCAATAAATGAATCATCTCAATTTTGAGATTGAAAATGTTTCAAATTGATTTTCAAAAGTTAATAATGATCTTATAATTAGGAACGGTCGGAGTAATTTTTTATTTTTATAATCATGAAGATTCATTGCTTAATATCACTTCATGTGTGATGATTGTATTTGAAGGATGATCAAGCCACTTTTCTATTTTTGTCATTTGTGGTGGAGGTTGTATATGAGGTTTAATATACTGTTGATTAGAATTCCTCTAATTAATGTTTTTAGTGGCAAGATATAAACCAGAATAATAAATGGGTGAGAGTAACGTTACTTTGTAGTCCTGTTGAAGAAGTTTAATGTGTTTGGTATAATGATGGAGAACATGCTTGTACAGTTTAAAAGGTTTTGTTACGTTGCCTGCCTAACCTTTTGGGGAAAAGTTTGACCTCCCAGTTCCTCTTTGCCATGAATGTGAGTAGGTGTAGTTCCCTTGTAATAAACAGCGGTAGTAGCTTGGTCTTAATTTCTTAGATGGTCTCACCAGCAAATAAGTTCAATGGTGCTTAGAAATATTTGAATGAAGTTCTTTACATTATATTTGAATGTAGTTCTTTATATGACTTATTATGATTATGTTATATGCAGTGTTTGGGTTGCAAGAAAACCTCCAGGTTATGCTTTCATTGATTTTGATGACCGAAGAGATGCACAAGATGCAATTAGGGAAATAGATGGTATGTTTTATAGAGTAGTATCTATTGATCATAGATGTCCGTGTACATTTGATATGTTTATATAGCAGTATCTATTGATTACATATGTCTATTTGTTATGCCACTAACAAGTTATGACCTGTTGCTCCAAATTCATCTAGTTGAAGCATTCTTTGTCTGGCTTTAAGGCATCAATCTATAGAGCATTTCCCCTTTCTCTTCCACCGCCCGGAACAATTTCATAAAGAACTATCTACTCTAATCCTGGACCTCCTTGTTACAAAGTTTATTATAATTAAAAAGGCTTTTTGTATAACTTTTCATTGCTCAATATTTTTTTCTTTTTGTATAATTCACTAAAAGCTATTTGGTTACATCCCTATTTCAGAGCTACATAGAGATTTGGTTGTATTATCTGGGTTTGGTGTTTGCTATACTTGTAAAAGTTCTATAGTAGTTTCCTTGTTATACTTGGAACAGGTAGAAATGGCTGGAGAGTAGAGCTTTCTCATAACTCTAGAGGTGGAGGTGGAGGTGGAGGTGGCGGCGGCGGCGGCGGCGGTGGTGGTCGTGGAGGGGGGCGTGGTCGCTCTGGTGGCTCTGATCTGAAGTGCTATGAGTGTGGTGAGCCTGGGCATTTTGCCCGCGAGTGCCGATTGCGTGTTGGTGGTGGCGGTGGCGGTGGAAGACGCCGTAGTCGCAGTCCTAGATATCGCAGGAGCCCAAGTTACAGTCGAAGGTGAGCTGCATATGCAAACAGCACTATTTATCATCTAAATCAAGGTTCTTCCTGTTCTACTGCTGAAAGTTGATCTAATTAAGCTTTCTGCCTACCTTTTGGAAGCTAAAGTCTATTAGCTGCATTCTGAAATTGTGTACAAGCTATTAGAATTTAAGTAGTTGTGATACAGATCTGGTCACACTGCACAAGAATTAAGGTTTCAGATGAAGGTGGTTGCGGTTAGAACAGATGGATGGTTAGTGTTATCTTGGACAATTGATTTATTTCTCTTTTCTTTCAATGAAACAGGAGTTACAGTCCTCGTGGTCGATCCCCTAGGCGTCGCAGTGTGTCTCCTCGTGCTCGCAGCTATAGCAGGTCACCACCTCCATATCGTGCACGTGAGGATGTACCATATGCTAATGGGTAAATTTCCTTTCACTTGAGTTTCTCTGCTTTGGCTTTATAGGAAATGGTAGAGTAGATTAATGCAATTATCTTGCAGCTGCATTACAAAAGGTTTTTGAAACAGGATCGTGCTAGTTCTTGTATTTAGTTCATTGCATCTGTTCACAGCATGCTTTTTCATCTGTGTGCTTCTTGTAGTAGATTTTGTGTATTTGAACTGTATACTGCAAAAAAGTGAAAAACCTTGGGATAGAATGGAATTGGATTCCAATTAGTTATGTTTGTTTTATTGATTCCTGTCAAGACAATACTTTGAATGGAGGGCTCAGCTCTTATTTTTTTTTCCTCCAACTTAATTCTTTTAAAATGTTATTACGTAACGAACAAATATTTTTTTAATCTTATTTCGTACTGTACAATTCTTTTCATTGTGGGGTTGTTTTCCCAGGAGAGGTTTTGATGGTGGGTACATAATGTTATTATGTATTTGTACAGATAATTTTAATTTTGACTATATTCACTGTGGGGTTGTTTTCCCACGAGAGGTTTTGAGAGTAGATAAAGAATGGATTTCCACCTGAGGTGAGGCCCTAATACCCAGATTTCTGATGAACTGTAGCGCTATTGGCAAAACCTTTACAAGTTCAAATATTCTTCTCTTATAAAGTTGGCCTATACATCTATCCATCACCAGTACCACCTGCTTGGGACACGAACACAATGCGTGTGATCTGCATCTGAGTCTGCATTTGAACTTGTATCGTGCATGTGCTAGATTTGAATATTCTTCGTAATATAGTTTTGCTTTCAGGGCAGTTGATATATGCACATGGTTTGTTGCTTATTTGTCACCTGACTTTTATGCAGGAACAGTCTTAGGGACCGGCGTCGGAGCAGGAGTTAAGAGTATTGAAACAATGAAACTTGGTTACTTCATGAGGAGGTTTCATGGATTGTGTTTACTATGCTTGGACTTCATTACAACTATGTTTAAGTGGGCGACGCCCTTAACTTCGACTCATGAACTTGATTACTCCCTTAGCTTCAACTCATGAATATGGATACGCCCTTAGCTTCAACTAATGAATTTGGTTAAGTTTCTTATCTTACTTGAGTATTTAAGTTCTTGAATCTTTTCTTTTCCCTATGAATGCAAAATAGTTGTTATTTTTAGGCACTGGATCTTCTTAATTTACTACAATTATTGGCCGTATTTGGAAGAACACTGCTAAAGATTTTACACCTTTTTTTTTGTCGAGGTTCCTTCCTGGTTCTGCCTCATTGGTTTTGTGCTTCTTCAATTCCCTGTGGTTTGGTTTTGTGCTTCTACACTTCCCTGTGGTTTCGTTCATCATTGCCCTGCTTTTGGGATCTTCAATTGAATGATTGTGGGTCCCAACTGGCTACATCACTAGATGCTTCTGTGTGATTGAATCTCTGCACAGCTGTGATGCGCTCCCCCAAAATAGTGGCATTTCTTTAGATACTTGTAATGATTGAGGAGCTGCTTCAAACACTTCTTGCAGGTACTTAAATCTGTTCTATAGAAGTCTGGGTTGTGATGTCTCCTTAATGAATTTAGACTGTATTCTAATTGGGGCTTTAGGGCAAGAGTATTTAAAACAAATGGAAGGTCGACATCTATGAGTAGTTGGCAGGGGCACATCTATCCCCTCCTAAAGTGGAGTTTTCTTTTCATAGAATTAAAGAAACGTCAGTTTACATTTATTAGGAAGCAGAACTGGTTGCCTAGGAATGCGAAAGAGGAAAATTGTTTTTAATCTTACAACTATATTAACAGTAACGTTTATAATAGATGTCTAATTATCTATTTCATTTCCACTTCTTCAAAACAGAGTTTAAAACACATCTGGCTTCTCTTGATATTTGGAAATGAATTCTTAAAACTCTACCTCATCCGTCCTCTCTTTGTGCCTCTGCCCATATTTGACCAATTAAATTGATGTCTTGCCCTCTTCCAAGTAAGTGGCATCTTCAACTTGCAAGGACTCTACAATTTGTGGATTAATGCCAGGTGGCCTTTTTAGATGAAGAACTTCGATATAGTTGTCCGAAAAACAAGCTACTTGAAATTCACCCTAGATAAGACATTGATTTGTTGTTTCCTAAAAGCATTCTGTTTTTCGCATGGTAAATATTTGGAACAGAAAATCTATGATGCAAAATCACTAGCTCAAGTGGCATCTTTGATAATTTCTGTTTGCTGTTGTACGTATGGCTACATGTGATGGAAAGACCCTTTCTCATGTTTATCACATTTTATGGCTGGCATTTGCTGTGGCTCGTGCTGCTTTTGGTTCGTATGATTAACATTGTTTTTGGTTGGTATCATATATGATTACATTGTTTATTCTAATGAAAATCACAATGTCCAATTAAATATAGAGGGGTTTCCCCGGTTGATCCCTGAATGGCTGAATTGGTGGTTTTGTTGGTACTAAAGAACTACTCACTACTGTGACAAAAATTGACATTTTATGCAATAATAGCCATTTTGTAAGGCTGCGATGTGGTTATTGGCTAGTGTACAGGAATAACTAGGCCTGGCAACGGGGGCGGGCATGATAACTTGACCCGATCTTGAAAATAGTATTCCATATCGGCCGCCTCTACTCTATTTTTTTTTCAAATTAAAATTTTCAAATTTCTTTTATATTATTTTGTACAATTTTTTTTAATTCAAAATTAAGCAACTTGCAATATTTTTATTATTAGTAACAAATTATATTATAAATTATAAATATTATGAATTTATAATGAAATAACATACATAATTATATATTATATAAAATGCTAATTTAATGTATATATATAAAATCGGGTCGGGGTGATGGTTATATCTCATAATAACAGACCCTAACCTGTTTAAACAATCGGTTTCATTAGGATCTGGCGAGTCTCGTCGGGTTTGGTTGAGCTTTTCGGTGAAATTGTCAAGCATGATGTAAAATAATAATAATATTTCTTCCGTCTCAGGATAAAAATTTTGGTGGATTTTTTACGTATATTAAGAAGAATAAAATGACAAAATTATTTATAATAATGTCATTAAATATGGAGAGAGAATTAGAATAAGAAAATTATGAGATATTTAATGTTACGGACATAATAAAACAATATATATAAAAGTTTAGTTATTAAAAGAAAGTGGATATTTAATATGGGACAACTCAAAAACTCAAAATAGTAATAACGTCCTGGACGGAAGGAGTAAGTTTTTTACATTTATTCAAAGTTACTTGGACGGCTGCCCAATTCAAAATATTAACATCATTTATGCTTTGTTTTAGTTGAATTAAGTTTCACTAGTATAAAAAGAGCCTGTGTGAGATTATTTTATAAAGTTTAGCCTTTGTATAAATAAATAAAAATAGTCTTTAATAAAGAGCCTTTTCATATAGCGCAATATTTTAAAAACAGTCTAAATGAACAAAAGCTATTTGATAACTAATCTATATAGTATGTGTGATAACTAACTTGTATTGAATACAATATTTTACTCTATTACCCTTAGATTAGTGTGTAAAAACTTAGGATTGGGGGAAATAATGTAAATGACCAGGTTCTCATTCTCTTTCTTTTTAAGAGTCAAAAAGAGGTTAGACTAATTTTTATCAAACACAAAAGGCTTTGAACAAAAAGGGGTGATGTCAAAATGAGTTGTTGCTATGTATTGCTAGAGCTTTTTTTCGAATTATAATTGTTATGTATATTAATAAATGAGATTGGGAATGGGGTAGAATTATGAAATTGGCCTACTATATCAAATATACTGTTAAAATAGTATCAATTCTAGGTAAAAAAATCTGACATAAATTTGCAATTATTCAAAGAGGTAAAAATTGCTATCAAATACAACCCATTACTCATTTGCCTGCTTAATGAAAGCTTATTCTCTCTCCCTAAATGGCCTCCATAGTTCTTACTAAACGAGTTGAATCGAAGTGAATAGAGAGTTACTCGGGTTAGACTCGGAAAGTAAATTTTTTATTCGAATTTGACTTGGATCTGAATTGTATTTGAAAAATTCTACTTAGATTTGACTCGGCTCAAATATTTATTATTCGAATTCGATCCAACTCGGATCGAATTATATTCAAACTACTTCGAACTTCGAATTCGAGTCTCCACATAGTAAGTTGTTGGTCGTTTTACCGATCAATATATGTGTGCAAGTATACACGGTCAACAAGTAATAAAGAGTAAGTAAAGTATCGTTCCCACGAAGAATTAACTAATAAAATTCACCAAGCATTAGCCCATAATCATTTTAGTCTTATTTAAACGAATGATTTAATATTTATAAATTTAACTATGAAAGTAAATAAATCTAATTATCCCTAGAGTGAGACTAGATAATGAAAACCTGATATTACAATTTCATCTACTGAATCATTTTAAAATTCAGACAAGACACGCTTAGAAGGGGGGTTGAATAAGTGTGGGAGCAAACTATAACCAATTTTTAAACTTTAAATTCAAACTATTGAATATAGCCTACTGTATCAAAAAATGCAGCTTGCTGAATGAATGTAGTCTACCGAATTGAATTTTTGTTTTAAGAAAATATCTTGGTGAATTTATAAGTCAAATAAACTACTTGGTGTTAACACAATATTTCATGATGAAGCAAATGTTTATATTTTAATTATTGAGAAAATTAACTATCTTGAAAAATAATAAAATAAGCAATAAAATAACACCAAGATTTTTTACGTGGTTCAGTTATTACCCTCTATAATAATAGCCTAGTCCACGTCCAATACCAACTAGTATTGGAGACTCACTTTTATTTCTTTAAAAAACCATTGTTACAAAAACAGATTCTATCAAATTGAATTACAATAATTCACTTGAGCACACTTGCTCCTTGTGCACCAATGTACCCCTTAAGCACATAAGTTTCCTTGAACCTATTTATAAATAAATCTTAATCCACCCGGATTAAAAACCTTTAGACAACACTTAGTCTAAAAATATAAGATTACAATTATAGAGGTCTAATGATCAAAGCAAATAAATAATTTAACAATGCAAGGCTCAACTAATGAATGCAATGATCAAATAGTAAAAGTAAGAGATATCACCAATATGAAGCTCACGAAAATAGCTGAGAACAATATGAATATAATTTGCACAGCAGCTGGAGATTTTGTACTAAAAATAATGAATTTGCTTTTCAAATATATGAGTGCAATAATTGATTCAAGTGTTGTGTGTTTATCACTGTCTTCAGTTTTCTTTTATAGCCCAGAAAATTACCGTTGTGAAAAATATTTCCGTTGCAAATTTTTTGTTCTGTTATTAATCCTTTTACGTTGCCAATAGAATAGATAAGTATCACTTTAAGTTTTAAGTCCGTTGGAAAGTAACAAAACAAATCTAATTTAACTTCGGTTGTACCAAATATTTTGGACTTTTTCAACAATAATCCATAATGAAACTAAGTCAGATACGTAATACTCTAGACTTAATAAAGTCAGCCGCCACTTGTCATGTTGTTAAAATCAATCCTGAAGCAACAGATATCATAGCATAAATGTAGGATAGTAACTTTTTCAAACTCTATATAAAGCCAATAAATCAGAATATGCATATATGAAAGTACCGAGGCTTTAGTAACCATGACTCTTGAAAATTGAAACAACTTTTAAGTTTCCTACATCAACTTGCACATGGGTCAATATTTTATATAATCATAACTCTTTTAAATAATGCCAATAAAACAATTATACCGGATAATAAGAATTCAAAGCATGCATAATACCAACCAACTACAATAAATCAATTATCATAAAAACTCAGTAATGCGTAAAATATTTAATCACATGTTAATGCACAAATAAAATATTCTAGAGCCTTATATCGAAAAATCGAATATTTACAATGACCTTACATAAAATTCTTAGGACTCAAATCTTCAAAATCTTTCAACAATGATCTTTCATCAACTTCTTGAAATTTCACAATAGACAAATTAATCTATAATATTAAGTCATCATCAAAACAAAAAAGTTAGAACATTAACAAACCAACATTCTCCTCCTTTTTTATGATGACAACACCAAAAATTATAACTCCCCCTGAATTCATGTGTCAGGAATAAACATGTGAATGATATTCTTGTAATGACCTGAATATTTTCTATATAAATAAATAAGAAATTTTGCATATTAAATTTTTTTTTATTTTAAAGATGAAAATATGTGCCAAGTAATGTGTATGTATATATGTGATAAATAAAATTTATTTATTACATTAATAATTTCAAATAATTTTATTTTAGAATTATTGCTAATTATAAGGTATATACTTATAATAATTAATTTTATAGTAGAAATGTCTTTATTATTTATTTTCTATGAAAATATGAATTTTATATTATTTAATTAATATATGAGATGATTATTGGAATTATTATAATTACTATTTTATTATATGAATTTTAGTTCAGATTATTTAAGTTAATTCTTTTTAACTTAATTAATAATGTTATATATGAAAGATAAATCAGATATGAAATTCAAACCCTAATTTTGGATTTTGAGCTATGAATGAGAATAATAATATTATATTAAGTATAATATTATTTTTCGGTGTTATAAATACATACAATATATGTGTAGATTGTTAATGGTTAGTCAATTATGGTGTATCACGACAAACCCTAGTATTACTATCATAAACCATAATTGGGAACTCAAAACTGGAAATTAAGATCGGTCATAAATTGTGTTATATGAATTATGTTCATATTATAGAATTAATGTTAATTAGATAAAACCCTAATTAATATTTGAAAGCCCTAATTTAAAATTAGAAACCCTAATTGCTAATTAGGAACACTAATTGCTAAAATTATAAATCGTGATTATTATTATAGTAAATTGAAATGTTAATTTAGGAACCCTAATGATAATTAAGGAACCCTAATTATTAAACCCTAATTTTTATTAAAAACCCTAATTTTAATTAGTATATTTTAATTAAAATTTTACTACACTTTAATTTTTAATTATCCAAACCCTAGTAATTATTTGGGATACTTTAAGGTTAAAAATCTAGTGATTAAACCCTAGATTCAAGCAACTTGGACAAGAATACCCTTTGACTTATTTGCAAAATTACCATTATGCCCTTTTTGTCCCATTATTACATTATTGTTATCAAATCTAGCAAAATCTTGCCAAATCCTCAACCCTAGATATGCCATGTGATAGAATCTTTGCATATCAACAGCAAATCTCAGCCCAATTTCATTACATATCAATATAGATATAGATCATGAAAGAGAAAGTCTCATATTTTGCCTCATTTCTCTCCAAACACCCAACCAAGTCTCTCTCTATCTAACCCTACGAAATTTAGTAGTGGATCAGTCCCCAAATCGAGCCCCATGACTTTCAATAACAGACCAGAAGCCTAGAATCAAAGAATTTGTTCATAAAAAGGTAAAACCTAAATTAGAAATGTTAGATGTTATAATTTATTGTTAAAATATATTGTATATGGTGTATAATGATGATCTGGGTTGCTAGATGTTAGATTCATAACATCTAGAGGCTCGGATTTGAAGATCTACAAAATTTGGAAATTTTGTTTTTGAGTCTGACAGTTAAATGTCAGTCCTCATAGATCCTTGTATGTTAAGTGTTTTTGTGGTTTAAATGTTTAAACATGTAGTATGCTATGCGATCTTAAATCTGGAACTTGATTCAGAGTCAGATCTGTTATAGAGTGAAAGTTATTGATGGTCAAAGGTCGTTGACCGACCATGACTTTACTAATTTTGGGCAACCTAGAAAGCTTTTTCAGTGTCTGACAATGTTTTGGAAGGCTTAGATCTGTCAGTTTGTAAATTATTTGATGATGTTATAGTATCCAGATTATAGCCTATCATATGTACTTTATATTTGTGGCTCTTGATCCTTTAAATAATCAATTGATCGAACTTAGAGGATGGTCAAACCTGGCCCCTCGTTCACGATTTTGATTTCTGGGAATTTCCAGAAAATATGAAGAACAACTTTCTGACCATGTTTGACCGTGTCATAGATTGTTATTTTGTTATTTTTTGCTGCCTTGGTGTAATGGATCTCTTCTATGTCATGAGGACTTCAAGTCCAGCACACTCTCGAACCTTGGAAAACAAAGGATTGGATGTAGTAATCAGTCAAAATGCGTTGACCATTAAGCTTATGTTTCTGGGTAACCCAGAAGTTATCCAGATGGTTCTGACAGTTTGTTCATGAGTCTCAATCTCTCTTGCGATATGTGATTTGTTTGTGTTGTTGTATCCATATTATAATATGTTATATGGGCTACATATAAAAGCCTTTATATCACCTAAATGTGGAATAGGATCAATGTAATGAACGGTCAAAGTAGGCAGTATGAACATGATATGCGTTTTCTAGAATTTCCAAAAAATCAAGAACACGGTTCTGACAGGGTTTGACCGACTTAGTTCTGGCGATTGGGATGTAGTTAGACTGATTAAGGATAATAGATCTCTTCCTTGGCATGGGTACTACACTCTGAAACCACTAAACAACCAAAACCTTACCTAGAAATATAGTTATGGAAGCCCAAACGTAGTACCTAAGAACTATCTTGGGTTTCTGGGTAACCCAGAAAACCAAGAACGTACAGATCTGACAATTACTTTGCAAGCCCAGATCTCATTCGTTTTAAGTTGTATTGTCATGATTATTGTTGTAACATGTAGTTAGACACTAGTACTACAGGATCCATGGATTAGCTTGCCCAGAAACATCAAGATCTGACATTTATTATTGGTCAAACTTAGTCCCTCGATAACTTGTTATGAGTGTTTTTGAGCCTCAAGAACACCTAAGGCGACAGATTCTGTCGCCAAAGGGCTTTAGCGACAGACTTATTATAATTAACTAATTTAAATTCTAAAAATCATTTAAAAATAGTAAATAAATTCTAAAAATTACAAAAATAGTTTTAACAATTATTCTAAGTTATAAAAATTAACTTTTAATAATTTGACATATTTTTCATAAATACTAATATTTATTTGGATATTATTGGTATTTAAATTATTTAAAAAATGCATTAAATAAATTAATTAAAAATAATTTTATTGTTTTAAAAATCATTTTAAATAATAATAAGGTATTTAATAATATTTTAAGTTATAAAACATAACATTTAATATTTTAAGATAAGTTTCATTAATTATTAAATATTAATGATATTAGATTGATTTAGTAATTATATTAAATAAATTAATTAAAAATAATTTTAATATTATAAAAATCATTTTAAATGAAAATAAATAGTTTAAAAATATTTCAAGTTATAAAATATAACTTTTGATATTTAAAGGTAAATTTCATTAATAATTTAATATTTATGATTTTAAGTTTATTTAATAATTATATTAAATAAATAGTTTAAAAATAGTTTTATTGAATTATAAATAATTTAAAAAGGAAATAAATGAATTAAAAATATTTTAAGTTATAACTAATGACTTTTAATATTTTGATAAATAATAAATTAATATTCTAATATTAATGGTAATTATTTAAAAATGATTTTAAATGTTTTAAAAATCATTTACGGGTAATATTAATACTTTAAAAATATTTTGAGTTATTATAAATAACTTTAATATTTTGGCAAGAGTTTCATTAATAGTTTAATATTAATTAAATATTAATGATAATAGAATTAGTTAATATTTAAATCATTTAATAATGATTTCAGAGTTTAAAAATGTATGATAAAGTATAATAATTATTTTAAAAAAATTATTATAAGGCTATGAAAAATAATATGACTGATATTTAAAATATCTAAACGACTATTGAACTGCAGGATAGAGTCTTAGACTCAATATTTACCCGATAAAGCCGTAGGTACACCGAAATATTTTAGAAATTGATTTGGACTTAGATAATTTGACTAGATACGTGTTTGTTTATGATGTACTGACTGTTAAGCATATGTGACAATGTGATTAGGTTATGTGCTGACTGCAATTAGCAGTACTATGTGATATGATATATTATTCTAATCGAACGAATGATCTTATTAATGATAGGTTTTGATATAAAAGATAGAACTAAGTTGCGTTATTGTTAGCAGCAGCTCAGGCAAGTATCTAAACCTTATGCACTACTTTTATTTCGTGCAAACATGTATATCATGTTATGCAAGTTTCCTAAACTTACTCCAATTATTATTGAGCAAGTATCTGATCTATTATTTATATTGTGCAAGTATCCTACCTTTGCATTTCCTTTATGTAATGGATATGAGTAAGAAAGTTTCAGAATCATATTATTATTGTGCCAGATTATTAACTTTATTATTATTGATTATGTATCCAATCTTTGTATTCATACAAGTTCTTACATTATCCAATCATTGTATAATTCAGATATTTATTCTGTTCGTTAATTCGTATATAGGGTTAGACAACTGTCCCCACTTGGATAACCATTGTATTTAATCATATGTTGATACATACTTATTGATTTCGAGTATGTATATGTTGACTTAAAAGCCGTCTAAGCTATTTGATTCAGCTAGACATAAAAATATTGTTGAACAAGATAAAACGTTATTGTATCCAACCAGATTGTTTTGGTTCGAATTCCCGACTAAATATGAACATCCCGAATATGGGAAAACTTTTGTGCACCTAAGGTGGATAGAGTGAACGATAATATCGTTCTTGCATGTAGTATGTAGTATTTATCAATACAGGGCGTATTGGGATAATCACCCTCGTGCCCGTAAGTTATGACGATTTGCGGATGAAGTTCTGCTAAACCCTAGCAAAAATGAAAAATAATGTTCATAGTCTGTCGACAAATCTCCAGTTATAGTCAGTACGTAGTTTCAAAATTTTGAGATAGATTTGGTATGTTGTTATTATTGGTTCCGCTTACTTCACAACTGTTGATTCGTTGTAGAAGAGTTATTCAAAGAAAATATTTAATCCTTTCAGCTTATATTTATTGTTGCTATTACTTGCTGGGCAATCAAATGGTCATCCTTGCTTTAAATTTAAATGTTTTCAGCTAAGCATGATCAACCGGAATGTTCAGGCCAGAACAAAGGAAAAGGAAAGCAATCAGAATAATCCTTTGTTATCTTTTGTAATAGCTAGACAGTATTATGACAATGGAATTATTATCTATCATGTAATGTATTGTAGTAAAGGTTGCGTACTTGGGATTAGACTTTGATATATGTAAATTAAGTTTGATATTTATGTTATTGTTATTATTATTAGTATTATTCCGCTCATAGAAATGGTATCGTAAAGCACCGAGTTCGGGTTTCAAGTACCCGAGTTTGGGGGTGTTACAAGTTGGTATCAAAGCTTTAGGGTTAGAAACCATAGGTGAGACAGACCTTAGGCTATAACCTTTAGGACAAAGGGAAACATCAAAAATATAAATAACTCATATAGAGTTTAAAAGAAGATGAATTGAATAAATATTCATCGCTAAACAAAGTAAAAGGTAACTTATGAAAAATTATTCTTTGCTGTGTGTATATACTACGTGTTAATCAAGATAGTTTTTGGTGTAGATATTATGTGAGATAAGGATTAAGATACCCGCATGTTGTAAAGAAGGAGTCAACCTCCATAACCGAGCCAATATCAAAGTCAATAGCTGAAATAGAGGCTCACATTGAAAGCTACCTCAATGAGGTGATTATACAGGAAAGTGTAGTACCGAACCCAGAAATGATAGTATGACTGATAAGTAGAGTATAGTTACAGGATAAAAGATCAAGCTCGAGTTCTCGAACTCATATGTTTGTGGTGAGTTCTTAAACTCATAATGTGTGGAAGGTTTGATGAACTAGGTATAGTTATGTGAGAATGGATTATTGAGGATAATAGGAATATATAGAATGCTAAGCAATTGATCCTTAGTGAAGGCGTATGAAATGAGTAGTATTAGTGTTATTTGAATATGTATAATTCTATGATGCGTAAACAATAAGTATATGGGTGTGAAGTAATATTATCAACTTTTGTATAAGTTGTGGCAACGATTCCCGACTATTATGTCACAAAGGGGATAACAGATGTTTAAAGCAGTATGTGCTATGCTATGAAAAGTACGATGAATTAGTTAGATGAACATGATCTTATTTAATCAGATAATGCCGCCAAGACGAAAACGAAACCAAAAGGCAGAAGAACCTATCAACAAAGCTGAAGGACAACTAGACCCAACACAAAATTTGGCGAATGTGGACGTTCAAGCTATGCAGAACGGAATACCAGCCGCGGGAAATCAACCAAGTAATCGATCGACAAACTTCAAAGACTTTAAGGCAATCGAACTGTCAGGATTTAGAGGATCAACTGACCCTGTAGAGATTTTTGTGACAACTAGAGTAACGGATGGGCAAAAGACAGCTTTTATCACCTATACGATGAAAGGGGAGACAAATTTTTGGTGGGAAGCAAGTCAAGCTAGAGCCGGAGAAGAAAATAGTGACAGTAAGACTAGGAAAAGAAAATGAGATAATTTCGGGAATACCAGAAGTAGGCCAGGAGGTGGAAAGAAACAGGTTGTGCAGTGTGAAAATTGTGGAAAGAATCACTCAGGGGAGTGTCTTAAGGGCAAGTTTGTGTGCTACAAGTGTGGGCAGGAGGGACATATCTCTCCCAATTGTCCCAATCCAAGGATGAACAGAGGGTGTTTCAAGTGTGGATCAATGGAGCATAAGGTGAAAGACTGTCCGAAAAAGGGAGGGGATACAGGGAGCGCGAGTAAAGGAAAAGGCAGCGAGACTCTAGTGACAACGGAACCTACTGCAACAAACAAACCAACAGAATCAATCGCAAGAGTTTTCAATATGATGGTCCAGTATACGGTGGCAGCTGAGAATGTAACTCCAGGTATTATTCGTATAACTTGTATATTTCGATATATATATGATTTTCTAATATATAATAAATTATTTTATAAAAATATTTTGAAGAAGGAATTTGAGTTCTCTTAGCAATCGAACTTCCGTTTAATCAGATAGACAAGCTTTATGTTGAATAGTTAAAGATCGGTTCGATAGAATCTGATCGAGATCTATTTGAAATGACTATGTATGCTATGTACCCTTGTAAGTATGAGTTTTAAAACGGTGATTCCGGGGACAAAATCCTTATAAGGGAGGGTGAATGTAATAACCTGAATATTTTCTATATAAATAAATAAGAAATTGTGCATATTAATTTTTTTTTTATTATTTTAAAGATGAGAATATGTGCCAAGTAATGTGTATGTATATATGTGATAAATAAAATTTATTTATTACATGAATAATTTCAAATAATTTTATTTTAGAATTATTGCTAATTTTAAGGTATATACTTATAATAATTAATTTTATAGTAGAAATGTCTTTATTATTTATTTTCTATGAAAATATGATTTTTATATTATTTAAATAATATATGAGATGATTATTGGAATTATTATAATTACTATTTTATTATATGAATTTTAGTTCAGATTATTTAAGTTAATTCTTTTTAACTTAATTAATAATGTTATATATGAAAGATAAATCAGATATAAAATCCAAACCCTAATTTTGGATTTTGAGTTATGAATGAGAATAATAATATTATATTAAGTATAATATTATTTTTTGGTGTTATAAATACATACAATATATGTATAGATTGTTAATGGTTAGTCAATTATGGTGTATCATGACAAACCCTAGTATTACTGTCATAAACCATAATTGGGAACTCAAAACTGGAAATTAAGATCGGTCATAAATTGTGTTATATGAATTATGTGCATATTATAGAATTAATGTTAATTAGATAAAACCCTAATTAATATTTGAAAGCCCTAATTTAAAATTAGAAACCCTAATTGCTAATTAGGAACACTAATTGCTAAAATTATAAACCGTGACTATTATTTTAGTAAATTGAAATGTTAATTTAGGAACCCTAATGATAATTAAGGAACCATAATTATTTAAACCCTAATTTTTATTAAAAACCCTAATTTTAATTAGTATGTTTTAATTAAAATTTTACCACACTTTAATTTTTAATTATCCAAACCCTAGTAATTATTTGGAAAACTTTAAGGTTAAAAATCTAGTGATTAAACCCTAGATATGCCATGCGCTAGAATCTTTGCATATCAGCAGCAAATCTCAGCCCAATTTCATTACATATCAATATAGATATAGATCATGAAAGAGAAAGTCTCATATTTTGCCTCATTTCTCTCCAAACACCCAACCAAGTCTCTCTCTATCTAACCCTACGAAATTTAGTAGTGGATCAATTCCCAAATCGAGCCCCATG
The DNA here is from genome assembly GCA_016801055.1 of Panax notoginseng. NCBI lineage: Eukaryota > Viridiplantae > Streptophyta > Magnoliopsida > Apiales > Araliaceae > Panax > Panax notoginseng. The sequence continues at coordinate 110,185,637 of CM029021.1, forward strand.
ACTTTCAATAATAGACCAGAAGCCTAGAATCAAAGAATTTGTTCATAAAAAGGTAAAACCTAAATTAGAAATCTGATCTTGATCTGCATGTTAGATGTTATAATTTATTGTTAAAATATATTGTATATGGTGTATAATGATGATCTGGGTTGCTAGATGTTAGATTCATAACATCTAGAGGCTCGGATTTGAAGATCTACAAAATCTGGAAATTTTGTTTTTGAGTCTGATAGTTAAACGTCAGTCCTCACATATCCTTGTATGTTATGTGTTTTTGTGGTTTAAATGTTTAAACATGTAGTATGCTATGCGATCTTGAATCTGGAACTTGATTCAGAGTCAGATCTGTTATAGAGTGAAGTTATTGATGGTCAAAGGTCGTTGACCGACCATGACTTTACTAATTTTGGGCAACCCAGAAAGCTTTTTCAGCGTCTGACAATGTTTTGGAAGGCTTAGATATGTCAGTTTGTAAATTATTTGATGATGTTATAGTATCCAGATTATAGCCTGTCATATGTACTTTATATTTGTGGCTCTTGATCCTTTAAATAATCAATTGATCGAACTTAGAGGATGGTCAAACCTGGCCCCTCGTTCACGATTTTGATTTCTGGGAATTTCCAGAAAATATGAAGAACAACTTTCTTGTGACGACCCCAAAATAGGTCCATTCCATCCAACCCATTCTGAGTCGCCAAATACATGGTACAGAAAACAACTACAACTTTCTTACAACAATTGTCGTGCAAAATACAACAACACATATAATGTGAGTTTGGATACATATATATACCAAATGTGACACATGTCCCAACCGTGGACAGCACCTCACAGTGACACCTTACATAAAGGTATAGTCAAAAACTGTTTTAGAAACTAAAATCTTTGGGAAGTGCTTAAGGAAACCTTCGTACATGGGAGGCCATGCTTCTAGATTATGATAGATATCATATGGCCACAGAATTATCCTTGGTTGACCCAATAGACCCCAAAGAAAAACGAGAAGACTACTATCATATTCTTCCCAATGGTGAGTCTTCTCTTGATTTATCATTATCTCCACTGTCTCAAATTGAGAATTATACTTCAAACAAACACCAAGATTATATAGGTAGTGCTCGTAAATATACTCAGCAAGTGGATGAGCACAACCCTGTCTTATGATGACACGAGATTGTATGTCATTAGACATCTTGTATGATAGTGGAAAAACACCCTTCCAACGTTGGGTTCGCCTCTCCCTATATTATTCACCAAATATAACTACTAAAAGATGTATACAATACACTTATCTATACTGTTTAGGGAGAATTCCACAGCTAGAGACCACCGTTCTATTCCCTTGTTACTCCCGCTCGACCCAGCTACACTTTTATTACCTGAAAGGAATTGTGAAGCAAAATGGTGAGCAAAACTAGCTCAGTAAAAAATATCATGACTAAAGATAATTAAATTATCAATAGCCTTCATCAATAACAAATCAGAGATTTAGAACATATGGTAGATGATAAAAATTTCAACCATAGTTGCAGCGGAACGAGCAATTCATTAGAAGAGTCAAATAGACAATACAGTCTATTATCTTCTCCATGTTAAAAGTCCACCAACAATGTTTTATCCCTGTAACATCAATCAACAGTTCCTTTCTATAATTATATGAATATCTCAGAATCATAATTATGATTCTAAATTCCTCTTCGTACCCAGGACGAATATAATTTTCATCACATGTCTTTACCTGAAACATCAAAGATCATGGTTATACCAAATCACAGTTCCTGTTCATAATCATACTAATAAATTCATCTTTGCACTACGGGCCAAAGATATTCATCCACAGTTCATCTTCGAACCACTGGCCAAAGATATTCAACAACAGGTCATCTTTACACTACGGGCCAAAGATATTCATTAACAGTTCATCTTTGCACTACTGGCCAAAGATATTCATCCACAGTTCATCTTTGCACTACAGGCCAAAGATATTCCTCAACAGTTCATATTTGCATTACAGGCCAAATATATTAATATCTCAAAGAAATATATAATCATTTCAGAATTTATATAAACAATAATTATAACCATGTTGATCAATTCACCTTTGCACTTAAGCTAAAGATATTCAATTATAAATTTAATGGTCATGATCATACCAGTCACAATTCAACTTTTCACTACTGGCCAAAGAGAACCCTAGTCATGATCATACCAATAATCTACTCATCTTTACACTCCAGTGAAAGAGAATTTCAACATCAGGGTTATAAAAATATTATATATGATAATAAAATTAATATAATCAATATATAGTTTTAATCTCCAGAGTAATATTCATAAATCAACTATAATTTGGTTAGAAAAAGAAACCAATTTTGTAGTGAATAGTACCCGTGAATAGTTAATCGTGAATAGTAACACGTAAATAGTAACTCATGAATAGTAACCCTGACACAAAAAGGTAGAAATTTCACAATAAAATCCATACCAATATTTTGGTATAATGATATTGAAAGAATAACATTTCTTAAACTTATAAACAATTTATTTTAATTGTTTACACTTTACTAAATAATACATTTAATCATTCTAAAATGCCAAACTCATAAGATTTCATTACCAATAACCAAAACTATCATCAAAAATCTGCATATACCTCATATATGATTCTCAAGCCATAAAATCATATTTTCCAATTTTCTTACTTCACAGAACATATTTAATTCATTTACTCATAACTAGAACATTTTCATGAAAAATACCAAATCAGTTCCAAAAATATTTCTTTTCTGGGATTTAGCAGAATATAGTCCCATATTGAACATATATTTTTCTCAGAATTTTTAAAATTCATTTACTATTTTTCATATGGCCAAAACCACCGAATATTTAGACATTTATCATAAATTATACTTTTATCCAAAAATTCTGAAATTCACAGAGTACACTGATATTATATAGATGTACTCCCAATAAAAATTTCATCAATGTTGGAGTTAACCACAAGGAGTTATAAGCGGTTACTTTTAAAATAGTCTTTTCTCATAAAATTCATAACTCTTAATATATAGATCCAAAAATCACCATTTTTGGACACAATCAATAAAACTCATTAACATATCATTTCAAAATTTTCTAGAATTTTCTGAACGTCAGAAGAAGTACGAACTTAAAAACATAATAACCCTTAAAATCCCTTACTATCCCTTTACCTCAAAAGAGCAGCACTTTTGACTAGATATCGGATATGACGCTGAAGGAAACTTGCACTGATGAATATCAACTCACCAAGTATCTAAATACTCACAAAATACACTCAATAATTTAGAGAGAGAAAGAGAGAAAGCTTATGTTTCTGGTGTGATTTTCAATTCTAACTTAGCCCTCTATTTATAGAAAAATTTTAGCAGACTTGACCTGCAACCTGATGGCTTTACCTGCTACTATTCCCACCCACCACATTTGAAATAAAATGCAGCACATTTCTTCACCAACCACAAGTGGGGCCCACTCAATTCTAGAATTTTTCACCAAAATCATTTATAAACCTAATTTCTGAATCAGTCACCTCTTAAAATTCATAACAAATCATACGTTCATTTTTAACGGTTCAAAATTTGTGGACATATACTCAACTTATATATGTATAACATATCCAAAAATTGCAACAATCCAACGGTCGGATTAAAAATTATAACTCACGCAATATATCTCAAAAACACTGGTTTAATTTTTAATACATTCATTCCGACAAAAATACTGATAAAATACCTCAACATTAATTCCTTCATTTATAACCACATAAATAAATCCATCATTTATATCCACATCAAATAAATATTTACTTATCATATAAATCAATAATTAATTATTCACTAATAATATTACAGAATCACAATTATGACAACCAGGCCGTTCCCAGGAAAGAGGGGGCTTTCCAATAAGAATTTCTCCTTACTGGCGCGCAATTAGGTGACCAAACCTCTCCTTGACAGAACTTTCTAGACATTGCCAATAATTTTATCTAATAATATTATTCAAATAATATGAATTATTGATCTGATAATGAGAAATATTGTGCAGTGATAATTATTGAAACAACAATAATATAAAATATCAACGCAGCAATTATTGAATCAATAAAATAAAATATTGAACAGTAATTACTGTAACAATTATTGAGTAGTGCCTTCTTACGTAAGAATCAATAATTCAAAAATACTGTGTAATACCGTGTGCTACTGTGCAACAACGCGTATTACTTTATTTTACCAACCGGGTATTCCAACAGTGTTAACGGTAACGATTACGCCGTTATTTATAAAAACTTAATTTTGTCATTTTCTTCATCTAATAGTTATTCTGTTATGGGGCCCACAAATAGCTGCGCCGTAGTACTAATATTGCCCGACAGAAAGAATATTCCACGACCAAACGAATATTCCCCGACAATAATGAATACTTTATAACCACTTGCGTATTTAAAAAAAAAAATTCATATATCACCATTAACTGTTACTTTTATCAATTTAACCATTTACTAAATATAAAAATTGAATACTTTTATTTCATAAAATTCGGGGTCTTACATTTCTGACCATGTTTGACCGTGTCATAGATTGTTATTTTGTTATTTTTTGCTGCCTTGGTGTAATGGATCTCTTCTATGTCATGAGGACTTCAAGTCCAGCACACTCTCGAACCTTGGAAAACAAAGGATCGGATGTAGTAATCAGTTAAAATGCGTTGACCGTTAAGCTTCTGTTTCTGGGTAACCCAGAAGTTACTCAGAAGGGTCTGACAGTTTGTTCATGAGTCTCAATCTCTCTTGCGATATGTGATTTGTTTGTGTTGTTGTATCCATTTTATAATATGTTATATGGGCTATATATAAAAGCCTTTATATCACCTAAATGTGGAATAGGATCAATGTAATGAACGGTCAAAGTAGGCAGTATGAACATGATATGCGTTTTCTGGAATTTTCAGAAAATCAAGAACACGGTTCTGACAGGGTTTGACCGACTTAGATCTGGCGATTGGGATGTAGTTAAACTGATTAAGGATAATAGATCTCTTCCTTGACATGTGTACTACACTCTAAAACCACTAAACAACCAAAACCTTACCTGGAAATATAGTTATGGAAGCCCAAACGAGTACCTAAGAACTGTCTTGGGTTTCTGGGTAACCCAGAAAACCAAGAACGTACAGATCTGACAATTACTTTGCAAGCCCATATCTCATTCGTTTTAAGTTGTATTGTCATGATTATTGTTGTAACATGTAGTTAGACACTAGTACTGCAAGATCCATGGATTAGCTTGCCCAGAACATCAAGATCTGACATTTATTATTGGTCAAACTTAGTCCCTCGATAACTTGTTATGAGTGTTCTTGAGCCTCAAGAACACCTAAGGCGACAGATTCTGTCGCCAAAGGGCTTTAGCGACATACTTATTATAATTAACTAATTTAAATTCTAAAAATCATTTAAAAATAGTAAATAAATTCTAAAAATTACAAAAATAGTTTTAAAAATTATTTTAAGTTATAAAAATTAACTTTTAATAATTTGACATATTTTTCATAAATACTAATATTTATTTGGATATTATTGGTATTTAAATTATTTAAAAAATGCATTAAATAAATTAATTAAAAATAATTTTATTGTTTTAAAAATCATTTTAAATAATAATAAGGTATTTAATAATATTTTAAGTTATAAAACATAACATTTAATATTTTAAGATAAGTTTCATTAATTATTAAATATTAATGATATTAGATTGATTTAGTAATTATATTAAATAAATTAATTAAAAATAATTTTAATATTATAAAAATCATTTTAAATGAAAATAAATAGTTTAAAAATATTTCAAGTTATAAAATATAACTTTTGATATTTAAAGGTAAATTTCATTAATAATTTAATATTTATGATTTTAAGTTTATTTAATAATTATATTAAATAAATAGTTTAAAAATAGTTTTATTGAATTATAAATCATTTAAAAAGGAAATAAATGAATTAAAAATATTTTAAGTTATAACTAATGACTTTTAATATTTTGATAAATAATAAATTAATATTCTAATATTAATGGTAATTATTTAAAAATGATTTTAAATGTTTTAAAAATCATTTAAGGGTAATATTAATACTTTAAAAATATTTTGAGTTATTATAAATAACTTTAATATTTTGGCAAGAGTTTCATTAATAGTTTAATATTAATTAAATATTAATGATAATAGAATTAGTTAATATTTAAATCATTTAATAATGATTTCAGAGTTTAAAAATGTATGATAAAGTATAATAATTATTTTAAAAAAATTATTATAAGGCTATGAAAAATAATATGACTGATATTTAAAATATCTAAACGACTATTGAACTGCAGGATAGAGTCTTAGACTCAATATTTACCCGATAAAGCCGTAGGTACACCGAAATATTTTAGAAATTGATTTGGACTTAGATAATTTGACTAGATACGTGTTTGTTTATGATGTACTGACTGTTAAGCATATGTGACAATGTGATTAGGTTATGTGCTGACTGCAATTAGCAGTACTATGTGATATGATATATTATTCTAATCGAACGAATGATCTTATTAATGATAGGTTTTGATATAAAAGATAGAACTAAGTTGCGTTATTGTTAGCAGCAGCTCAGGCAAGTATCTAAACCTTATGCACTACTTTTATTTCGTGCAAACATGTATATCATGTTATGCAAGTTTCCTAAACTTACTCCAATTATTATTGAGCAAGTATCTGATCTATTATTTATATTGTGCAAGTATCCTACCTTTGCATTTCCTTTATGTAATGGATATGAGTAAGAAAGTTTCAGAATCATATTATTATTGTGCCAGATTATTAACTTTATTATTATTGATTATGTATCCAATCTTTGTATTCATACAAGTTCTTACATTATCCAATCATTGTATAATTCAGATATTTATTCTGTTCGTTAATTCGTATATAGGGTTAGACAACTGTCCCCACTTGGATAACCATTGTATTTAATCATATGTTGATACATACTTATTGATTTCGAGTATGTATATGTTGACTTAAAAGCCGTCTAAGCTATTTGATTCAGCTAGACATAAAAATATTGTTGAACAAGATAGAACGTTATTGTATCCAACCAGATTATTTTGGTTCGAATTCCCGACTAAGTATGAACATCCCGAATATGGAAAAACTTTTGTGCACCTAAGGTGGATAGAGTGAACGATAATATCGTTCTTGCATGTAGTATTTATCAATACAGGGCGTATTGGGATAATCACCCTCGTGCCCGTAAGTTATGACGATTTGCGGATGAAGTTCTGCTAAACCCTAGCAAAAATGAAAAACAATGTTCATAGTCTGTCGATAAATCTCCAGTTATAGTCAGTACGTAGTTTCAAAATTTTGAGATAGATTTGGTATGTTGTTATTATTGGTTCCGCTTACTTCACAACTGTTGATTCGTTGTAGAAGAGTTATTCAAAGAAAATATTTAATCCTTTCAGCTTATATTTATTGTTGCTATTACTTGCTGGGCAATCAAATGGTCATCCTTGCTTTAAATTTAAATGTTTTCAGCTAAGCATGATCAACCGGAATGTTCAGGCCAGAACAAAGGAAAAGGAAAGCAATCAGAATAATCCTTTGTTATCTTTTGTAATAGCTAGACAGTATTATGACAATGGTAATTATTATCTATCATGTAATGTATTGTAGTAAAGGTTGCGTACTTGGGATTAGACTTTGATATATGTAAATTAAGTTTGATATTTATGTTATTGTTATTATTGTTGGTATTATTCCGTTCATAGAAATGGTATCGTAAAGCACCGAGTTCGGGTTTCAAGTACCCGAGTTTGGGGGCGTTACAATTCCTATTTAATATATGATTTGATTATGATATATATGAATGAATATGCAAGTATGCTTGCATTAAGAAAAGCTATAAAGTCCTTTGATAGATAATAGAATTATATGTACAAGGACTTAGAATGAATTGATCAAATATGTTAGGTTGATCCTACATAAGGAAACAGCTTTGTAAAGTCCTTAAAAAGAAATAATGTACAAGGACTATAAATATAGAAAGATCAAGCTTGTTAGGTTGATCTTATGATGTAATAGATAGGCTTGTCTGATCGTCGAGCACTGCACCAGAAGTCGTAGTCTGCCAGGAGAGTCAAGGTTAACTCGAGAGCTATCGAGGCAGAACAGGAGTATGCAAGATAGTAAATCTCAGAGTTCGTAGACTGCCAGGGGAAACGAAGAAGGACCGTAATGTGTTGAATAGAGCTTCCTCGGGATCGTAGTGTGCTGAGGAAGTTATGTTCAGAATTGTAGAGACAGCCTACCTACGAGCAGACCGATGATCTGCCGAAGCCAAGAAAGAAACGTAGACTACACTCAGAGTCGTAGAGTTTACTGATGCCGAAGCCAAGTCATGGATCGTAGATCACACTCTGTGTTTGTTGAGTCTATTGATTACATGCAGAGATCGTAGTCAAGCAAGATCAGATGAAGACAACAAACACAAGGTAGAAATCATAGAGTGTCAATATCTGATCTCGGGATCGTAGTGTCTGCACAAGTCGAAGCTGAATCATAGAATGCAGAACTATGACCTCAACAGAAGTGCTCACAATGCCAAGGTTGAATCGTAGAGCATATACGGTTCTCAACAAATGAGCACTCCCAGAATATCCAAAGGAACAAAGCCTCTGGTTTAAGCTGCAAGCTACATCCAAGAAAACCAGAGAGCACTCAACGAATGGCATGCAGGCTAACAAAAGATCTAAGAACCAACCCAATCAACATCAAGATTGAGTTGTAAGGCCATTCGTGATGAAGTCTTCCACAAGGAGATCCAAAGAAGACTTTAGAAGCTGACTAAGGAAAGTCAGCTAATTCAGTAGCTATCAAGTGAACAGAAGACAACGATCTTGGAAGCAACCAAGATCGTAGTGTTTGCCAAACAAAGAAGGAACTGATAAAAGGTGAACCGAGATACTGGTCAGCTTCTGAAGAGCAAGGCTAAAGTGATTAAGTACAGGATCAGTTCATTGATGATAAGTGAACGGGAGATCACAAGGAGAAAGCAAGCTGGACGCGCCACAAATCTGAAGTGTCTTGATATTCAGAAGGGGACCAGAGCAAGGAATTAGGCCATCAGTCTCTGAGAATAGTCAAAGCAAACAGAAGTATTAAAGCACTGCACAATACAAGGAAGAGGTGTTCTACATTGAAGATCCAATCAACACTCTTCAAGATTGTAGTGTTAACTCTACCAGTCAATGAGCAACACTCAATAAAACACTACGATCAGGTCCTTGAAGACGTGCATCAGAATTGTAGAGTTTAAATAACTGAAGACTGAAGCATTGGAAAAGGTTCAATCTGAAGGGTAATATCCGGACAAGTGCTTATTGAGAGCATCGATGCAATAGGACAACCTCTGATCGAGAAATCAGAAAGAGGAAATAAAGTCTTCAACCTGCCCAAGACATTAAAGTGATACATCTGACAAGATAGGTGAAACAGTAGACTGTAGCATCAGAAAAAGTATGACATGTCACATCAAGCAGTCTACCTCAAGCAACTCGAGATTTATGAAGATATTTGAATATCCTTCAACGGCTACTTTCCAATGGAAGGATTGGAAAGGAGTATAAATCTAGAAGAGCTTCAAAGATCGAAGGTTACTGGAGTTGTCGATTTTGGAGAGAAGGTGGACTGATCTAAACCATGTGAGATAGTGAGTCTGAAGGCTCACTCTACGATCCACCAAGAAGACTCAGAGACATGCAAAGAAAGAAGTAGAAGTGAGAGTTCTACAATGTAGAAGTGAGAGTTCTACTACTTAAAGAGTGTTCTGAACTGCCTAGAGAAAGAAGAGCATCATGTCATCTTGATGTCCATCATGGGAAGACTCTAAGTACAATAGAGAAGAGCCTACAGTCATCTTAGCAAGTCCATCATGAGAAGGCATGAAGTAGCAAGAAGGGAGATCACAAATGCCATCTTGGTGTCAATGAGAAAGCTTCTAAGTACCTAACAGAAGAGCTTACAGTCATCTTAGAAGCCTATCATGTGCAGCCATCAAGTACTAAGGAGAAGGATCTTCAAGGTAGTTCATAAAGGGGTCATCCGAAGTGGTTGAATAACTGAAGAAGCTGAACATCATGCAACACTCAGCTGCACTTCAAAGATGATCAAGCCAAACTGCTATGGATAAAAGATGTTCAGAGCATGAAGACATCTTAGCAGCTCAGCACTGACTCCAACAACAACAAACAAATAACTCAACAAAGCCAGGGCTTGAGGGGCCCTTGTCTGAAGGGACTAAGCAAAACAGGGCCAGAAGGGTCCTTGTCCGGAGGGACTAAACGAAGTTCCAAGCCTGCTGGGCTTGAAGAGTTCCTAGGGAACTAGAGGAGTCCCAAGGCTGCTTGCCTTGAAGAGTTCTTAGTGAACTGAAGTCCCAAGGCTGTTGGCCTTGAAGGAATCTTAGTGATTCAGGGTGCTGCCCTTCCTTAGTGGAAATCCTGCTAGTTGAAAGCAGAAGAGTGGATTAGGAGCTTGAGTCTCTGAACCACTTAAAACCCCTTGTGTCTTTTACATTATGTCATTTACATTATGCACTATAACTGCTATGTATGTTTTAACTACTTACAACTAAACTAACTTTATGAATAATGTATGTATGATCATGAATATATCAATGAAGGGGATCTTTTACTTATTCCGCTGTGCTTGAAAAGATTCTTATGTTTGTCATATGCTAATTTAATAGCAATACAAAATAAATCTGAAAAGTATTTGAAATAAAAAGGATCTATTCAACCCCCCCTTCTAGATCTATTGTGCCCTCTGGGAACTAACAATTGGTATCAGAGCAGGTTCTCATGCTATATTCAAAAGCTAATCACTTTGAGTTTGATCCCAGGCACTAACATTGTTCTAAACTTCGTTTAGTAGTAAGTAACTTGTTATATGCAGATGAGCTCACATGTTGGAAATATTGTGTATAGGTTAAATGTGTATATACACCTGAAGCTGCTCAGATTGGTCCATGGTCTCGATTGTTACATCAACAAGACCAATCCTTGCCTAGAGTCAATCTTGTAGTCTGAAGACCAGACGAGAGAGCTCAAGAGACATTAATGACAAAGAGTCAAGCATCCACCAATCTAAAAAATGAAAAGACCGTACATGCAAAGAAATGCTCATCCAGAGAAGAAAGAAGTTCTCCTCAGATATATGTCTGGTCAACCATCGGCTGGATGCAAACTTCATGAACTGAAGGATGTCAAAAGAACTAAAGATGTTGAGATTCTCAGGCTGCATATTCAAGACCATGACTGATTGAATAAAGGCCAACAAGAGCAATAGGCTGTTAGGAGCAAAAGTAAAGCTATGCACATCAATACCTAAACTCAGTATATCTAAGATAAATGACTGTTTAGTAACTGACAGTAAAAAGGTACGGTTCCTCACTATTATAAATGTATACATCATAATTGCATCTTCTTATGAATTATAACAGTATTCTGTCAAGGAGTCATAATCTACCTAAAAAGGTGAAGAGAGAAAGTAACCTGAGGATGGAAACTCAAATGACTATAAACTTTCTCTCCATCCAAGTTTTAGGTTGAAGATGACATCTTGAAGGAAATCTGAAATGGGTCATAAGAACATCACAGGCCAAATAAACTTTATGTGAAGTAATCTTTGCTGGTGGGTTAGTATGTATGTACAAGCCTAGGTTCTAAGTGTTTGACAACACATAGAGTATGATCAGTTCTGCAAGAGGATCTTTCTGATTTATAGAAACTGATAACCTCAATGAATCAACTAGATACTCCTAAATCGTAGAGTTGATTCTCACTCTGTGAACTCTTAAACATTATGAACATAACCCAGTAAATGATGAATCCATCATAGATAATGAGTGTGTTATTTAATGTCAAATCCTACACACACTCACCGTGCATCTCAAAATGTATTATCTTAAGATAGTTGCATGCATGAATATGTCTGTTGGTGATAAATATGATGATTATCCAAATAAGAGGAACATGGGTTTAGAAAACTAACCTAGCAGGACCCATTTAATTATGGGAACCAAAATTAGAAATATATTTAAACCTGCAGGTACTTGGTCAGTCTGACCACACTAAGGAATGATGAAGTAGAAGACTACAGTCAAGAAGACTCAACCAGCAGAAGGCCAAGGACTGTTCAGAATTGATTTTGACAAAATTCCTATATGTCCAAGCCTATCCTTGAAGACCTTCTGAGCTAATCAGAATGAAGCTCACATGGCTGCTTATCTATATATGGAAGCAAGCCATTCAGCCAAAGAAGGAAATGGTCTTATGTGCTCAAAAGCCAGTCAAGAATGCTATATGAGAAGAATCCTCAAGGAAGCTTACAACATAAGATTATCGAGCATCATTCAAGAGGAACTTATTGCGAGAGCAAAACTTCACAAACACAATTGTCAAAGAAGACTACGTTCGTAGTGCTGTCAAATAATCGTAGAGTGATCAGTCCTGAAAATACTCATCTCTACGATACAAGGAGATCTAAGTGATGATGGAGATTCTAGTCAGAAAGAGATATGCAAGGCTGCCTTCAAATGAATTTGAAGAAGAGGGAATCACATCCGTTTGGGAAGACAGCATCAAAAATGAGGGAGCAGTGATCTGTTAAGAAGCAACAGAACTGAAATAAACTATGAAGAAATATACTAGCTACAGAGTCCCAAAACTTTGTGGCTGATGAACCAAATGAAGATCCATAGTCAGGAGGAACGTCTGAAAATGTACTACTGATAACCTCTCAGCCACCTAACTCAAAATCGTGGAGTGCCTACGATCAAGCATTTGATCACAGTGTAGAAGCAATAGGACACCACGATTACATCAAATGAAATTGTCCAAAGTTGGTAGAGGACCTCCCCATCAGAAAAGGTCGAATGAGATGTCATTGCAAATCACTTCTATAGCATTTCATTTGGAAAGTGCCTCAGGGACAAACCTGATCCTTAGCTCACTCTAAGAGGTTGGCCCTTCCTGAGCTACCTTGTCCCAGAAGAATTGCTTAATCAAATTTATCTCAAGGACTAAGTCAGCCAACGATCGTAGAGTCGAGTTGAAGAGAACTAAACGATCGTGATGCAACCTAAACGATCGTAGTGCTACCTCAACGATCGTAGAAGACAACTTGACGATCGTAGTTCTACCAAAGGGTACTCCAGTTTACAAGGAGATTGAAAAATGAGATAATTGCTCAGCCATTCAAAATGAGGAGATAAGTTTGAATATTAGTGATTGAGCTATGCTGTATAAATGTAAGGATAGAAGTCAAAACCATCCACTGCAGCATCTCTCAGAAGTTGATCGTTGAGTCAATAAAGGAAATCGTAGAGTCTATAGCTGCCTTATCATACTACTCTACGAATCAAAAGGTCAACGGTCAAAGCCACATCAATTAAACGTCTACTCTTCTAAAAGGAAATATCTAACTGAAAAGCTATGGGGAGTTATAGCTCATTACTGGGCAACGTGCAATCAATGGACAGTTGACACATCATTGAGTATGCAGAGTTAGAAGGAACTGCCATAAAGACAATTTCAAATCTGCAGACAATTACCAAAAAGCTATCGAACCTTTCTCCCTCCCATTTTCAAAACCCTAGAATCCTCTCAAGAGCCAAAAACAGTTAACCCTCCTGAGCCTTACCAAATCATAATCATCCATCTCTTATAAACTTCTCTAAATCAAATACCCACATTCTTCGAACTGCTTAAATGGAAAACTGGCAAGTAATCACTGGCATTCAGCTCGGAACCAAATCGTTTGAGAAATCTAAAAGGAAGTTCAGGGACATTCTCGAGCTTGTGAAGAAGGCTAGATTCTTAGAATGCCTTGAGGCAAGTACTCGAGTATACATTGACCTGGTTAAAGAGTTCTACTCCAAGGCCTCCATAAAATCCAGAATCCTGTCTACCAAGGTTAAAGGTCAGTCTCTGAAGTTGAAGTCTTCTGACCTCAATCAGTGCCTAGGTTTTCCTAACCAAGGGCTGAAGAACCTGGATGATGTTAATACTGAACAAGCAAAGGAGTTCATGGGGTACCAAAGAAACCCTAGCCTGAAAGACATGAAGAAGAAGGAGTTTCCAGAAGAGTATGAGTTCCTTACTGAAATAGTTAGAAAATACATACTGTGCAAGAACACTGCACATGACACAGTGATCGGCCAACAGTTAAAGATAATGTCAGCAATAGTTCTGTAGAAACAAATTGACTTTGGAGCTATCTTGTTCGATCAAATCTCTAAGTGGATAGAGAAAACTGAGAAGAAGAAGTCCACCGAAAAACCCCTGACTAAGGTGTTTCATGGTAGACTGCTGAGTATTGTGCTGAAGAAGAAGCTAGGAGGGAAGATCAAGGATGATGAGGGAGAGCCTCTGAATGTTCACAAGGTAATGTCTCCACAACTATTTGCAAACTGGAAGAAGAACCCTAAGGAGAACCGAAGGCTGACAACTGGGAGCAGCAGCAGAACCTCTGTAAAGAAGAAGAAAATAGAAGAGGCAGAGAGCTCTGAGTCTGATTACTCTGCACCAGCAGAAATCACACCAGCCAGAAAGAAATCAAAAGGTTTGAAGAAAGCTGGTAATGTGAAGAAAGCCAAGGTCCCACCAAGGAGTCTTTCCATCAAAGAAAAAGTTGAAGAAGAAAGAGCTCTAACTGTTGAAACAACAAAGAGGTGAAGCAGCAGGTTGCTTCAAGGGCCAGTCAGCAAGAAAGCTAAGGTGGAAGACAAACCAGCCTCAGCCTCCCAAAATAGTACATCTGCCGAGGAGATGGACGTAGAGTTAGTAGAAGGAAAGGAAGCAGATGTCAAGGATGAGTCCTCACAAACCAAATCCAGAAGTGAAGGTGAAACTGGATTAATGAATGAAAGTTCAGCATCTGCTGAGGAAGAGAAATGCTCAAGCCCTGTGGCTAATCCTCAGAGCAGTCACTCTGCTGATGAAGAAGAAATTCAAGATGACCCAATTACATCCCTAAATGCAACTGCCCCAACAAGTCCAGATGTTGGGTCAAATGATGCTGTTTCTATAGAAGAAGAAAATACCCCTGCCAATCCAGAAAGCCATTATGATGGCTCAGAAGGTGATGAGTCCAAAGAAGAAGGATCTGCTCCTGCCAGTGCTGAACCACAAAGAAGTCTGTCTGTTGAACCAGAGGAGTCAAAGTCTGAAGAGCAAGAAAAGTCTGACTCTCCCCAAATTGAACCTCCAAGAAGAAGGAAGAGCTACAGACTGCAAGCAAAATTTGCCTCCAAGAGGAGAAGTAATCAATCAAATGCCCCCATTGCATTAAGTGATGATGAGTTTGCATCACAGAAAGATAGTGCTGAGGATAGGACCAACAATGAAGAAAATGAATCAGAGGAAGTTCTTGCTGAGGAAAGTTCTGAAAATGAAATGCAGCAAGAAGAATTTTTTGCTGAAAACAATCAAGATGGTTCAGGCTTCGAGAGAAAAGAGATTGAAGAAGATTCTGGTTCTGCACCTCAGGAAGAAGACGAACAAGAAGATTATCCAGTTCTCTCTCCTGAAAGATTTAGCAGAAGGATCGTAGTGGAAGTTTCAAATGATCTACCAGATGCTCCATCAGAGAGATGAGTGAACTATAGAAATGAGCAGCTCAAGGTAGTAAGAATGACTACCTTTGACATAGCCAAAAACTGTAACAATATGGAGCTAGACTGCTCAACCATTCTCTACAATCCTGTCGACTTGCTGATGAGATGGTTCTTCCGGTGGATGCCATGGCTAAAGGCCCACACTGAAGGAGATGGATGCTATCTCAGCTGGTGCTTCTCTGACTTCCCAAGCATGGAGCTGGTGGCTCAGAACTTCCCAAGGGTGAAGAAGTTTGCAACCAAAACAATCAAAGACCAGCCCCACTTCAAAGTCTATCGACAGTCTGTCAATCACTATATCCCCTACGATCGTAGAGTGGATTCTGAAGGACAAAGAGTCATAAACAAGGAGCTGATCGTAGAGTCTAGCCACTCTACTGCTGATGATGTTCAAACCCAAAACCAGAAGCCTCCTTATGCTCCAGCACTATTATCAGACATTCCCTCATTCTCAACAAGTGATTGAAACTCAACGATTATTTAGATTCTCCAGACTTTCGAAAATCTATCTATGGATGAAAATTGTAGAGTCCAAACTGATGCTCAACCAGCTGTTGCGCAACAAAAGGATTAAACTACTTTGGAACAGGAACTACAGAAGAGTTCTGATGATCTAAGCGAGAAAATATCTCTACTCACTGAAGAATCATAGAAGCTGACAGTAGCAGGAGATAATTCCTTCCAGCACAAGCTTCAAGCTACTATGGCTGATGTATCTCTCAAACTCCAAGAGAGAGATAACATCTATCAGAAGGCCATACAAGATTAAAAGGCTGAAGCTCTACGAGTTCAGAAGGCAAATGAAGAGCATATTTAAGCCCTATCTGACAAGATTGACGACCTAAAGCAGTCTTTCTCAGTACAACTTGAGCTAGGTCAGCAGGAACTCAAGTTTGAAGTTGTCAACTCCTCCTACCTGCTGGAGCAGCTTATGTCCAACATAGAGTAGCTATCTCAAATGATTAGTGACAAAAAGGGGGAGAAAAAGAGGTATAGAAAAAGGAAGAGCAAGAAGAGCAAGAGGCAATCAAAGAAGATCAGAGGGATAGAAGAAAAGAGATCAAAGAAGAAGACATCAGCTGCAGAGAAAGTATCATCATCTGAGGGGGAGCCAAAAGATGATGATCCCATGATCGCAGAGTCTGAGGGGGAGCATGATCAGAAAGAAGCTGAAAGGGAGCCAAGCAAAGACATAAGATCATCATCTCAAGGGGAGCAAGAGCAAGAAGAACAATCAGATGAGTAACTGATCAGCAAATATCCTGGAAACATACAAGGAGCCAAAGAGGTACATCTCTAACTAGTTAGGTATGTTCTGGATCCAGGATGTAGAATGTCTTACAGTGAGCAGGAGATAATTCCTTCCAGCACAAGCTTCAAGCTACTATGGCTGATGTATCTCTCAAACTCCAAGAGAGAGATAACATCTATCAGAAGGCCATACAAGATCAAAAGGTTGAAGCTCTACGAGTTCAGAAGGCAAATAAAGAGCAGATTCAAGCCCTATCTAACAAGATTGACGACCTAAAGCAGTCTTTCTCAGTGCAACTTGAGCTAGGTCAGCAGGAACTCAAGTTTGAAATTGCCAACTCCTCCTACCTGTTGGAGCAGCTTATGTCCAACATGGAGCAGCTCTCTCAAATGATTAGTGACAAAAAGGGGGAGAAAAAGAGGTAAAGAAAGAGGAAGAGCAAGAGGCACTCAAAGAAAAGCAGAGGGATAGAAAAAAAGAGATCAAAGAAGAAGACATCAACTGCAGAAAGAGTATCATCATCTGAGGGGGAGCCAAAACATGATGATCCCATGATCGCAGAGTCTGAGGGGGAGCATGATCAGAAAGAAGTTGAAAGGGAGCAAAGCAAAGACAGAAAGTCATTATCTCAGGGGGAGCAAGAGCAAGAAGAACAATCATGTGAGTAGTTGATCAACAAACATCCTGAAAACATACAAGGAGCCAAAGAGGTACATCTCTAACTAGTTAGGTATGTTCTGGATCCAGAATATAGAATGTCTTAATATATAAATTGCCATATCAATATAAATGACATTTATAATTATCTGTTTTAGAAATATAGCTGCTCACTGCATATAAGATTCATTCATAACATGCATTTGCACTTATTATTTTTGTCATAATCAAATAGGGGGAGATTGTCAGGAACAAACATGTAAATGATATTCCTATTTAATATATGATTTGATTATGATATATATGAATGAATATGCAAGTATGCTTGCATTAAGAAAAGCTGTAAAGTCCTTTGATAGATAATAGAAATATATGTACAAGGACTTAGAATGAATTGATCAAATATGTTAGGTTGATCCTACATAAGCAAAACAGCTTTGTAAAGTTCTTAAAAAGAAATGATGTATAAGGACTATAAATATAGAAAGATCAAGCTTGTTAGGTTGATTTTATGATGTAATAGATAGGCTTGTATGATCGTCGAGCACTGCACCAGAAGTTGTAGTCTGCCAGGAGAGTCAAGGTTAACTCGAGAGCTATCGAGGCAGAATAGGAGTATGCAAGATAGTAGATCTCGGAGTTCGTAGACTGCCAGGGGAAACGAAGAAGGACCGTAGTGTGTCGAGTAGAGCTTCCTCAGGATCGTAGTGTGCTGAGGAAGTCATGTTCAGAATCGTAGAGACAGGCTATGTGAAACCCTAGATTTTATGAATAAAGAATTAATTTTCTCGAAATAATTTTTTTTATGGGGTGAATTTGAGATAATGTTATAGTTGTGGGTAATATTTATAAATTTTGCAAAGTACGCAAGTTGTTATATAATATTCGATTGGTCGGAAAATATTCGTTTTAACAGGGAATATTCGTACAACGACACAATCATTGGTGGACCCCACAACAGAATTATTGTCAGATTGAGAAAATGACAAAAATACTTTATGAAAATAACGACGGAAGTTTTACCTTTAACTGTTGAAACACCCGGTGTTAAAAGTACAGTAATACGCATGGTTGCATAGTAGCACACGGTATTAATTATTGATGCTTACGTGATAAGTCATTCAGTTTTATTGGTATTATTAATGTAATAATACAGAAAATCTTTTTATATAAAACCGAATACTTTATTAAAGTTATTCTATAAATAGAATATATTATATTTTATTATGCATAGTATTTGCATAGTGCCCGCATAGTATTTTGCATAGTAAAATCTTTTTATATAAAACAGAATACTTTATTAAAGTTATTCTATAAATAGAATATATTATATTTTATTATGCACAGTGTTTGCATAGTGCCTGCATAGTAAAAATCTTTTTATATAAAAATAGAATATATTATATTTTATTTAAAAGATTTTTCTTTAAATATGGACCGTCAGATTAAAGTAAATCAATCTGGACCGTTCATGGATTAGTTACTATGCATTCTATTTTTCTATAAATAGAAGCTCATTCATTCATTATTTTCTTACGAATTCACTGAAACTCTAGAGAGATAAACTATAGAGAGAAAGAAGAAAGTATTCTGCTACTTCACTACTTATATATCCAGTACTCTTCTTCTTAAGGTAGAGAATATTATTTGTTGTACTCGTAAAGGGTGTTTTTCTTTCTTATTCATGAAGAGAACTGTTGTTATTCTATTTCTTCTTATTATGTTGGAATAACCTGTATACGCGGTCTACCTTATACTTGGTGACATTCTTCTATTATTCTGTTGGAACATCCTGTCTGTGTGTTTTACACCGGACCTGGTTCCGTCTTTATTATTATTCCGTTGGAACATCCTGTCTGTGTGTTTTACACCGGACCTGGTTTCGTCTTTATTATTCTGTTGGAACATCCTGTCGGTGCAAATTTTGCCTGACCTAGTTCCGTTATTATTATTCTGTTGGAATAACCTGTCTATGCGAAGTACCGCATGCATGGTGATTTCTTTTGTTATTCCATTCTTTATTATACTCAGTTGGTTAAAGTTTTGACTTCTATACTCCATGAAATTAGTAGAATATCCTTGATATTTGCGCTTCATCCAGTATCTTTTCATGGAAATATTCTTCTGATCATTCTTGAATTTTACTCTACAAAACAGTATCATGTTGACAATTTGGACGTTAATAATTCCTGGATAAAATAATTCTTGAACTTGTTTTATTGAATTCTTATATCATTGTCATCATCCTCATGTTTATATTTTGTAGAAAGTCATCTGTGGCATGTAGTGCATAGATGGACTTGGAATGATTATGACCAGGGATTATTCGGTGTAATCATGGCCATAATGTTACAAATGATGTTGTAAAAGTTCTCATTGGCTCATAATGCATTGATGTACAGTTGTTGGCATGATCATGAGCATTAATGAATACACAAATATTCTTGGCGCGTAGTGCATGGATAATTGTGGTCGTGATACTAAAGAATATCCTTGGCCGTAGTGCAGGGGTGATTCGATGATGTGGAATATTTATTAAGCTGAGTCTCAGCGATAACAGTGATGAAAAACCTTTTTAATCATAAAAGAAAGTAGATTTTATTTTCTACTTGACTCTTTTAATGGATTGCTTGTTCCGCTGCAGTTAAACTTGATGTCTATTATATTTTATCAGTTTAACATTGTTGGAGACTAATGATAATTTATTATGCATTATCTTAGTCATAATATTTCTTACTGGGCTAGTTGAGTTCACCCTTCCTTTCACTGTTCTCTTCAGGAAATGAGAATATAGCTGGGACGAGTGGGGGAACGGAGTGATGGTCCAGAGGATAGCATTAGTAGTCCTCACTATTCTGTAAAATAGTGTGATAATAATTGTAATGAGGACTCCTTTTGAGTTTGTATAATCTCTAGTAGATAATATTCGTATTCAAACTCACAGTGTATGTTTTGTCGTATTGTACACGACAGTTGTATTAGTAAGTTGTATTTGAATTCTATACCATGTATTTGGCGACCCAGGATGGGTGATGTATACCTAATTTTGGGGGCGTCACAGTTGGTATCAAAGCTTAGGGATATGATCCCTGGCTAAGATGTGAGACTAGAACTAGGAGGGGAGAGACGGGAAATTCCTTCGCTAGTATGACCTACTTAAATTTATTTTGTATTTAAATTGGTTGGTCAGAGTTTAGAGATAATATGTTACATGTCAATTAACCTTTGTTTTGTGGCAGTATCTAAAAATGGCATCCGAGAATGTTGAGATTATCAATGGAGCATAGGAGACCGTTGAGTCTCCACAGATCAATAATCAGGATAATGTTCAACCAGAGGACAATACTCCTCATGAAAACAATAACACCGATAAAATGGTGAATGATGGGATGGTTAGAGGCTTTATGCAATTCATGCAACAACAGGCGAAGGCAGCTCCTATCCAAAATGCAGGTAGAAATACTGATAACTCTCAGACGGTCACCGCTAAGCAGTTTAAGGAGAAATTCATGCAACAACGGGAGAAGGCGGCTCCTGTTCATAATGCAGGAGGAAACAATGGCAACCCATGGTTGGTCACCGCTAAGCAATTCAAGGAGCTGGGACCACCGGAGTTTTTGGAAAAGCCAAAACCACTTAAGGCGGAGACGTGGTTAAAGAAGATCACCAAGATATTTGATGTCTTGGGATGCTTCGAGGAGCAAAAGGTTCCCTTCGCCACCTTCATGTTGCGTGAAGAGGCAGATTACTGGTGGGAATCTGTAAAACGTACCCAGCCTGACGCACTCAAGATGTCTTGGGAGAAGTTCCAAGAGCTGTTCAATGTCAAGTACTTTCCCGAAAGCATTCGTCACATGAAGGAGGTGGAATTTATCAAGTTGGAGCAAAACAACATGACCGTGTCGCAGTACGAAGCTGAGTTTGTGGAGATATCCCGGTTTGCATCCCACTTGGTGGATAATGAAGAGAGAATGGCGTGAATATTTTTAAGAGGTTTGAAGTCGGAGATACGTCAACATCTTATTTCTTACAAACTGTGTGTGTATTCAGATGTTGTAAATAGGGCTCAGTTGGTGGAGCACGATAACAAGTCAACCAAACTAAAAGAGAGCAGCCGACAAAATGATAATATCGGTGATAACAGTCATCAAAGCGGTGATAATAAGCATGGAGGGAATCAACATGTCAGAAATGGTAACCACTTCGGTAATAATCATGGCCAAAATAATAAGAATGGACATTTCAAGAAGAGAAGGTTCAACAATGACGTAAAGACGTCGGCACCAACACCCCGTTTCAAAGGAAGAAGAACGACCACCAGTCGTATGTTTCAAATGCAGACAGGAGGGACACATCTGTCCAAACTGTGCGCAGCAATCCAAAACGTGTTTTAATTGCGGAAGAGAAGGTCACCTAGCTCAATTTTGTCGTATGGTGAAGTCAAGTCCAGCTGGGATAGTGATGCCAAAGGATGTCCCAGACAAGTTAAAGCCGGTAGAGAGCGTTTTTTTTTCTCGTGACGAGGAACCTGAATAAAATTATCACGGGTAAGTTAATCATAAGCTCTTACGAAGTCTATAACGTGTTAGATACCGGTTCTACTCACTCTTTTATTTCACCTAGTTGTGTTCAATGTTTGTACTTAACTCCGGAGAAGTTAAACTTTGATTTATCTATTGAAATTCCATTGGGAGAAACCTTCGTTACCTCCACTGTTTATAAATCTTGTTTGATTCAAATCAACACTTTCACGTTACCTGTCAATCTTATCTCTTTGAAAATACTTGCCTTTGATGTGATTTTAGGAATCGACTGGTTAACTACTCATCATTCTTTTTGTAAGGTGGTTAGCTTTCATACTCCTAACCAACCTGTTATGCGAATTCAAAGTAACTAAACTACTAAAGTCAATCATTGTCATATCAAGCCATAAGTAAAGAGCCCCGATCCTTTCGTTGTTGACTTCCTTGTGTGGAATGCACCGAAGCCAGACTTTCTGTAGGCAACGTCATGAATGAAGATGGAAAGTTTATAGGTATCATTGTGAGGTGCTATCTAGGTTAAGGGATAGAAGTCACTGTTGGTATCAATGTGACGTACTATCCAAGTCTTGGATGAGAGTCACAGTTTTGAATGATATTTCTATTATTAATAAATTTCCTGGCGTATTCTTGAAGACTTCTTAGCCTACCCTTAGAGCGTGAAATCAAATTTTGTATTGACCCCAGTACAAAACCCATTTCTTAAACCCTCAAATATTTCTTCAACTAAAACAAACGTATATTGCGCTAAAGACGTTGACTCGAGCTGCTAAAGATTACGATAGTACTATTCAATATCATCGTGGAAGAGCGAACGTGGTAGCTGACGTGTTGAGTAGAAGATCGTATGCATTTACAAGTGCGATGTTGTTAACACAAAGACTCATTTCGTATAACTTCCAAATGATGAAGATAGAGTTAAAGACTCTTGGGACCCACGTGAAGATAACGAATATACGAGTAAAATCGACTTTAATCGATAAAGTTAAAGACGTTCAAGCTACATACCCGAATCTGATGAATGTGAAGAAGAAGGTTCAAGAGGACGTTATTCTAGAAGCAAGAGTTGCTGAAGAGAGGAAATCTCAACCCTCGATTTAATCGGCCCATTTGAAATTCTCGATTTAGTAGGAACTGTGGCTTATAGACTCGTTTTACCGCCAAGTATGTCGCGTGCTCATAACGTTTTTAACGTATCAATGTTACGTAAATATGTGGATGACCCGAACCACATTATTAATTTAGAATCGGACGAGATAGCGGATGATTTAACGTATGAGATCTCGTGTTAAAATCTTGGATAAGAAGAATCGTATCCAACACTCAATGGTTATACCTCAAGAGTTAGAATCTGAAATAAAGTCAAGGTATCCTCACCTGTTCGGCATACCAGGTACATACGTAAATTTCGAGGGCGAAATTCCATAAGGAGGGGAGATTGTGAAACCCCAGATTTTATGAATAAAGAATTAATTTTCTCAAAATAATTTGTTTATGGTGTGAATTTGAGATAATGTTATAGTTGTGGGTAATATTTATAAATTTTGCAAAGTACGCAAGTTGTTATATAATATTCGATTGGTCGGGGAATATTCATTTTAACAGAGAATATTCGTACAACGGCACAATCATTGGTGGACCCCACAACAGAATTATTGTCGGATTGAGAAAACGACAACAATACTTTATGAAAATAACGGCGAAAGTTTTACCGTTAACTGTTGAAACATCCGGTGTTAAAAGTACAGTAATACGCGTGGTTGCATAGTAGCACACGGTATTAATTATTGATGCTTACGTGATAAGTCACTCAGTTTTATTGGTATTATTAATGTAATAATACAGAAAATCTTTTTATATAAAACAGAATACTTTATTAAAGTTATTCTATAAATAGAATATATTATATTTTATTATGCATAGTATTTGCATAGTGCCCGCATAGTATTTTGCATAGTAAAATCTTTTTATATAAAACAGAATACTTTATTAAAGTTATTCTATAAATAGAATATATTATATTTTATTATGCATAGTATTTACATAGTGCCTACATAGTGTTTGCATAGTGCCTGCATAGTATTTGCATAGTAAAAATCTTTTTATATAAAAATAAAATATATTATATTTTATTTAAAAAAAAATTCTTTAAATATGGACCGTCAGATTAAAGTAAATCAATCTGGACCGTTCATGGATTAGTTACTATGCATTCTATTTTTCTATAAATAGAAGCTCATTCATTCATTATTTTCTTACGAATTCACTGAAACTCTAGAGAGAAAGAAAAAAGTATTCTGCTACTTCACTACTTATATATCCAGTACTCTTCTTTTTAAGGTAGAGAATATTATTTGTTGTACTCGTAAAGGGTGTTTTTCTTTCTTATTCATGAAGAGAACTGTTGTTATTCAATTTCTTCTTATTCTGTTGGAATAACCTGTATACGCGGTCTACCCTATACTTGGTGACATTCTTCTATTATTCTGTTGGAACATCTTGTCTGTGTGTTTTACACTTATTCCGTTGGAACATCCTATTTCTGTGTTTTACACCGGACCTGGTTCTGTCTTTATTATTATTCCGTTGGAACATCCTGTCAGTGTGTTTTACACCGGACCTGGTTCCGTCTTTATTATTATTCCGTTAGAACATCCTGTCTGTGTGTTTTACACCGGACCTGGTTCCGTCTTTATTATTCTGTTGGAACATCCTGTCGGTGTAAATTTTGCCTGACCTGGTTCCGTTATTATTATTCTGTTAGAATAACCTGTCTATGCGAAGTACCGCATGCATGGTGATTTCTTTTGTTATTCCATTCTTTATTATACTCAGTTGGTTAAAGTTTTGACTTCTATACTCCATGAAATTAGTAGAATATCCTTGATATTTGCGCTTCATCCAGTATCTTTTCATGGAAATATTCTTCTGATCATTCTTGAATTTTACTCTACAAAACAGTATCATGTTGATAATTTGGACGTTAATAATTCCTGGATAAAATAATTATTGAACTT
Source organism: Panax notoginseng (assembly GCA_016801055.1). NCBI lineage: Eukaryota > Viridiplantae > Streptophyta > Magnoliopsida > Apiales > Araliaceae > Panax > Panax notoginseng. The sequence continues at coordinate 110,210,861 of CM029021.1, forward strand.
GTTTTATTGAATTCTTATATCATTGTCATCATCCTCATGTTTATATTTTGTAGAAAGTCATCTGTGGCCTGTAGTGCATAGATGGACTTGGTATGATTATGACCATGGATTATTCGGTGTAATCATGACCGTAACGTTACAAATGATGTGGTGAAAGTTCTCATTGGCTCGTAGTGCATTGATGGACAATTATTGGCATGATCATGAGCATTAATGAATACATAAATATTTTTGGCCCGTAGTGCATGGATAATTGTGGTCGTGATACTAAAGAATATCCTTGGCCGTAGTGCAGGGGTGATTCGATGATGTGGAATATTTATTAAGCTGAGTCTCAGCGATAACAGTGATGAAAAACCTTTTTAATCATAAAAGATAGTAGATTTTATTTTTTACTTGACTCTTTTAATGGATTACTTGTTCCGCTGTAGTTAAACTTGATGTCTATTATATTTTATCAGTTTAACATTATTGGAGACTAATGATAATTTATTCTGCATTATCTTAGTTATAATATTTCTTACTGGGCTAGTTGAGCTCACCCTTCCTTTCACTGTTCTCTTCAAGAAATGAGAATATAGCTGGGACGAGTCGGGGAACAGAGTGATGGTCCAGAGGATAACATTAGTAGTCCTCACTATTCTGTGAAATAGTGTGATAATAATTGTAATGATGACTCCTTTTGAGTTTGTATAATCTCTAGTAGATAATATTTGTATTCAAACTCACAGTGTATGTTTTGTCGTATTGTACACGACAATTGTATTAGTAAGTTGTATTTGAATTCTGTACCATGTATCTGGCGACCCAAGATGGGTGATGTACACCTAATTTTGGGGGCGTCACAGCCTACCTACGAGCAGACCGATCATCTGCCGAAGCCAAGACCGAAACGTAGACTACAGTCAGAGTCGTAGAGTTTACTGATGCCGAAGCCAAGTCAAGGATCGTAGATCACACTCTGAGTTCGTAGAGTCTATTGATTACATGTAGAGATCGTAGTCAAGTAAGATCAGATGAAGACAACAAGCACAAGGCAGAAATCGTAGAGTGTAAAGATCTGATCTCGGGATCGTAGTGTGTGCACAAGCCGAAGCTGAATCATAGAATGCAGAACTACGACCTCAACAGAAGTGCTCACAATGCCAAGGTTGAATCGTAGAGCATATACGGTTCTCAACAAATGAGCACTCGCAGAATATCCAAAGGAACAAAGCCTCTGGTTCAAGCTGTAAGCTACATCCAAGGAAATCAGAGAGCACTCAACGAATGACATGCAGGCTAACAGAAGATCTAAGCACCAACCCAATCAGCATCAAGATTGAGTTGTAAGGCCATTCGTGACGAAGTCTTCCACAAGGAGATCCAAAGAAGACTTCAGAAGCTGACTAAGGAAAGTCAGCTAATTCAGTAGCTATCAAGTGAACAGAAGACAACGATCTTGGAAGCAACCAAGATCATAGTGTTTGCCAAACAAAGAAGGAATTGATGGAAGGTGAACCGAGATACTGGCCAGCTTCTGAAGAGCAAGGCTAAAGTGATTAAGTGCAGGGTTAATTCGTTGATGATAAGTGAACTGGAGATCACAAGGAGAAAGCAAGCTGGACGCGCCACAAATCTGAAGTGTCTTGATATTCAGAAGGGGACCAGAGCAAGGAATTAGGCCATCAGTCTCTGAGAACAGTCGAAGCAAACAGAAGTATTGAAGCACTGCACAATACAAGGAAGAGGTGTTCTACATTGAAGATCTAATCAACACTCTTCAAGATCGCAGTGTTAACTCTACCAGTCAATGAGTAACACTCAACAAGACACTACGATCAGGTGGGTAAAATGCAAGGTTGACCACCGAACTTTAGGGATTTTTGGGTATTGAGCCCTTTTCTTTTGGTCAACGCATTTTGAGCCCTTTTCTATTAAAAAATTTGGATTTCGAGCCCCTGTTTTCAGATATGCGTTGACTTGCTCACGTGGCGCCTACATGGCATATCTGACATGGGTTTTTTTATTTTAATTTTACATGTGGCATATATGACATGGCGCATACTGTACTTTAACCCAAAAAATTTGTTGTTGCTCAAATTCAATCTCCAGACCTCCCACTCAAATTCCAATTCACTTAACCACCTGAGCACCACGGGTTAACTGCTACATTTTCGCAAGAATTATACTTTATAACTGAACAAAAAATTTCCCCCAAATTAAATAATAATAATACTAATACTAATAATAATAATAATAATAATAATAATAATAATAACAATCCGGCCAGATTCAAAGACAGGGAATGATGCTTATTCACATTAAACCACTTTTCTTGGATCTGCTAAGTCTCAGATGAAGATCGAAAGAACGAAATGAGATAGAGACCAGGACATTAACAATTCGTTCGGCCGGAAACATGCCGTCCTTAGGAGGGCGGCGAATGGCGGCGAACCGCCACTTGCACATGGGGGATGAAGGTGAAGCATATGAAGCAGAAGTAATGGTCGCAGCTGTCGATTCCCTCTTTCGATAAGCAAATTCCGCAGCTGTGGAAGTTCAATTCGTCTTCAATTTTTGATTTGCCTTTGGAGGATGAAGGTGAATTTAGAGTTAGGGTTTTGGGTCGTTTATTTGGGGAATTTTCTGAGTCTTCGTCTTCTCCTTCTAGGGTTCTGTAGTTTGGGGATTCTGAGTTAGTCTCCATTCTGTATTATGAAATTTGTGATTTGGGTATTTAATTCTCGCATTGAATTTGTTGGTGTAAGATTGATGATTGTGAAAGTCACCGAGCCTAATTGTGAGGTCAGGGCGGCCAGATTGGACATATGATTAATTGCTCTATTTTTTTCTCCTTCTTTAAAATAAATACAGGTTTTTTTAGTTTAATTGGGTGAAGATGAAGCCCTGCTTGCATGATTTGAGAGATAAAGCTTCAAAGAGGGGAAAGAAGTTTTGGTTGAAGACCCACATAATTTATAATATATGATATGAAGCTTTGGACAAAGAAAATGGATTTCCATATCTAATTCTTTAATACAATCTGTAATTTGATTGCCGTCTACAAATTACGGGTGGATAGCAAGTCGGATGATCCTTACCAGATCTTTAGAAAAAATTATACTTTTGGTATGGTTGTTGCTGCTAGATGCTAATAACAAGTAGATGCTAACAAGAAGTAAAGATAGAATTGATATTTTTATAAGGAAAAATGATATTAGAAATATCAATTCTCATTATTTAAGGCTGTGTGAGAGGATGAGAGGAAACAATGAAATAATTATATTAAAAATTAATATTATATTACTAATTTTATTGGGTATGGGATCCACGGTCCAAATTTTCGGTTTGCATAGGACTCAACTAAGAATAATAATAATAATAATAACTATAATAGTAATAGTAATAATAATTAATAATTATAATTATAATTATTATTATTCCTTTTTCCTATTTTATTTTTTTCCAGTTCTTGTTGAGTGCTGAGTTCGGCGTTTTGGGGAGGAAGGGAGGGAGGAATTACTGTATTTAAATTTTTTTTTTTGGGGGAAATGAAATCTTTTGATATAAAGATTAATCTTTGCGAAATGTTAGTAGTTAGGCTTGTTGTGTTCTAGCGGTAGTATGACTAAAGTTTTAACTGTGAGGTTATGAGTTTGAATCATTGGATAGACATTTTTTTAGAAAAATTTCAAAAGAAGCCACGTCAGCGTTGCTGATGTGTAAAATTAAAATATAAAATATCCATGTCAGATTTGCCATGTAGGCGCCATGTGTGACACGTCATCGGTCAACGTACATGTGGCACTTAGGGGTTCAATATCCAAATTTTGTAACAAAAAGGGGCTCAATTTGCGTTGACCAAAAGAAAAGGGCTCAATACCCAAAAATACTTAAAGTTTAGTGATCACATTTGCATTTTACCCACGATCAGGTCCTTGAAGACGTGCATCAGAATCGTAGAGTTTGAATAGCTGAAGACTGAAGCATTGGCAAAGGTTCAATATGAAGGGTAATATTCGGACAAGTGCTTATTGAGAGCATCGATGCAATAAGACAACCTCTGATCGAGAAATCAGAAAGAAGAAATAAAGCCTTCAACCTGCCCAAGACATTAAAGTGATACATCTGTCAGGGTAGGTGAAACAGTAGACTGCAACATCAGAAAAAGTATGACATGTCACATCAAGCAGTCTACCTCAAGCAACTCGAGATCTGTGAAGATATTTGAATAGCCTTCAACGGCTACTTTCCAACGGAGGGATTGGAAAGGAGTATAAATCTAGAAGAGCTTCAAAGATCGAAGGTTGCTGGAGTTGTCAGTTTTGGAGAGAAGGTGGACTGATCTAAACCATGTGAGATAGTGAGTCCGAAGGCTCACTCTACGGTCCACCAAGAACACTTAGAGACATGCAAAGAAAGAAGTAGAAGTGAGAGTTCTATAATGTTGAAGTGAGAGTTCTACTACTTAAAGAGTGTTCTGAACTGTCGAGAGAAAGAAGAGCATTATGTCATCTTGATGTCCATCATGGGAAGACTCTAAGTACAATAGAGAAGAGCCTCTAGTCATCTTAGCAAGTCCATCATGAGAAGGCATCAAGTAGCAAGAAGGGAGATCACAAATGCCATTTTGGTGTCAAGCATGAGAAAGCTTCTAAGTACCTAATAGAAGAGCTTACAGTCATCTTAGAAGCCTATCATGTGCAGCTATCAAGTACCAATGAGAAGGATCTTCAAGGCAGTTCATAAAGGGGTCATCCGAAGTGGTTGAGTAACTGAAGAAACTGAGCATCATGCAACACTCAGCTGCACTTCAAAGATGATCAAGCCAAGCTGCTAAGGATAGAAGATGTTCAAAGCATGAAGACATCTTAGCAGCTCAGCACCGACTCCAACAACAACAAACAAACAACTCTACAAAGCGAGGGCCTGAGGGGTCCTTGTCCTGTGACGCCCCCAAATCCGTGTAACATCGATTACAGGACTTGGTGCTCGCGATACAACATACATCATCATCTATCTAAGTAAACTTTAACAATAAGGAATAATAATATTAACTATTACATAATTATTCAAAATAAAATCTCAAGTCTTTACAACCTTAAAACATACTGGAACTTAATCTTAGCGTTTATTGCTACATTACACGTATGCGGAAATAATTAACTTATTACATAAACATTAGCATCACTTCATCTTAGTCTTTCCCTTGTCCTTGCCCGAACCCTCAGCCTTTTCACCCTTAACTGAAAGGTTGAAACAAGAATGAGCACGAATTGCCCAGCAAGTATATATGAAATTTGAAAACATACATCAGGAGTGAAAGCAGTTGAATAGTTAAACCTCAATAGTTGAAATGATTATCAAGCGTTAAATAGGAACATCAAGATTAGAAATTTAAGAATTTTCAATATCATACTAAGGGGTGTAAAATACCCTGAACATATTTTCTTTCATCAAAAACCATCAGACGGTTTAACAATCAAATAGACTGTAAACGGTCTCTGCAAGTACGCCAGGTTATCAGCCTATTGTACCCTACATTGTGCACAAGTATTAAGTTTTAAGCTGCATAAGCAAAATGGGACTATTCGCCCGACATCTGTTTGCCCGTTTATTCGGGTTGTTTATCTTAGTAATCATGTGAGACCGCACCAAAGCAATTTGGATTGGTAAACATTTAATAGCTTCGAAAGATTTGTTTTAAATCACTTTTTTCATGAATAATAACTAGCCGGAAACAAAAGCCAGGAACATACTTTAGAACAGTTCGATAATGAAATGAAATTTTAAACATATGGCAGTTAAAAATAATAACTGAATAATCATCGATAAGTTTGCAAGATAATTGAAGTTTGTATGACTTTTCAACGAAGAAACTTGCACGAATAAATAACTATCACAAGTCCAATACTTACCCTTACTGCGATAATATTAGTAAGGATTTAATAAATATCCAATAGAAATGAGGGTTAGGAAACTTGCCTGATAAGTCTGCTACAATTAACACTAGCAATTAACCTTCACATAACCTAATCACATGTGTCTCGTTAATCACCATTCATACACATTCTTGTTTGAAGTATAAGGGTCTCCTATTGGATATGCTATAAACATCAAAAGAGAATATATTTAGAAAATATATGCCACCCATTTTAGACATCATAGGCAGCTCAAAACAGAACTTAAAAAAAATGCCCAAACATAACAGTTTTTTATTATTTAATTTTTTTTCTCAGCTTTACCATACCTCACTAAAACAGTCATAACTCATTCGTTTTAAAACATTTTTGAGTGATTCTTGCGCCCACGCGAAGCTAACTTCTGGGGCTACAACTTTCGTTCAGGGACCATCTTCAAATTCCAAGCACAAAATTCCAGAAACTCCGTGCAAGGGGACTGCTCCGAATTTGTTGGACAGATTTGATGCAACTACTTTGAACAGTCATAACTCCTTGCTCCGAAGTCGGAATTAGTCCGTTCCGGAGTCTATGGAAAGCTTATACAGTGTACTATAATCACCCAAAAGCCTACAATTTTCTGGAAACTTTAGCTAGCACCGAATTTTGTCTTTAGGGTCAGTAGTTCACAGTTCCCTTTTTTTTCCGGTTTCTAACATGTTTGTTTACGATTTTCATATCTCACTCAATATAGTTTCGATCCGAATGAAATTTGGACATGTTATACTTCATGTTACATACTATTTTACAAAATTATTACATGCAACAAATGGATTATCTAAGACATGATTTCGAGTGACCAAAAATCTTGAAAAATCATGCAAACTAATTTAACCCAACTTTTGAGAAAATCATGATTTTGATTCTAGCATACATGGGTTTGATTCCTATTATCCAGACCACTTCTAATAACATATATACACATGTTACAACCATTCAATTCTCTAACTTTTCATGTTTTCATCAAATTAGCATCTAAGAGGTATTTCATCAAATAGTTAGCATACATGGCATGATTTCTTGACTTTCTATGAATTAGAGCATGTACTAAACCAAAATTTTCACTATCTACTACCACATATCTGAAACAGACCCTAGCATGACATTACAAAGTCAAAACAAACCATCTACCAAGTTTATACATAAATTTTCTTACTAGTTTTCTCATAACATAAGAAATGGTTTGAAGCTTACCTTTTTGGACGAAATTTCCTCTTGGTTTAATCTTGCTAGAGTCTCACCCCTTGGCTTGCTAACTCCTTTGTAACCTCCAGAAATCTTAGGCCACCTAGCACCACTCTCAACTCCCAATATTTTTCTTTCTCGGTTGGAACTTGTTGTGAAGGGAAGAAAAACTTTGATGGTATGTACATATATCATATATGGTGCACTCAAATGAACTCTCCATCCCCTTGTAACTCCCCCATGATCAGATATCATTATGATACCATTCATTCCTCTAATTATTAGCCTAGTTATGGAGGGGGTTTAGAAAATGAAAAGGTGTGAGTTTAGAGAATAAACTAGTTCCCTCCTCTTCTATTTTACTACATACGTGTATACTCCTTCCTTTTTGTCCCAATATGCAGGTCACATGGCCCCAGCTACTGTTCATATGTACAAAAAAAATATTATTTTGATCATTTAATCAGTTAAATAATTATTTTGACCGTTTTACCCTCTGTAGACAAAGATGCCAATACTTATACCGACTCCTACTAAAGTCGACGTCCCGGACGTCATGAAACTATCCGTTTCATCAAACTCAACTTTAAAATTCGTAGTTGACTTTTCTCCCGAAAAAGTCAACCGGTTGACTTCGACCAAAAAGTCAACTGTGACGCATTTTCGTGGTTATAGTCTATCTTGACTAATTTCGACGTTCCGGACTCAAATACGCCGTCTGCGCCACCAAATTCCGCTCCAAACTCAAGGTCATGATTTAAGGCCATCCCACGAAATTAATTAGAATTAATTCCATCCTTAACCAATTTAAATAATTGGCCTAACTGTAACAACCATTACAAAACATCTTATCACATAACATATAATGACAATAAATAATTCATTTAAAAATAATTGTCACATAAGTTCATTTATTGCACTTGCTAAATTACATAGCAAATCTAGGATATTACATTCACCCTCCCTTATAAGGATTCCGTCCCCGGAATCATATTACATCATACAAACAGATTAGGGTAATTTTTCATCATTTTCTCCTCGAGTTCCCACGTAGCCTCCTCGGCGTTGTGGTTCCTCCATACTACCTTAACAGAAGGTATTATTTTATTTCTTAACACTTGTTCTTTTCTATCAATTATCTGCACTGGAACCTCTTCGTAAGTTAAGTCTTTTTCGAACAGAAAGGGTTCATACTCTATGACATGCTTGTAGTCCTACTTATATGGTCTTAAGACTGAGATGTGGAATACGTTGTGTATATGTTCTAACTCCGGAGGTAAGACTATTTCATAAGCTACCTCACCCACTCACCTCAATACTTCGAAAGGTCCTATGAATCTGGGACTAAGTTTTCCCTTCTTCCCAAATCTCATTTTCCCTTTCCAAGGTGATACTTTCAAAAACACAAAAGTGCCGACGTCGAAGTCTCGTTGTTGCCGGTGTTGATCAGCATATTTCTTCTGTCGATCCTGAGCCGTCACTAGCCTTGCTCGAATAGTTTTGATCACATCCGCAGTCTGTTGTACCAATTCTGGCCCTAGTAGTTGACGTTCTCCTACTTCATCCCAGCACAATGGCGTTCTACATTTCCTTCCATATAAAGCTTCATAAGGTGGCATCCCGATGCTCGCATGGTAGCTGTTGTTGTATGCAAATTCCACCAACGGTAGGTGGTCATCCCAACTCCCTTTAAAATCCATCACACATGCTCTCAGCATATCCTCTAGCGTTTGAATAGTTCTCTCGCTCTGCCCATCTGTTTGAGGATGATACGCGGTGCTCAATCTCAGCTGCGTTCCCATGAGTTCCTGAAAACTTCTCCAGAAATTTGCTGTGAACCGCGGATCGCGATCTGACACAATTGATACTGGTACACCATGCCTGGAAACGATCTCTTTGATATAAAGCCTTGCCAACTGATCCAAGGTATATCTGATCTTGATTGGCAAGAAATGCGCTGACTTGGTCAATCGGTCGACGATCACCCACACTGCATCGTAACCCTTCTGCGTAGTTGGAAGTCCTACCACAAAATCCATCGTGATATGCTCCCACTTCCATTCCGGAATCTCTAAAGGTTGAAGTAACCCGCTCGGTCTTTGATGTTCCGCCTTGACTCGCTGACAAGTTAAACACTTGCTAACGCACTCCGCGACCTCTCTTTTCATATTGGGCCACCAATAATAGTGACGAAGATCCTGATACATTTTTGTGCTTCCCGGGTGGATTGAGTAATTTGAACTATGAGCTTCCTGCAGGATTTCTTCCTTTAACTCAGATACCGCTGGCACCCAAATTCTCTCCTCAAATTTTAACAGACCATCACCACCCATGCTAAATTTAAGCTCCTCTCCGTCGAAAATTCTTTTCTTCATTTTCTCACATTCTTCATTACCGCCTTGTGCTTCCTTGATCTTGTCCAATAGAGTTGGACGAACCTCTACTGCGAACAATTTCCCATCTGGCTCTCTCGGCCTCTTTATCTCTAGCTCCAAACTGGCCATCTCCTTGATTAACTCCTCCTGAGCTGTTAACATTGCCAATCTACCACTGCCCTTTCTGCTTAACGCGTCTGCTACCACGTTTGCTTTTCCCGGATGATATAAAATATCGCAATCGTAATCCTTTATTAGCTCCAACCATCTTCTCTGCCTCATATTCAACTCCTTCTGTGTGAAAATATACTTCAGACTTTTATGGTCCGTGTATATTTCACACCTTACACCATATAAATAGTGCCTCCATATCTTTAAGGCAAATACTACTACCGCCAATTCAAGATCATGGGTAGGATATCCCTTCTCGTAATCCTTCAATTGACGCGATGCATACGCAATAACTTTACCATGTTGCATAAGCACACAGCCAAGTCCTTTGTGTGACGCATCACTGAAAATCACGAAGTCACCTGTATCGTCAGGTAAAGACAACACTGGTGCTTCACTCAGTCTTTTCTTGAGTTCCTTAAAACTCTCTTCACATTTCTCCGTCCAGATAAAATTTACCGACTTCTTCGTTAAATTCGTCAACGTTCCCGTTATCTTTGAAAAATCTTGGATAAACCGTCTGTAGTAGCCTGCCAATCCTAAGAAACTTCTTACTTCCGTCGGTGTTCTTGGTTGCTCCCAATTCTGTACTGCTTCCACCTTTGCTGGATCCACGGAGATTACATCCTTGTTGATTACGTGACCTAGGAATTGAACTTTTGCTAACCAGAATTCGCACTTCGAAAATTTTGCGTATAACTTATCCCTTCTCAACGCCTCTAATACCAACCTTAAATGTTCAGCATGATCTTCCTGAGTCTTGGAATAGATTAGGATATCATCTATGAACCCAACTACGAATTCATCTAAATACTGTTTGAATACCCAATTCATCATGTCCATAAACGCTGCTGGCGCGTTTGTTAACCCGAATGACATTACCAGAAACTCGTAGTGACCGTAACGAGTTCTGAACGCTGTCTTAGGTACATCCTCCTTTCTCACCTTCAACTGGTGATACCCCGTCCTCAAATCAATTTTGGAAAAATATTTCGCTACCTTTAACTGATCAAACAGGTCATCTATCCTAGGTAACGGGTATTTGTTCTTGATCGTCACCATGTTCAGTTCTCGATAATCGATGCACAGTCTCATCGACCCGTCCTTCTTTTTCACAAACAACACTGGTGCTCCCCAGGGAGACACACTCGGTTGAATATACTTCCTATCCAATAATTCCTGCAACTGTACCATCAGCTCCTTCATCTCTGCCGGTGCCATTCTGTACGGGGCTTTCGAAATCGGTGCCGTTCCCGGTACTAAATCAATAACGAATTCGACCTCTCTATTCGGCGGAAGGCCTGGCAATTCTTCCGGGAATACATCTGGAAATTCATTCACTACTGATATTTGTCCGATTTCTAACCCTACTTTCTGAGTATCGACGATATGGGTCAAATAACCTACACATCCCTTTTTTAGTAACTTCCTCGCCTGCATCATCGTCAGACAGCTCGAGTGTCTTGGCGACCTATTCCCATAGAACACTACTTTAGACTGCTCGGGAGTCTTAAGGTTTATACACTTTTTCTGGCAATCTATCATCGCTCCATGGTTAAATAACCAATCCATCCCTAGAATTACATCAAATTCTCCTAATTGAATTGGGATTAAGTCCACAGGTAACCTATATCCCCTGATATCTATAACACAATTCCTATGGACATGGTTAACGGGAATGACTTCCTTATTAGCAACTTCTATGTTCATAGGATATTCTAATTCTTCCTGAGGTAAGTTTAATCGTTGGGAGAATTCATGCGAAACGAAGGAACAAGTAGCACCCGAATCAAATAATATGTAAGCAGATATATCATTGATCGGAATGATACCTGAAACCACATCCCTGGATGCGACCGCATCCTGAACCGTCATGTTGAAAGTCCTTGCTGTTGGTCGATTCTGAGTTGGTGGTCCACCAATTGTGAGAGTTCCACCGCTTGGTCCCCTCCCTCCATTTCCTCCTGCTGAGTTCTTCTTTGGGCAGCTCCTTGCCTGATGATCTAATGCTCCACAGTTGAAACATCCATTTCTCTTCGGTGCAGAGCAGTTGGGAGAGATGTGCCCCTCCTGCCCGCAATTGAAACAGACATTCTTCCCCTTTAGACATGCCCCCGAGTGATTCCTTCCACATTCCTTGCATGCCTCAATCCTCTTCTTTGATTCCCCTGGTTTGCCCCAAGGGTTTCCCGAGTTGACATTATTGTTGTTGTTGTTGTTGTTGCTTTTCCACTTCCTCTTATTTGCACCGTTGCTGCCGCTGCCTTCTCCACGGTTTTCTCCTTCAGTCTTCTTCTTTTTCTCCTTGTTGAACTTCATTAGGGCTTCACTTCCGCCCTCAGCAATTATAGCTTTCTCCAGGAGAGTCGCGAAACTGTTCGTCTGCAGCACCGAAAGTCTGCTGTATAGCCATGGTTTGAGGCCTTGCTCAAACCTCCTCATCTTTCTCTCCTCAGTGTTGACCTGATGAGGTGCGAACCTTGCTAGCTCGTTAAACTTTGCAGCGTACTGCGGTACCGTCATATCTTCTTGTTTCAGCTCCAGGAATCGCATCTCCATGCGACTCGGCATACTAACAGGAAAATAGTTCTCGAAAAAGATTTTCTTGAACCCTTCCCAAGGTATCACACCTTCTCCAGCTCGGGTCTGACTTGCCTCCCACCAGTAGTTGGCTTCACCTTTCAGCATATACGTGGCGAAGATAGTTTTCTGGTCGTCTCCTACTCGAGCGATAGCGAATGCCTTTTCGATTTCCTTAACCCAAGTCTGGGCTTCGATAGGTTCCGTAGTTCCTTTGAACTCAGGTGGTCCCGCGCTTTTGAAGTCTTTAAAGTGTGCCACTGGAGCCACTGGAGGGTTGTTGACATTCGGGGTTCGATTTTGAAGTGCCCCTACTAACATGTCCACAAATTGCTGCATAGGGTTCGGTGGATCCCCAGCATTACCGTCTGACCCCTCGGGTGCTTGGCGACGTCTTCCTCTAGGCATCTATCTGTTCAAAATGAACTTCATATTATTAACTAATAATTTACTCTACAGTATATAGAATTCATTATAACTGAACCATCACATCACATACTTAAATAAAAACATATTTATTTATAAACATAATACTCAAAGTATTTCATCGTTTTATGGCATTATGCCATTTACATCACGATGCATCAATCACTTGGTAAAACAGAAACCAAGCTTTTTATTACATAGATAAGCATTTTATTTGCTACTAGGAAGAAGTTTATCATAATAACTAAAGACCCCGCCTAATGGCATCCTCATGCTCCTCATCCGCTATCTCTTTCACTAGCTCTCGGCTTATAACTCGACCAGACCGGCGCTCCTCACGTGGAAAGTGACGCACCCTATGTTGGAACCTTCTATGTGCCGACTTAAACACGTATTTCATCTTGTCTATCTTAACCTTCTTGTCTCTAACTTCTCCCTCCAACTCTCCGGTTAGCTTCTCAGCCCTAACACGGTCTCTTCTCTCATCTTCCCAGAAAGTGGTAATAATCTGCTTGTCAGTTTGGAGTCTCTGAATCCTCGACTCTAACCCATTAATGGTATGCCCCAAGTGGGTCCTAATAGCTTCTTTCTCATCCTCCAGCCTATCCACCTTCTGGTCTGATGCCCGCAGTTTGTCAGCTAGGTCCCCGTTCCTAATTATCAGGTGGTGCACCAATGCCTCAAGCAATGCTGCAGCTTGCTGCTCCCCCCTGATACAGCTCCTTCAACTCATGGACCTTGTCGTCCAACTCCGTAATCCTATCCATCAACTCATCCAATAAAGTATCCTCAGGTGTTTCTTCCGAGTCCTCCTCGGGCTCCTCTTCCTCTTCAGGATACTCCTCTGGGTCTGAGTCAACTGCAGCCTCAGCTATAGGCTCAGGCACAGCTGCCACCAACTGCTCACTCACAACGTGGATATCTCTAACCTCGTCTTCTCCTGACATCCTTCAAACAAGAAAAAAAAATAACTCGGTTAGTATTTTAAAATAGATGTTTTTGTTTTTAGAAAAAAAAATATATACATATTTGACACAACCCTTAGAACTCTACATGAGTTCATCTCTTTATTTCCTCCACTAACTTTCCTAAGGTTATAGTCTAAGGTTCCCCACCTAAGGTTTATAACCTATGGCTTTAATACCAACCTGTGACGCCCCCAAATCCGTGTAACATCGATTATAGGACTTGGTGCTTGCGATACAACATACATCATCATCTATCTAAGTAAACTTTAACAATAAGGAATAATAATATTAACTATTACATAATTATTCAAAATAAAATCCCAAGTCTTTACAACCTTAAAACATACTGGAACTTAATCTTAGCGTTTATTGCTACATTACACGTATGCGGAAATAATTAACTTATTACATAAACATTAGCATCACTTCATCTTAGTCTTTCCCTTGTCCTTGCCCGAACCCTCAGCCTTCTAACCCTTAACTGAAAGGTTGAAACAAGAATGAGCACGAATTGCCCAGCAAGTATATATGAAATTTGAAAACATACATCAGGAGTGAAAGCAGTTGAATAGTTAAACCTCAATAGTTGAAATGATTATCAAGCGTTAAATAGGAACATCAAGACTAGAAATTTAAGAATTTTCAATATCATACTAAGGGGTGTAAAATACCCTGAACATATTTTCTTTCATCAAAAACCATCAGACGGTTTAACAATCAAATAGACTGTAAACGGTCTCTGCAAGTACGCCAGGTGATCAGCCTATTGTACCCTACATTGTGCACAAGTATTAAGTTTTAAGCTGCATAAGCAAAATGGAACTATTCGCCCGACATCTGTTTGCCCGTTTATTCGGGTTGTTCATCTTAGTAATCATGTGAGACCGCACCAAAGCAATTTGGATTGGTAAATATTTAATAGCTTCGAAAGATTTGTTTTAAATCACTTTTTTCATGAATAATAACTAGCCGGAAACAAAAGCCAGGAACATACTTTAGAACAGTTCGATAATGAAATGAAATTTTAAACATATGGCAGTTAAAAATAATAACTGAATAATCATCGATAAGTTTGCAAGATAATTGAAGTTTGTATGACTTTTCAACGAAGAAACTTGCACGAATAAATAACTATCACAAGTCCAATACTTACCCTTACTGCGATAATATTAGTAAGGATTTAATAAATATCCAATAGAAATGAGGGTTAGGAAACTTGCCTGATAAGTCTGCTACAATTAACACTAGCAATTAACCTTCACATAACCTAATCACATGTGTCTCGTTAATCACCATTCATACACATTCTTGTTTGAAGTATAAGGGTCTCCTATTGGATATGCTATAAACATCAAAAGAGAATATATTTAGAAAATATATGCCACCCATTTTAGACATCATAGGCAGCTCAAAACAGAACTTAAAAAAAATGCCCAAACATAACAGTTTTTTATTATTTAATTTTTTTTCTCAGCTTTACCATAC
Organism: Panax notoginseng; assembly: GCA_016801055.1. Lineage (NCBI taxonomy): Eukaryota > Viridiplantae > Streptophyta > Magnoliopsida > Apiales > Araliaceae > Panax > Panax notoginseng. Next base: position 110,225,993 of record CM029021.1, read on the forward strand.
CTCGCTAAAACAGTCATAACTCATTCGTTTTAAAACATTTTTGAGCGATTCTTGCGCCCACGCGAAGCTAACTTCTGGGGCTACAACTTTCGTTCAGGGACCATCTTCAAATTCCAAGCACAAAATTCCAGAAACTCCGTGCAAGGGGACTGCTCCGAATTTGTTGGACAGATTTGATGCAACTACTTTGAACAGTCATAACTCCTTGCTCCGAAGTCGGAATCAGTCCGTTCCGGAGTCTATGGAAAGCTTATACAGTGTACTATAATCACCCAAAAGCCTACAATTTTCTGGAAACTTTAGCTAGCACCGAATTTTGTCTTTAGGGTCAGTAGTTCACAGTTCCCTTTTTTTTCCGGTTTCTAACATGTTTGTTTACGATTTTCATATCTCACTCAATATAGTTTCGATCCGAATGAAATTTGGACATGTTATACTTCATGTTACATACTATTTTACAAAATTATTACATGCAACAAATGGATTATCTAAGACATGATTTCGAGTGACCAAAAATCTTGAAAAATCATGCAAACTAATTTAACCCAACTTTTGAGAAAATCATGATTTTGATTCTAGCATGCATGGGTTTGATTCCTATTATCCAGACCACTTCTAATAACATATATACACATGTTACAACCATTCAATTCTCTAACTTTTCATGTTTTCATCAAATTAGCATCTAAGAGGTATTTCATCAAATAGTTAGCATACATGGCATGATTTCTTGACTTTCTATGAATTAGAGCATGTACTAAACCAAAATTTTCACTATCTACTACCACATATCTGAAACAGACCCTAGCATGACATTACAAAGTCAAAACAAACCATCTACCAAGTTTATACATAAATTTTCTTACTAGTTTTCTCATAACATAAGAAATGGTTTGAAGCTTACCTTTTTGGACGAAATTTCCTCTTGGTTTAATCTTGCTAGAGTCTCACCCCTTGGCTTGCTAACTCCTTTGTAACCTCCAGAAATCTTAGGCCACCTAGCACCACTCTCAACTCCCAATATTTTTCTTTCTCGGTTGGAACTTGTTGTGAAGGGAAGAAAAACTTTGATGGTATGTACATATATCATATATGGTGCACTCAAATGAACTCTCCATCCCCTTGTAACTCCCCCATGATCAGATATCATTATGATACCATTCATTCCTCTAATTATTAGCCTAGTTATGGAGGGGGTTTAGAAAATGAAAAGGTGTGAGTTTAGAGAATAAACTAGTTCCCTCCTCTTCTATTTTACTACATACGTGTATACTCCTTCCTTTTTGTCCCAATATGCAGGTCACATGGCCCCAGCTACTGTTCATATGTACAAAAAAAATATTATTTTGATCATTTAATCAGTTAAATAATTATTTTGACCGTTTTACCCTCTGTAGACAAAGATGCCAATACTTATATCGACTCCTACTAAAGTCGACGTCCCGGACGTCATGAAACTATCCGTTTCATCAAACTCAACTTTAAAATTCGTAGTTGACTTTTCTCCCGAAAAAGTCAACCGGTTGACTTCGACCAAAAAGTCAACTGTGACGCATTTTCGTGGTTATAGTCTATCTTGACTAATTTCGACGTTCCGGACTCAAATACGCCGTCTGCGCCACCAAATTCCGCTCCAAACTCAAGGTCATGATTTAAGGCCATCCCACGAAATTAATTAGAATTAATTCCATCCTTAACCAATTTAAATAATTGGCCTAACTGTAACAACCATTACAAAACATCTTATCACATAACATATAATGACAATAAATAATTCATTTAAAAATAATTGTCACATAAGTTCATTTATTGCACTTGCTAAATTACATAGCAAATCTAGGATATTACATGTCCGAAGGGACTAAACAAAGCAGGGCTAGAAGGGTCCTTGTCCGGAGGGACTAAACGAAGTTCCAAGCCTGCTGGGCTTGAAGAGTTCCTAGGGAACTAGAGGAGTCCCAAGGCTGCTGGCCTTGAAGAGTTCTTAGTGAACTGAAGTCCCAAGGCTGCTGGCCTTGAAGGAATCTTAGTGATTCAGGGTGCTGCCCTTCCTTAGTGGAAATCCTGCTAGTTGAAAGCAGAAGAGTGGATTAGGAGCTTGAGTCTCTGAACCACTTAAAACCCCTTGTGCCTTTTACATTATGTCATTTACATTATGCACTATAACTGCTATGTATGTTTTAACTACTTACAATTAAACTAACTCTACGAACAATGTATGTATGATCATGAATATATCAATGAAAGGGATCTTTTACTTATTCCGCTATGCTTGAAAAGATTCTTATGTTTGTCATATGCTAATTTAATAGCAATACAAAATAAACCTGAAAAATATTTGAAATAAAAAGGATCTATTCAACCCCCCCTTCTAGATCTATTGTGCCCTCTAGGAACTAACATCATGCATATTAAAAATTTCAGAATTCAAACTAATTTCCACCATGCCTTCTGTTTAGGCATAACTTATCCTGCAAATTTGTTAGCTGTAACAAATACTAAAACCACAAAATATAGCATTCATAATGTCTAATATTGGCTCCAGCCATATTGTTTAAACAACCCATTAAAACAAAAACTAAATTGCAAAAATAATATTATGTCTTCACAGCAACCTTCATGTCTTCACCTTCACATCAACATTGTCTCCCCCTTTGTCATCACCAAAAAGCCACTATCAGATATCAATATCATCAATGTGAATCACAGGTAGAGGACGATTAGTGAAATAAGGACGGTGGAGAAGATGATGAATCCTTTCTTTCATAGAAAAATCATGAGCAAACTTAGGAGGGCTTGGAATAAAGGTTTCATTAAGTAGAGGTAAGTCAAGGAAATCTCCAATGTATTCGGCCATCTAATTACATCGAGGCCACTCAGGAACAGGAGAAATCATTCTGTCAAAATGTAATCTTCTACCAATCTCATTCATATAATGTGCCATGAAATCAGCAAACTCTCTAATCTAATTACTCACAAACTTCATCTCTTAACTTAGTTGACATGAGTTTCTATTGATCTTGCGATGAAGAGATTTAACCATAGCCGTGGTATGCAACTCGAAACCAGCTTGTAAATCGATAAATTCATCCTCAATTTTTGAAAAACATTTAGTCAAATCATTTGCCCGTATAGGCAAATTCCCTTTTCCAAAACTGAAATCCTTTGCTTAATATCAACAATGTCAGAACGAATGAATTCTTGATTCTTGAGAATTTGAGACAACATATCAACCACTACGGAAGATGAGACCAAGGAAGGAGGATGTGAAGAAGATGCATAATTATCAGTCGGTAAAGCAGATGAAACAACACTTGGTGGAGTAGGAATAGGATCAGGAATGACACGTACAAATGAGCCATCAACAAAAGAAATACGAGGTTGTTTGAGATTAGCAAAATCAATAAATTCATTATGGTAAACCATAATTTCATCATCAAGACAGATTTTAAAATGCTGAAACATCTTTATCAAAAACAAACCATAGGGCAAACACTTTTTATTTTGACGAATACAACTCATTATGTGGGATAACATCATAAGAGAAAAATTAAAACTGGCTCCTTTTAAAATCATTGCAATAACAACCAAATCCTGATAAGCGAAATCTGCTCCACCACCTAATCGTGGAAACAGATTATACCGAAGGATTTTGTGCAAAACACATGCAAGTGGACAAACATCGACAATTTTAGGAGTAAACAGAGTTGTCAAAGATGAATCATCCATCAATGTATGAAGTTGTTCAAGAGGAGGAAAGGGTATATTGGCAGCACCCTTAAGAGTAAATGGACAGGGACCAGATGAAGGAATATCAAAAATACTCCCAAAATCGACAACAGTGAAAAACAGAGACTTTCCCTTCACAAAAGATGCATAACAATCCCCATTACATTCTAGATTTATGTAAAACTGTTGTACCAAACGAGGATATGCCCTTGTGAGAGTAAATAACATAGAAGAAATACCACTAGAAGTGAAAAGTTTTTCCAAAGACGAATTTTTGAAATAAAACAGATCCAAGATTTTTTCATAAACAAACTGTTTAGTAGCAATAGAAGTTTTGAAGCTCTGAGCTCGAAAGAAATTATCTGGCAAATCTGAAGTAAGAGAGAAAGGGTTTACCAGATTTGATGGCGATTCTGGTTGAGAAGGAGGAGGCTCCAAACTAGGAGATTGCGGGGATGTCTTTAAGAAAGAGAAGCTTGAATCAGACCCATCAGATTCGTCAGAAGAAACATGAATAGATGTTTGGCGAGGTTGTCGTTTAGACTTCTTTGGTGAACGTGTGGTATATGGAGATTGTAGCACGAGTCTTCATCTTTGTTACAGAAACTAGATTTGAGGGAGGAATAAAGATGGAGAGAGGAAATATCTGAGACTGTGAATGAAAAAGGAGAGACGCTGTGTATTTAATGGAAAGTGTTGGACGTCAAACAGACTCCTTGAATCTCTAAACTCTCAGCGTCTATCTTTTCAAATTTCAAAAACCATAATGATGTTTCTCGTAAATCGTGCCGAGTAGATATGTCTCCCTTAGTCGCCGATTATGAAAGATAATGTGTAGCAACAGAACATATCTAAAATAACATGCAGATATATGAGATATTTTATGCATGAACTATTTTAGTACGTGATCATATTATACCATGCACATTCCAAGTTTTCTTCTTAACATGCAGAACCTTTCTTCACTTAAGGGTTTAGTAAAAATGTCAGCCAATTATTTTTCTGTTGGAATAAAAATTAATTTAATTAATCCTTTTGAAACATTATCCCTTAGAAAATGATGTCTAACTTCTATATGCTTTGTACGTGAATGTAACACAGGATTTTTAGAAATATCTATAGCACTAGAATTATCACATAAAATATCAAAGTCACATAGAGTTTGTTTTAACCATAAAATTTGAGAGCAACAACTCCCTACAGCTAGATATTCACCATCGGTGGTTGATAAAGCAACTGAAGTTTGCTTTTTACTATGCCACGTAACAAGACTGTGACCTAAAAATGTGCAAGCACCACTGGTACTCTTTCTATCAATTTGACATCATGCATAGTCAGCATCTGAATAACCCATTAGTACAAAATGATTGCAGATTGGATAAAATAATCCCAAATTGATTGTACCACTTAAATATTTCAAAATCCTTTTAACAGCTTGTAAATGAGATTCTTTAGGTTTTGCTTGAAAACGTGCACATAAACAAACACTATACATAATATCCAGTCTAGATGCGGTTAAATATAATAAACAACTAATCATACCTCGATATTTAGTTACCTCCACATCTATACCTTTTTCGTCAGACGTAAGCTTTATTGAAGTGCTCATTGGTGTAGCCTTTGAATTAGATCCTTCAAAACCAAACCTTTTGAGAAGCTCTTTTGTATATTTGGTTTGATGGATGTACATACCATTCTTTGTTTGTTTGATTTGGAGTCCCAAAAAGTAATTAAGTTCTCCCATGAGACTCATATCAAACTCCTTGTGCATGCACTTAGAAAACCACTCAGAAAGAAAATTATTAGTAGCACCAAAAATTATGTCATCTACATATATTTGTACAATAATAATATCTTTATTTTCATGCTTAATAAATAATGTAGAATCAATTTTTCCTCTAATAAAACCATTTGAAAATACTTACTCAACCTGTCGTACCAAGCCCTTGGTGCTTGTTTTAGCCCATAAAGAGCTTTCTTTAGCTTGTAGACATGATTTGGATACCTCTCATGTTCAAATCCAAGAGGCTATTTTATATACACCTCTTCATTGATGTATCCATTGAGAAATGCACTTTTTACGTCCATTTGATAAAGTGTGAACTTCTTGTAACATGCAAACGCTAACAAGATGGGGATGGACTCTAGTCTGGCGATTGGGGTATAAGTTTCTTCATAGTCTATCCCTTCTTGTTAATTGTATCCTTGAGATACTAGCCTTGCTTTGTTACGAGTGATAGTCCCATGCTCATCAAGCTTGTTCTTGAATACCCACCTTGTTCCAATGATAGAAACATCTTTAGGAGGGGGCATAAGTTCCCAGACTTGGCATCACTCAAATTGTTGAAGTTCTTCCTGCATTGCCATTAGCCAGCTTTCATCTAGAATAACTTCCTTAGCATTCTTTGGCTCAACTTAGGCTAAAAATGCTGAAAAAGCACATTGATTTTGCAATCCTCTTCTTGTAGTGATTCCTTTGTTTGATGTTTTTGGTGAATGGTTCTTGAGATATCTCGCAGCCTTTGGCATTTGTACATCATGTATCACTTCTTCTTATTGAGGGAAATCTACTTCAAGTTCTTCTATTGTATCTTGTTCTACACCTTGTGAGTTTTCCAATTCACCTTGCTGGATTTGTTCATTTGGTTTGCTGAATAGATTCTTCCGGTTTGCTGGATTTATTGAGATCTCCAAAGTACCTGCTTCCTCATCTCTTTCTTTTGGAAGATCATTGCGAGTTTCATTAAATCAAATATGAACAAATTCTTTAACACTCAACTTGTTAATGTTAAATATACGATATGCTTTACTATTCTGTGAATATCCAATGAAAATTCCTTCATAAGATTTAGCATCAAATTTTCCTAGATTATCACTAGTATTTAGAATAAAGCATTTAGATCCAAAAACTTTGAAATAGCTTATATTAAGAATCTTATTATTTAACAGTTCATAAGGAGTCTTCAAAATAATTGGACGAATAAGTACTCTATTCAAAACATAACAAGATGTGTTTACAACTTCGGCCCAAAACTTTTTAGGAAGTTTACTTTCTTGTAATAAAGTTCTAGCTGTTTCTTGTAATGTCCTATTCTTTCTTCCTACAACTCCATTTTGTTGAGGGGTTCTAGGAGCTAAAAATTCATGACTGATTCCCTTTTGATCACAAAATATTATAAAGTCTTTTTGAAACTTAGTACCATGATCACTTCTCATCCTTACAAGTTTTAGACTATATTTTGTTTCCAAGTTTCTGATTAATTTCTCAAATTCCTTAAATGCTTCATCTTTAGTTCTCAAAAATAATACCCATGTATATCTAGAGAAATCATCTACTATTACAAATGCATAAAACTTACCATTTATACTAGGATGTCTTTCTGGTCCAAATAGATCGAGATGAAGTAGTTGTAAAGGGGAAGATGTTGATACCATGTTCTTTGCCGTAAATGATGTTCTTACTTGTTTCCCAAGTTGACAAGGAACACAAATTCCCTTCTTTTCATATTTTATCTTCGGCAACCCTTTGACGAGATTCTTTGAGGATAATTTCTTGATTAAATCCATGTGAACATGTCCCATCCTCTTGTGCCACAAATTATCCTCATCTTATATAGATGCTAGACATAATTCTTCATCTTGTTGCTCAAAATCAATAGTATATATATTTCATTCTCTTTGTGCAACTAGAGTAACATTGTTAGTACCATGAGAAATAGTGCATTTTTCTTTATCAAAACTAACTTGGTGACCATTATCCATTAATTGACTGATACTAATAAGATTAAATTCAAGTCCATTAACAAGGTGTACATTATCAATATTTATCTTACAATTTCCTATTTTACCTTTTCTGATTATCTCGCAGGTTCGATTATCTCCAAATGTAACTTTACCATTTTTCTTCTTGATTTTTAGCTCCACGAACTTTGTTTTGTCACCAGTCATGTGACGTGAGCATCCACTATCAAGAATCAATTTTTGAGATAGAACCCTTGCCTTAAGACATACCTGTCAAGAAAAAGTAATTCATTGTAAGACCCCAAATTGTTAATAAATGAAATTTAATTTCCTCTATTTATCATTTTAAAATAGTAAGGATTGATTTGATTAATGTGGTTAGTTATGGGTAAAATGCGCAAATATTTCAAATATGCAAGTGGTTATAAAATATTCATTTTTATCGGAGAATATTCGTTTGGTCGTGGAATATTCTTGTTGTCGGGGAATATTCGTACGACGGCGTAGCCTTGTGTGGGCCCCATAACGGAAAACGATTGGATGAAAAAAACGACAAGTATAAGCTGTTTATAAATAACGGCGTAGTTGTTACCGTTAATACTGTTGGAAAATCCGGTGGTTAAAACACAGTAATACATGTTGCTGCACAGTAACACACGGTATTGCACCAATTATTGATTCTTACGTAAGAAGGCACTACTCAATAATTGTTACAGTAATTACTGTTCAGTATTTTATTTTATTGATTCAATAATTGCTACGTTAATATTTTATATTACTGTTGTTTTAATAATTATCACTACACAGTATTTTCCATTATCAGAGCAATAATTCATATTATCTGAATAATATTATTAGATAACATTATTGGCAATGTCTAGAAAGTTCTGTCTAAGGAGAGATTTGGTCACCTAATTGCGCGCCTGTAAGGAGAAATCCTTATTGGAAAGCCCCCTCTTTCCTGGGAACTGCCTGGTTGTCAGTATTGTGATTCTGTAATATTATTTATGAATAATTAATTATTAATTTATATGATTAGAAAAATATTCATTTTATGAGGATATAGATGGAGAAAAATTTTAAAGTGACAATTGTTGAAAATTGATATTTTATTTTTTCTGATAAAATAATATTTTATTATATTATTATAATATATAATGATGATATTTTTACAATGAATGTGGGATATGAGTATATGAGGAGGAAGAATATTTTTGTTGCAATAAATGTTAAAAACATGTTAAACATGTCGGTGGACCCCATTTCTTGACTGGAATTTGATTATAGCTTGTAAAATCGTCCGTTTGTGGATTTCAGTCAATTTCTGTTTGGAATTTAGAAATACTTTATTCTGCAAAGATGTAGATAATGGAATTTCCTATAGAAAGACAAAAGGTTCGAATTTTTCTGACAAAAAGGCTATTTATTATGAATTATTGAAGTTCCGAAGTTCCGAAATAATTGATTTTTGGAAGTTTTAATTATTTTTTTCAAAGAAAACGTTTTTGGTGAGTTAAGTGGGTCTAGCATGTGACATTAATGGCTGAATTCAGATCTACAACGGTTGGCGTAGGAAACTTAATAATATATATTAATATTATATTAAATTTTCTGTTTTGGTGTTCTAAACATTTTCCTATAAATAGGGTGCTTAGGTTAAAATTAAAAATCACACCAGAAACTAAAGTTTTCTCCATCTTTCTCTCTCGATATATTGAGCATATTTTTGTGAGTATTTTAGTACTTTGAGTATTGCTATACGGTGCAAGTTCTTTCAGCACTATATCCAATATTCCAGTCAGAAGTACTATCCTTTTGAGATAAGGGATGTTATTTTCTTCATAAGTGATATTATTTCTTCAATATCATTATGCCGAAATATTAGTTGGAACTTTTTATCAAATTTGAAACTTTTTCATGTCGGGATTACTATTTATGATTTACTATTCATGAGTTACTATTCACGAGTTACTATTCATGAGTACTATTCACGAAGCATGATGATATTTTTTTTATGAAATTTCTATCTTTTAGTGCCAGAGTTACTATTCACGAATACGACACTATTCACAAAAAAATTAAATTTTCTTTTCTGTGTCCAAGATTGTCAGTTATGATTCCTATCTTTGATTGGATCTATGTTTTGGTCTTTATTCTTAAATTTTACTCCACTCTGATTATTTATGAAGTATTTTTGAACTTGGATTGTTCAAAGTACGAATCCTTAATATTTGTTTTTTTGTTTCACTAGATTCGTTTTCTTTAAAAATATTTTTCACCATCCTCAATCCTAAATGATGATATAACTGAATATCTTTGGCCTGTAGTGCAAAGATGAATGATTTCTGATGAATATCTTTGGCCCGTAGTGCAAAGATGGACAGGTGTTTAGATGAACATGACCAACTGATTAATATCTTTGGCCTGTAGTGCAAAGATGAATATTTGATTGCAGATATATATTGATTGATGTTACAAGATAAAAGATAGATGATGAACTTTTAAATCATATATAGAAGATAATAGATTCCATTCTCTACTTAACTTTTCTAATGAATTATTATTTCCGTTGCGAATATTGATTTAAAACTTGTTGTCTATTGTATTCTATTAGATTTTTCCCTGTTGAGGACTAACGATTATTTGTTTTATATTATCTTAGTCATAATATTCTTTACTGGGCTAGTTGAGCTCACCCTTTTTGTAAAACTCCAACTTTTTGAATAAAGATGAATTTTCTATAAATATTATTTTTAAATATTATGGAGTAAAATTGATATAATGTTATAGTTGTGGTAATATTTATAAATTTTGTAAAGTACGCAAGTTGTTATATAATATTTGATTGGTCGGGGAATATTCGTTTTAACAGAAAATATTCGTACAACGACACAATCATTGGTGGACCCCACAATAGAATTATTATCGGATTGAGAAAACGATAAAAATACTCTATAAAAATAACGGCGGAAGTTTTACCGTTAACTGTTGAAACACCCGGTGTTAAAAGTACAGTAATATGCGTGGTTGCATAGTAGCACACGGTATTAATTATTGATGCTTACGTGATAAGTCACTCAGTTTTATTGGTATTATTAATGTAATAATACAGAAAATCTTTTTTTATATAAAACAGAATACTTTTATAAAGTTATTCTATAAATAGAATATGTTATATTTTATTATGCATAATGTTTGCATAGTGCCTGCATAGTATTTGCATAGTAAAATCTTTTATAAAGTTATTCGTTTTATTAGATTATAAATAGAATATATTATATTTTATTTTAAAGATTTTGCTTTAAATATGGACCGTCAGATTAAAGTAAATCAATTTGGACCGTTCATGAGTTAGTTACTATGCAGTCCATTTTTCTATAAATAGAAGCTCATTCCTTCATTATTTTCTTATGAATTCACTGAAACTCTAGAGAGATAAACTATAGAGAGAAAGAACAAAGTATTCTGCTACTTCACTACTTATATATCCAATACTCTTCTTCTTAAGGTAGGAAATATTATTTGTTGTACTCATAAGGGGTATTCTTTCTTTCTTATTCATGAAGAGAACTTCTGTTATTCCATTCTTTATTATTTCGTTGGAATAACTTGTATACGCGGACTACCCTATACTTGGTGACATTCTTCTATTATTCCGTCTTTACTATTCTGTTGGAATATCATGTCTGTGTGTTTTACGCCGGACTTGATTCCGTCTTTATTATTATGTTAGAATATCCTGTTTGTGCGTTTTACGCCGGACCTAGTTCCATCTTTATTATTATTCTGTTGGAATATCCTGTCTGTACGTTTTACGCCGGACCTGATTCCGTCATTATTAGTATTCTGTTGGAATAACCTGTCTATGCGAAGTACCGCATGCATGGTGATTTCTGTTGTTATTCCATTCTTTATTATTCTGTTAGAACATCCTGTCGGTACGAATTTCGCCTGACCTGGTTCCGTTATTTAGTATTCTGTTGGAATAACCTGTCTATGCGAAGTACCACATGCATGGTGATTTCTTTTGTTATTTCATTCTTTATTATACTTAATTGGTTAAAGTTTTGACTTCTATACTCCATGAAATTAGTGGAATATCCTTGATAATTGCCTTCATCCAGTATCTTTTTATGGAAATATTCTTCTGAGCTTTCTTGAATTTTACTCTATAAAGCAGTATCATGTTGACAATTTGGACGTTATTGGTTCTTGGACAAATTAATTCTTGAACTTATTTTATTGAATTCTTATATCATTGTCATCATCTTCATATTTATATTTTTTAAAAGTCATCTGTGGCCTGTAGTGCATAGATAGATTTGGTATGATTATGACCATGGATTATTCGGTGTAATCATGACCGTAATGTTACAAATGATGTGGTAAAAGTCCTCATTGGCCCGTAGTGCATTGATGGACAGTTGTTGGCATGATCATGACCATTAATGAATACACAAATATTCTTGACCCGTAGTGGATGGATAATTGTGGTCGTGATACTAAAGAATATCCTTGGCCGTAGTACAGGGGTGATTCGATGATGTGGATTATTTATTAAGCTGAGTCCCAGTGATAATAGTGATGAAAAACCTTTTAAATCATAAAAGATAGTAGCTTTTATTCTCTACTTGACTCTTTTAATGGATTGCTTGTTCCGCTGCAGTTAAACTTGATGTTTGTTATATTGTATTAGTTTAACACTGTTTAAGGCTAATGATAATTTATTCTGCATTATCTTAGTCATAATATTTCTTACTGGGCTAGTTGAGCTCACCCTTTCTTTCACTGTTCTCTTCAGGAAATGAGAATATAGCTGGAACGAGTCGGAGAACAGAGTGATGGTCCTAGAGGGTGCATTAGTAGTCCTCACTATTCTGTGAAATAGTATGATAATAATTTTAATAAGGACTCCTTTTGAGTTTGTATACTCTCTAGTAGGCAATATTTGTATTCAAACTCACAGTTTATATTTTGTCGTATTATACACGAAAATTGTATTATTAAGTTGTATTTGAATTCTGTACCATGTATCTGGCCACTCAAGATGGGTGATGTATACCTAATTTTGGGGGTGTCCCACTTTTCTTTGTTGTTCCATTTTTCTTCTCAGGAGGCGAGAATGTAGCGAGTACTAGTCGGGGTGTGGAATGATGGTTCTAGAAGTGGTTCTAGTAGTCCTCACTATTCTATAAAATAGTGTGACAATAAATGTAATGAGGACTCATTCTGAGAGTTAATATTGTCTAGAAGACAGTATTTGTATTTAAACTCACAGCTCTCTTGTTGTATAATTAAGATTGTATTTATGTTTTGTACCATGTATTTGGCGACTCAAAATAGGTGATGTATACCTATTTTGGGGGCGTCACAACAGTTATCCAGCTATACGTTGACATATAGTACAGTGACTGAAAAATCATTTAACCCGGTAGGGGGAGGGGTTTCATAATTTTTGGTTTGAGACTTAAGATTTTGTAAACAAAATTGTCCTCGTTGTTTTCTACTCCCTCGGTTCCTATATAACTGACGTTGGAGGCCAAAGCCCACTTTTTATGGAAAGTAATGGTGGATCAAGGTAAAGTCTAAATTGCCCTTTGTCTGTTTTTGTTTTTATTATAATTAATGGTGGGTCAAGGTAAAGTCCCATTGTGTGTTTTTGTTTTTTTATAATTAATGAGGAGTAATTGATATCAGTACTCATCTCAACTTTTACTCTTCTCCATAATTGTTTTTCTTCAAGTCACCACCATTATCATTCACCGCCAACAATACCTCAACAATACTCATCTTACCTCCCTTCTCTGAAAAAAATTGAGTTTAAATTCACTCTTTTTTAAAATTTTAAAATCTTGGCTCTACTTTTGAATTGATTAATTTTTACATTTCCCACCATTTTTTCATCTATAAAAGTGTAATATTGTTCATGACATCTTATGAAAAAAATAGCCCTAAGTTAGCAATAATACATTATGATTACTATACGAGAATTCGATTTGAATTTTCCGACAAATATTGAAGAATTTTCAGTGAATGAAATCAACTTAAATATAGATTTGAATGTTCCGACAAGTAACGGGGAGATTTCGGCGCACACTATCGGCTACATTGATTTAAATGATCCTCCATTGTTTGATCCAAATATAGGTTTGTTGTTGTTTAATTATTTTACAATCACATTTTTATTTGGATTTTTTTTAGTTTTTGAGATCATATTTTTGTGATATTTATTAAAATAACAATCTTATTTTGTATGTGGATATATAATATGGCATGAACTGTAACGAATGATTTGTTTGAATTGTGATTCAGAGGACAGAATCCCTCTAAGGAGGGAATGATGTAACATTCCATAATTTTAAAGTGTTATATTAAATATTTATTGATTTATATAAATATTTAATGGATATGTTTATTATTGAATAAATAATTGTTCAATTTGATTTGATGTGATGTAGTTAATTATTTGTTGAGTAAATAATTAAGGAGCTAAGAAAATTAATTGTTATGAGATTTTATAATAATTGAATTTAATAAATAAGCTAGAGAGCTTATAGTGATTTTAAATAAGTAATAATATTTTAAATGGGAAATTGTAATTTAAAATATTAGTTGGTTAAATAAAATTATAATTATAAAAGAAATTATAATTATGTGATAGTGATTTATTTGTTAAAGTAATTTAATAGATTAATGTTTAATTGATTTAATAATTAAATAAAAGTGTGATTAATAACCTTGCTATAAAAGAGATATTAAAATAAATTAAAAGAGTTTAATTTAGTTTTGCCAAACATGCCTTATTGCATAATAAGTCTTTAATCTAATAGTGTTTTAGCAAACAAGGTATAAGGATTAATCCATTTGTTTTAATTCAATTTACCAAACAAGGTGTAAGGATTAAATGGGTTATTTTATTTAGATTAGTCAAACAAGCCTTATGGCTTTTAAATTTCAAAACTTACATAACTGATATATTTATATCAGTACTTATATTATATCATTAATATATATTATTATTATTATACGTTATAAAATTCAACGTATGTTGGAGTTAGGGAGAAGAAAGACTCAGTTGAACTTTACAGAGAGAAAAGAAGAAGAAGAAAGAAATACAAAAAAAAAACTAAGAGAAAACTAGAGAGAATTGAGAGAATTCTTAACAGGTTTTGGAGAAAAGAATTTGGAGAAAAGAGTAGTATCATCTTCATAATCCAAGGTAGGAGCTCTATCTCTTTCTTTAAAAAAACTTAATTTTTCTTCTTCCCAAAAAGTTCTCTGTAAAATATTTTGTATGATGAATTGTTGATATACATGTATAATTTGGTATGATAATTGTTGTAAAAGGTTTTTATGAGTTATATATGATTATAAGATATACTAGTTCATGTATGTATGTATTTTATGAAGAAATTATTTTACAAAGAGTTTTTATGAATGAGTATGGCTTTAGGTAAAATAGAAATTAAGGTTTTATTAGTTGTTGTATTGATAAATTGATGATAAGAATTGCTAGAGTATGTAAAATCATAATCATGATGCTTAGAATTTACTGTTTTGGTTGAATAACAAAATCACAGTATTGATTTTCATGGAAGATATCAAAAATGGAGTATTTGCCAAAAACATTGAAATTGGGTGTTGAATATTTGATGTTTGTGTTAATTTATGAGTAGAAACATGTTAGAAGTCTTTATTATATGTTTATATGAAGTTTATATGTAAAATAGATGATAAACAGTCTATTAGATTCGAGCTTTTTGGCTAATTTTGCTTTTTCTATGATGCTGCCGAGGTCTGCAACGCGGCGCCGCGGCGCGAACCTGAAGTACCTTTGTGGCACCGCATCGCCATGCTCACGCCGCAGCTTGGCCTTGTAGCCTTGAGCTCCGCGCCGCAGCGCCATGACCACGCCGCAGCGCGAGCCACAGTGTAAACGGTGGCGCCGCGACGCGAGTTAGCAGAATGTTCTGACATTTTTGTTTTAGTGTACAAAACTTGAAAATAAATGTTATGTGTTAATAATAATAATGTTAAATGATAACTTCAGTAGTATTAAACTATGAATAATCATGTTATTAAGTGTTACCTATTTGTAACATAGTTGATTATGTGAATGGGTAATTCAACCCATATGATGAATATAATTGTTTATATAAATATACAATGTTGGTAATGACTAACTATGTCAATGTGGCATATGTATAGGGTATTAATTCAAGTGTAAGGGTTTAGCTTGTGCTAAAGACAAGTTTTTCTAACTCTATTCTTATAATTGAGCAAGTTTTTCTAACTCTATTCTTATAATTGAGCAAGTTTTTCTAACTCTATTTCTATAATCAAGCAAGTGTTTCTAATTCATTGTCTTGTTGAGCTAATTATTGTTGTCAATTCAATTACCTTATAATGATGTAATCTATCCAAACTTTGGTTAGATGTTGAACAAGTTATTCTTGTATTTCAATTATTGATTAACATGCATAATTGAATTTACCATGCATGTTTAGTATTAGATTATAAATTAACCTTGGCTTAATATTGTTCAAGCAAGGTATGTTATAGTTATTCAAATTGTATGCTATTAGATTATTCCTAAAAGCGTGATTTAATTACTATGATTGATCCAATCACGATTATTCCATAGTATAGTGTTTTATTCAACTACTCCGTAGTTGATGTTCGTTTAACTCCAAATTTCCTTGAAAGCTTATCCAAACAAAACTTACTTTGGTACGGACTTGTATTCTAAATACTGAGATGAACAACTCTTTTAATAGAGGTTACGCTTAGCGTTGAAATGATTGTGCACAATACATTGTACGAACGGCTGATCCCCCTAAGTACGTGGAGTCCTTATAGTCTTATGACTGTTAAAGTTTAAGTTGAAAGATTACTTATAACTGTGGACATGATTCGTGGTCATTAGACTCTCAGTAAATGTTAAAGTTTTCAGAAAGTAATAGAATTTATTGTTCAGTTATATTGAGCCTAATGCTGGCAAATGATGTAAAAGTTTAATGATTTAATTATTGTTATTTCAAGTGGGCCTTGTTTGCTCACTCTTGCCTGTAAACTTTCTTACAGCTAAGGTTGAAACTGGTGACGTACCTAGCACTAGTAAGGGAAAAGGAAAGATGAATAAATGCTAAAGACTTGTAATAGTTTGATAGTTTATTTTTAGACTTTGTTTCAAAGATTGTAATGATGTTTATTTTAAATTTCCGCATGAATGATTGTTTGTAAAGGTTAGATAACCTGGGAGATTTTTATTTAAGTTTAATCCTATATGGGCAGGTTTGAGTATTCAATTTTATTATAATTGGGTAGTTAGAAATGAATGTTTTGATTACGTGAACACCAAATCTTGAGGAAATGAAGTACCAGGATTTGGGGGTGTCACATGAACCTTGCATGAAGTTGTTACATACATTGATATGAATTATTGCTAATACACATGCATTAGAAATTTAATCCACTAACCAACAAAAAAGTACTCCTGTAGCTTTTCTTTACCAAATATTCTGTAACTTATTTGTACTAAGGTACTGTGCATTAACTTTGACATCAGTCACTGTGCAAACGCCCACCCCTATTACAACCACCACAATAACCATTTTAACTTCCTTCGTGTAATTTTTATTATGAATAATCCATTCCATAATGCAGACCACTGGAATCATGCTTAGTTTCGAACCATCAAAAAATTAAGCTAGATTTCACTTTAACTCTTTCTCCAGCTACATGATAGAAATTATACATATATTGTTACTGCATTTTCATGCACATGCGTTGTTGCCTATTTTTTAAAATTAAAATTATTAGTCAATTATTTATTTTAATGACTTATATATATATTTTTTTATAGGCGAGGAAAGTTTTGATACAAGTGATCAGAATGTAGATATCTCACAAGGAGCCAAAAAAAATAAGAACTTGACCAACAATGAACGTCAATCAATTTATATTGCTTTACTACAAAGAAGTGTTGATGGAAAATTGAAACGAGATATGACAAAGATTGTTGCTTCAATATTTGGAGTATCGATTCGAACTATTCAACGCATTTGGAAGCAGTCAAAGAATAATTCAAACAATGGAGTGATTGATGTATCTCATAGAAGAACCAAAAATTGTGGTCGCAAAAGAGTTCAACTTGATTTTCAACGAATTTAAGAAATTCCTTTGTCTCGCCGTACATCTCTTGATTCTCTATCATGTGCTTTGAATGTTGGTAAAACAATGTTGTTCAGAAATCTCAAGTTAGGTAACATTAGACGTCACTCAAATGCTATCAAACCATTTTTGAAGGAAGAGAACAAGAGAACCAGATTGTAGTTTTGTATATCAATGCTTGAGAGAAATACATTACCACATGATCCAACATTTGTTGAAATGTATAACGTCGTTCATATTGATGAGAAATAGTTTTACATGACAAAAAAATCAGAGACTTATTATCTTCTTCTTGATGAAGAAGATCCTTTGCGTACCTGTAAAAGCAAAAAATTTATTGGAAAAGTCATATTTCTAGCTGCTATAGCTCGTCCGAGGTTCGATGCAGAAGGAAATGAAATCTTTTCAGGAAAAATTAGTATATTTCCTTTTGTCACTAAGGAAGCAGCTAAGAGAAGTAGTGTAACATTCCAAAATTTTAAAGTGTAATATTAAATATTTATTGATTTATATAAGTATTTAATGGATATGTTTATTGTTGAATAAATAATTGTTCAATTTGAGTTGATGTGGTTTAGTTAATTATTTGTTAAATAAATAATTAAATTAAATATTAAATATTTATTTGTAATATTAAATATTTATTGAATTATATAAGTATTTAATGGCAATTTGAGTTGATGTGGTTTAGTTAATTATTTGTTGAATAAATAATTAAGGAGCTAAGAAAATTAATTGTTATGAGATTATATACCAATTTAATTTAATAAGTAAGCTAGAGAGCTTATAATGATTTAAATAAATTATAATATTTTAAATGAGAAATTATAATTTAAAATATTAGTTGGTTAAATAAAATTATAATTATAAAGAAATTATAGTTTTGTGATAATGATTTATGTGTTACAGTAAGTTAATAGAGTAGTATTTTAATTGATTAAATTGATTATTTAATTTAATAAAAGTGTGACAAATAACCTTGCAATAAAGGGATTATTAAAATAAATTAAGGGAGTTTAATTCAGTTTTGCCAAACAAGGCCTAATGCCTATTAAGTCTTTAATCTAATTGTGTTTTACCAAACAAGGCATAAGGGTTAATTGATTATTTTTAGTGGTTAGCCAAACAAGCCTTATGGCTTTTGATTTTCAAAATAAAAATAACTGATGTCAGTTAAGTTAGAGTTATATTATATATTTAATATATACATTATATCCATATACGTTATATTATTTTACGTATGTTAGAGTTAGGAAGAAAGAAAACTCAGAAGAAGAAAAGGGAGAGAAGAAGAAAACTATAGAGAAATTGAGAGAAATCCTAACAGGTTTTTGATAAAAGGAATTGGAAGAAAGAATCATAGAAAGGAAAACCTTCATCATCTAGCATACAAGGTATCATCCAAACCTTTTTCCTTAAAATTTTGTTATCTTCTTCTTCTTCCAAAAAGTTCTCTGTGAAATTTTTATAGAAGATAAATTGTTGTTATGTATATAGTTTTGTATGATTATTGATTATAAGGTTATTTCATGAGTTTATATATGATTATAGAGAAATTATTTTATGTATGCATGTAAATTGTGAATAAATATATCACAGTGAGTTCATATGAAATATATATATGAATATGGCTTAGTTGAAGTAGAAATTTAGGTTTAATTGGTTGTTAAATTGATAAATTGACTATGGAAATTGATAGAGTATGTATGATCGTAACTATGATGTTTTTAAATTTCTGTTTTGATTGAAAAACAAAATCACAGTGTTGATTTTCATTAAAAATGCCAACAATGGAGTTTTTGCCAAAAACATTGAATTTGAGTGTTGTAACTTTGATGTTTATGTTATTTTATGAGTAGAAACATGTTAGAAGTCTTCACAATATGTTTATATGAAGTCTATATGTGTATTACATGTTAATCAGTCTATTAGATTCGAGCTTTTAAGCCAATTTGGCTTTTGTTCATACTGTTGCCGAGCTTGATCGCCGGATTCTGGAGTCTGGCGCCGCCGTGCGGCCCAGCAACACAAATCTCGTGCCTCAGCGCAAGCGCCACACCGCAGCACAAACCAATGGCCTGTGACCCAAGCTGCAACGCCAACTCAGTGCCGCAGCGCGACCCACAGTGTAAACTGTGGCGTCGCAGCGCGAGTTAGCAGAATGGTCTGACAGTGTACTTTTTGTACACGAAATTTTAAGAAAAACATTATGTGATGATAGTAGGACTGTAAAATATTGATTTTTAGTATTTCTATACTATGAATAATTATGTTATTAAAGATTAACTTGTGTTATAACTTGATTATGTGATTAAATAATCAAACATACATGATGTATGTAGTTAGTTAAGTTTGTAAAGTGATGGTGACTAACTATGTCATGATGACGTATATATATATGTATATATATATATATATATATATATATATATATATATATATATATATATATATGTATGTATCTAGGGTATTGTGATTCGAATTGATTCAGTTTAGCCTACGAGCAAGGCAAGTTTTCTATCTCTAATTTATAGTTGAGCAAGTTTTCTAATCCTTTATCTTATTGAACTAATTATTGTTTTCAATTCGATTACCTTGTAATGATGCAAGCTGTCTAAACTTTGGTTTGATGTTGAACAAATTATTCTTGTATTTCACTTGTTGTTTAGCATGCATAACTAAATTGCTATGCATGTTTAGTATTCAATTCTAATTAACCTTGGCTTAGTATTGTTCAAGCAAGGTATGCTATAGTTATTCAAATTGTATGCTATTAGATTATTCATAATGCATGACTTTAGTTTACTATGATTGATTTAATCACTATTATTCTATAGTATAGTGTTATTGGTCTTATTCAACTACTCCTTAGTTGATGTTCGTTAAATTCCAAATTTTCTTGAGAAGTTATGCCAAACCAAATTGTTTTGGTGCGGATTCAGATGTTGAAAAGCTGAGATGAACAACCCTATTATTAGGGGTTGCGCTTAGTTTTATACTTTGCGCTGAAATGTTTGTATACAATACATGTACAATAGGTTGATCACCTAGAGTACTTGCGGAGGGTGTTTTCAGTCTTTGTGATTGATAAACATTCTGCCAAAGAGGGTTTAAAGTGTGAAGAAACGGGGGTGAAGCACTATTAAACCTAGAGAATAGAGTTCATGGTCTTGTGACCCTCATCATGATTTGCAATCTTTTAAATTCCTGAGTTATTCATACTACTTCCCAATTATTAAACAATTGTGGAGGATTCTTGTTATTCTGCAAGATGGAAGTGAAAAAGGAAAGTATTCCTTAGAAAGAAGTAAGTCGTAAAATGTGACACTGAATGATGGATATGTTGAATAAGTGAGAAAAGAAATTTTGAAGTGAGAAGGATGTGAGTTATCAAAGAATAATGTGAAACTTTTAATAGAAAAGTTTAATAATTGTAGAATGATGTTTGTGGAAAGAAAGTGGTTATAGAAACCAATAAATAAATGAAGTAGTGACGTAAAAATCTACTTTGAAAGATTGAATGAATAAAGATTACTAAATAAATAAAAATTTTGAGGACGAAATTCTTAGAAGAAGGGGTGAATGTAATGTCCCGAGAGTTTGATCATATAGTATATGATAATGATCCTTAGAGAAAGATAATGAACGAGTCAAAGAATATGTAATACTCAAATATAATTGAGTCTAAGTAAATATTATGAAATAAAACTTATAAGAATTTATTATCAAGAATGGTGAGAGTAGAAAATATAAAACCTATATTAAGGTAATGTGTTGAAGTTATTCAATGAATAGATTTGAGGAAAACCTGAGTAAGGTAGGGTTTCGGTGATTCTGAGGACGGAATCCTTATAAAGAGAGAAGGAGTGACAACCAGAAGCAATGGAGGTAACAATGGAAGTACATGGGCCATTGCAGGACCTGCAGCATCAAACAAACCCACAGCCAGAACCTTCAACATGATTGTGCAAGATGCTGTGCAATCAAAAGATGTAGTGTCAGGTATTATCCCAATCAATGATATAAATGCTTATGTATTATTTAATTCGGGTGCTACTTGTCGTTTATATCTGATGAATTTGCTAAGAGGTTAGAATTTCCTAGAGAAGAACTGAATTTTTCTTTGAACATAGAAATTGTGAATAAGGAAGTAATCCCTGTTAGATTCGTATACAAGAACTGTAGGGTGAACATTAAGGAGAATATCTTGTTGGTAGATTTGATTCCGATTAGACTCGGGGAATTTGATGTAATTTTTGGAATGGATTGGCTCTTCAAATATGGAGCAATAATCGATTATGACTCCGTCAAAGGTAGTATTTTATGGTAGCAAGTCACCTAGACAAATGAAATGTCTGACGAATATGCAGGCCAAGAAGTTGTTGAGTCAAGGTTGTGTGGGCTATTTAGCTTACATAGTCGATACTCAGAAGAAGGGTGTGAAACTAGAAGAAATACTGGTAGTGAGAGAATTCGAAGACATGTTTCCAGAAGATTTGTCAGGACTTCCGCCTGACAGAGAAATTGAGTTCGTGATCGACTTAGCGCCGGGAACATCACCGATATCGAAGGCCCCGTACAGAATGGCTCCGGTAGAAATGAAGGAACTAATGGTAAAGTTGCAAGAGTTGCTAGACAAGAAATATATTCAACCAAGCGTATCACCGTGGGGAGCGCCAGTTTTATTTGTTAAGAAGAAAGATGGAACAATGCGTCTTTGTATTGATTATAGAGAGTTAAACAAAGTCACTATTAAGAATAGGTATCTGTTTTCTAGAATAGATGACTTGTTTGATCAGCTGAAGGGTGCTAAATATTTCTCGAAAATTGATTTGAGAAGTGGGTATCACCAATTGAAGGTAAGAAATGAGGATATACCTAAAACGGCATTCAGAACTCGGTACGGACATTACGAGTTTCTGGTGATGTCTTTTGGTTTAACTAATGCCCCTGCTACATTCATGGATTTGATGAACAGGGTGTTTAAACCATTCTTAGACAAGTTTGTAGTGGTATTTATTGATGACATTCTGGTGTATTCCAAAACTCAAAAAGAACACGTGGAACATTTACATTTGACATTGGAAACACTAAGGAAGGAAAAGCTGTACGCGAAATTCTCTAAGTGCGAATTTTGGCTCGATCGTGTACAATTTTTGGGTCATGTGATTGACAAAAATGGGATTTCAGTGGATCCATCAAAAGTGGAAGCTGTAATCAATTGGGAACAACCAAGAATACCGTCAGAAGTGAGGAGTTTCTTGGGACTGGCTGGTTATTATAGAAGATTTATTCAAGATTTTTCTAAGATAGCCACTCCGCTAACAAATTTGACAAGGAAAGCTGTAAAATTCGTTTGGACGGAGAAATGTGAAGAGAGTTTCCAAGATTTGAAGAAGAAGTTAAGTGTGGCACCTGTGTTGACATTACCAGATAATACAAGAAATTTTGTGGTGTATAGTGATGCCTCACATAAAGGGTTGGGTTGTGTTCTTATGCAGAACGACAAAATTATTGCGTATGCATCAAGACAACTAAAGGATTACGAGAAAGGGTATCCAACTCATGATTTGGAATTGGCTGTAGTTTTATTTGCTCTGAAGATATGTAGACACTATCTTTATGGAGAGAAATGTGAGATCTACACAGACCACAAAAGTCTGATATATATTTTCACTCAGAAGGATTTGAACATGCGTCAAAGAAGGTGGTGGATGGAATTGATAAAATATTATGATTGTGAAATCTTTTATCATCCGGGCAAAGCGAATGTGGTGGCAGATGCTTTAAGCAGGAAAGGTCGGGAAAAGTTGATGCTAATAACAACTCAGGAGGAGCTCATTTCAGCAATGAAAAAATTGGAGTTGTAAATCAAATTTCCAAAAGAATCTGACGAACAACTATTCCAAATAGAAGCTGGTCCAACTTTAGTGGACAAAGTGAAGAATGCTCAACTACAAGATGAAGAGTGTGAGAAAATCAAAGAGAATCTGATTGAAGGCGGTGATGTAAAATACAAGGTCGATACCGAAGGATTACTACGGTTCGAGGGAAGAATTTGGGTTCTAGCAGTGCTAGACCTGAAAGTCGAAATCTTGACCGAAGCACACAACACAAGATATTTTATTCATCCAGGAAGGACGAAAATGTATCAAGATTTGCGCCGACATTTTTGGTGGCCAAACATGAAAAGGGATGTTGCTGAATACGTAGCGAAATGCTTGACATGTCAAAGAGTAAAAGTCGAACATCAAAGACCCAGCGGGTTACTTCAACCGTTGGAAATATCGGAATGGAAGTGGGAACACATCACGATGGATTTTGTGGTGGGTCTTCCAACTACTCAGAGAGGATGCGATGCAATTTGGGTGCTAGTGGACAGACTGACGAAATTGTGATTCGAATTGATTCGGTTTAGCCTACGAGCAAGGAAAGTTTTCTAACTCTAATTTATAGTTGAGCAAGTTTTCTAATCCTTTATCTTATTGAACTAATTATTGTTTTCAATTCGATTACCTTATAATGATGCAAGCTGTCTAAACTTTGGTTTGATGTTGAACACGTTATTCTCTTATTTCAGTTGTTGTTTAGCATGCATAACTAAATTGCTATGCATGTTTAGTATTCAATTCTAATTAACCTTGGCTTAGTATTGTTCAAGCAAGGTATGCTATAGTTATTCAAATTGTATGCTATTAGATTAGTCCTAATGCATGACTTTAGTTTACTATAATTGATTCAATCACTATTATTCTATAGTATAGTGTTATTGGTCTTATTCAACTACTCCTTAGTTGATGTTCGTTAAATTCCAAATTTCCTTGAAAGCTTATCCAAACCAAACTTACTTTGGTGCGGACTTGTACTCTAAATACTGAGATGAACAACTCTTTTAATAGAGGTTTACGCTTAGCGTTAAAATGGTTGTGCATAATACATTGTACGAAGGGTTGATCCCCCTAAGTACGTGGAGTCCTTATAGTCTTATGACTGTTAAAGTTAAAGTTGAAAGATTACTTATAACTGTGGACATGATTCGTGGTCATTAGACTCTCAGTGAATGTTATAATTTTCAGAAAGTTAATAGAATATATTGTTCAGTTCTATTGAGCCTAATATTGGCAATTGATGTAAAAGATTAAATATTTATTTATTGTTATTTCAAGTGGGCCTTGTTTGCTCGCTCTTGCCTATAAAATTTCTTACAGCTAAAGTTGAAACTGGTTACATACCTAGCACCAGTAAGGGAAAAGGAAAGATGAACAAGTACTGAAGACTTGTAATAGATTTGATAGTTTTATTATCAGACTTTGGTTTAAAGATTGTAATGAAGTTTATTTAAATTCCGCATTTGAATGATTGTTGTTAAAGGTTAGATAACCTGGGAGATTTTATTTAAATTTATTCCTATATGGGCAGGTTTTATTATTCAATTTTTTTTTATAATTGGGTAGTTATAAATGAATGTTTTGATTAAGTGAACACCAAATCTTGAGGAAATGAAGTACTAGAATTTGGGGGTGTCACAAGTAGTGCTAATCGGATCGCTGGAACATTAGAACCAAAAGTGATCGACTGAGTTGGGAAAAACATATCAAGGTCATTTTTGATAGAAAAAGTGTTACTGTCTATTCGACATAAATGGCCAAGTAAAGACTCGAAAAATCCAATTTTTATTCAACAAGATAATGGAAGAACACATGTCAATCCCAATGATATTGAATTTCGTCAAGCTGCAATAGAAGATGGTTTTGACATTCGTTTAATGTGTCAACCTGCAAACTCTCCAGACTTAAATGTCTTGGACTTGGGTTTTTTAGTGCCATTCAGTCATTACAACACAGAGAATCTCCAAAAACCATAGATGAGCTTATCAATGCCGTTGAGAAAGTATTTGACACATTTTCGACTATAAAGTCGAATCGTATATTTTTGACGTTACAACTATGTATGATAGAGGTTATGAAATCACAAGGTTCTAATAGATATAAAATTCCTCATATTAAGAAAGCCATTTTAGAAAGAGAAGGTCGACTTCCTCGTCAAATGAAATTGTTGAACATGAAAAGTAGAAGACGTTAATAAAATTTTGGGAGAAAAATTCTTAACATCTCAAAAATAATCTGTTGTTGATGTTCTTCCATAGAAATTTCTCCTCCATCATCCGGTATCGTGTTCAAATCTATTCCAGTATCCGTCGACAAATTCAAATCAAAATCTCGTACAATCTTCTCACACTCATGGTTTGGTTCCTCATTTAAATCAAAAGAAAATTTATTTTTCTCAATAACGCCATAGAGTCATACAGGATTTGCCATAAATGTTTTGTACAAGTATAGATGAAGAGATAGCATATAATAAAGAATAAATGAGAGAATACAGAGATGAAGAGAATGTATGAAAAATTGAAGCCATATTGAGGGATGTTTAGAATTCTGAGAAAGAGAATAAATTGGGAACACACGTATTGTAAAAGAAAAGGTTGAAATTAAATAGGAGTCTTGCACAAGGAAAGATGAGATGTTTTAGGGGTAATCTAGGAAAATAAGAGAAAAAACCTCCTAGAAATATGGAAACGTCAATTATTTAGGAATCAATTTTTTCTCTAAAGCGTCAGTTATATAGGAACCGAGGGAGTAATATTTTGTAACTTTCTTGACTTTACATAAAAAACTCATTCCATTCGTCAATTGACGTTTAATTTATTCATTATTTTCATCTTCTTCAAATAAGATATCCATCTTTTTCTTTTTTTCTAAATAAATAAATAAATAAGTTTAACACTGTAAACTTTAATTAACAGATTTAGGGATTGCTCTTTAAAGTTGCAATAATTTATTTAGTACTTTCTTTTTTTCGAATTATATAATTATTATTGACTTTTAAAAGTCAATTTAAGACATTTTTAAATTCAAAATTTAGATGATTCATTAAAAGATTTGAAACCATTACTTTTTACAATAAGTAATATTTTTTAGATAGTTTATAATAGTCATCAGTGTATTGACTAAAATTATAGGAATTCATATCAATTTTGAGTTTGAATATGTTTTAAGTAAACTTTAAAAAGAAAATAATAATATTATATGTTGATATGAAGGGAGTATAATTTAGCCAAGCTTAGCTAAGGGGGAGTTTGATAAAACTGAATGAAATAGTTCTGAATGTTTAAGCAATCTGACTGAACTGAATGAAATAGAATTCTAAATACCAAGTGAAAAAAATTATTTGATAATTGATATGTATGAAACATCTGAATAACATATTTTTTATTATTATTTTGCCCCTTAAATGCAAAGATCAAATAAAGTAAAATTCAAATCTCCAAAATACCAAAATTACACTAGTTTTCAACACACAACTTTCTACTTTCAAGTCAAATTAATGAAAACACAAACTTACTCCCACCCACTCACCAATCTATTAATTTTCTCTCTCATCCCTCCTCAGTCAAGACCCAAGTCTTCCCTTCAATTTCTCATTTACAAAATTAATAGGAGATTACAAATCAAATTCATTTGCTGATGGGAATATGCAGATAGAGAGATACTATGAACCCAAAAGCGCCTCAATAAATTCTCATGATTTAAGGTCTTACAGTGCTTCATATGATTCTTTATATTCTTTTTTCGGGATAAATCATTTTTTGGTCACTGTACTAGGATCCGGTTTTTATTGTGGTTATCGAAATTTTTTTTATTACAATCGAATAACTGTACTCTCAAATATTACAAAATGGTCATTAATTTTAATTTCCGTCCAAAAACTAGACGGAAATGCTTAGTAGACTAACAAAATCCAAGTGGCACTGAGGTGACACGTAGGGTCCACTCCCACGTGGATCTGTAGTCAAATATAATATATACTTTTTGGTTACTGTACTAGGGTTCGATTTTTATTGTGGTTACCGAAATCTTTTTTGTTACAATCGAATAGCTCTACTCTCAAAAATTACAAAATAGTCATTACTTCAAAATTATTATTATTATTACTATTATTATTATTTTGAAATTATTATTATTATTTTGAAATTATTATTTTGATTATTATTATTATTAGCCACATGCGCTCTTGGTGGCATGCAGTGGTTGTTGGATTCTCCGACAACTCTGATTAAAAAAAAGAGAGTTGATCAGATTCATCAGAATCAAGAAAAGAAAGGGGCTTTTTTTTTTTAAATAATAAAATACTATTAATAATAATAATTTTAAAATAATAATAATAATAAAATACTATTAATAATAATTTTAATAATATGCAGAACTTCGGAGTAAAATTAATAGTATTGTATAAAAATAATTTTAAAATAATAATAACACTTTTTAATAATAATATTATTATTATTAATAATAATTTCAAAATAATAATAATAATTTTTAAATAATAATAATAATTAATTTTATAAAAATTTTAATTTTATAAAATTAATTATATTTGGACCCTAGTACAGTAACCAAAAAGTGTATTATCCCCTTTAAACAAAGTGGAGTAGTAAAATTTATTATCTTTAAATAATAATAATAATAATAATAATAATTTTAAAATAATAATAATAGTAATAATAATAATTTTGAAATAATAATAATAAAAATATTAATAATAATAATTTCAAATAATAATAATAATAAGAATTTTTAAATAATAATAATTTCAACATTGACTTTCAATATTTTAAAATAATAATAATTTTTAAGTAATGACCATTTTATAATTTTTAAGAGTACAGTTATTCGATTGTAACAAAAAAAGTTTCGGTAACCACAATAAAAATCGGACCCTAGTACAGTAACCAAAAAGTATATTACATTTGAGTACAGATCCACGTGGGAGTGGACCCTGCGTGCCACCTCAGTGCCACTTGGATTCTGTTAGTCTACGCATTTCCGTCTGGTTTTTGGATGGAAATTAAAATTAATGTCCATTTTGTAATATTTGAGAGTACAGTTATTTGATTGTAATAAAAAAAATTTCGCTAACCACAATGAAAATCGGACCCTAGTACAGTGACCAAAAAGTGATTTATCCTTCTTTTTCCCCATCTCTCTCTCCATTCGTTTCGCATATACAAGGAAAAGATCATGAACACGTGAAAGGAAAGAGAAACAAAGTAGGAAATATAACAGGAGAAAAGAAATGAGATGGGATCGAGAAGGTAGATCATGATGGAAGTGCTGGATATAGCAAGTAAATGTTCAAAAGTGAGAGGACATTTAAGTAAAAAGCTCATTCAGTAGCCAGCTGAGCGAAGAAGACAGGAAAATTAGGTTGGTTCAATCAGAAGCAATTTTGTTCCATTTAGAGTATAATTGATTCAAACAAAAACACCGAATCACTTAATGAATCAGATTTGGGTCATTCAGATCCATTCATGAGCTATAAAATTGGCCCCAAGGATACTAAACAAAACGACGTAGTTTTGTATAAAAATTAGAATTTAATTTTTTTTATATAAAACCTAAAAATGAAAAACTTAACCCTATGGAATAAAGGTTGTTTTACGAAGCTTTTACGAAGTAGACTTAAGTGGTGTTTGATAAAATTGAGTAATGAATATCTGAATAGTTTATATATCTTAATAAATTAGATTATCTGAGTGAAATAATATCCGAACTTAAAAAGCTGTTTGGTAACTAAAAAAGTATAAAACATCTGAATGACTTTTAAATTTAAAAATATCTCAAATTAACTTTTCAAAAAGCAACAATGATCTTAAATTTTGGAATAGAGGGAGTAGAATAATTATAAAGGCTCCATATATTTAATTTTTTTTTATTAAGAGACAGATCTTAATGATTTTGATTTATATTTTTTTCTTACCGATTAAGAGACAAGAAAAGGTAAACAAAATTTTACCAAATAACTTTACCCTCCTACCGAATCAGATGTGGAACTGTTAAGAATGTATTAAAAGATAAACAAACACCACCTTAGCCTAATTTAACTAAAACATGTCTTAGATTACTTTATCCCTATTTATAATATGTTTATCATATAAATACTTTTTAATACATTTTCTACGGATATAGTGTTTATACTTTACATACTTTATAGCATCATAGCATGGACGATGAAATTAAGATTATTTTAAGATAAATTGCAAATTTTGACGAAGAAGACAAAACTAATACAATTATTTTTATTCAATTTCATGATAATGGCCTGACGTCACTATGATATATATGCAAAATATTGCAATTAACAAAGATAATGTTATACATATGATTCCCTCCTCAGGAGGGACCCGTGAACTCTCCCCCTCTCATTCTTCTCTTCTCCCGTGAACTCCTTTCCTCACCCGTGACTCCTCCTTTTCCTATATAAAGGAAATGATACTGAAGGAAATAATAAGAATTTCTCTGAATGGATTTTCTCTCTTTATCTCTTACTTATTTTTTTTAAATTTATGTAATTATAAGAGTATTTTTCTATACTTTGCTAAAAGTTTTATAACAATTTATCAACACGAAACTCTAACCAATTACGACGGTAAAATTAAATTCTTACAATTTATTATTATATTACCAGTTTGGCTATGCCACTAATAATATAATTTTATTCTTATAATTGGCTTTAAATTCTTGCAATTTACTATTATACTACCAGTTTGGCTATGCCACCAAGTATAATGTTATTCTTATAATTGACCTGGCTTTGCCGCCTATTATATTCTTTAACTGTCAAATTATATTTATGTTTTATTGCCCATCTTTAAATTCTGTTATTTATAGTGGTACCATCTATCCTTGTTAATCTTACAAGACGTGGTGGGAACCTTTTTACCACTTATTAAATTGTGGGAATAATCTGTATCTGCGGAATACCGCATGCCTGGTGAATAATCCTTTGTATTAATTTCTTATTAAATATTTATGGGAATAACCTTTCTACGCGGACTACCACATGCATGATGAAATTCTTCTGTTATTTCATTCTTTATTATTCTGTTGGAATAACCTGTCTATGAGAACTACCGTATGTCAGGTGAAGATCCATTTGCATTTTTGTATATATATATTTTTGTTGAACTATAATACTTGTATATATACATTAACGATTGCATATTCTTTTTTATTAAAATAATATGCTAATAATATAAATATAAGAATATTTATATTTGCATTTTATCACCACTTGAGTTCGTGACTTAGTTTATTTTTCTATATCATACATGCAAATATTTATTGTTTTAATAAATAATAAAATTGTGTTTTAACCCAAAATAGATGGCAAACTCGGAAAAAATAGATTTTTCTATTTTGAAAATCTCTGGAGACAACTATTTGGCTTGGGCACTTAATGCAGAATTGCACCTTAGTGCAAATGAGTTAGAAAAGACCATTGAATCAGGAAATACAGCAACTTCGGCACAAAATGCAAAAGCCATAATTTTTCTTCGTCACCATATTGATGAAGGATTAAAGACTGAGTATTTAACAATCAAAGATCCTTTGTCTTTATGGACATAACTGAAGGAAAGATTTGACCACCAAAAATTAGTTGTTCTCCCTAATGCCAAATTTGAGTGGCTTAATTTAAGGCTACAAGATTACAAATCAATTACGAAATATAGTTCCAATGTTTATAGAATAACCTCTACTTTGACTTTATGTGGAGATCCAGTTTCTGAAACTCAAATGTTAGAGAAAACGCTCTCAACTTTTGATCCCACCAACATGATTCTGTTGTAACAATATAGACAGAGTAAGTTCACAAAATTCAGTGACTTATTGTCTATCCTCCTTGTTGCAGAAAATAATAATGAATTATTGTTGAAAAACCATCAAGTATGGCCAACAGGTGCTACCCCATTGCCAGATTTTAACAGCACGTTATTCCAGCAGAATAAACGTGACAATAGATGGTCATATAATAAGAAGTCTTGGGGACGAAAGAATAAACGAGGACATCATAACAACAAATTCCAGAACTGCGACAATTCAGGCCACCAGAAGTGGAAAGTGTTTGGGTCGGGTAAAAATAAAGAAAATGCAGCAACGATAAAAAACAAACCAGATGTTTGTTTTAGGTGTGGGATGAAAGGGCATTGGTCGCGTACCTGTCATACGCCGAGGCATCTGGTTAATTTATTCCAGGAGTCTAAAAAGAACAAAATAATGGAGGCAGAAACAAACTTTGTTAATCATCAATTGAATATTGTTGATGATCCACCAATGACCTACAATGAGGAAAATGTTGTTGATATTATTGAACCTTCTAAAAGTATCTTTTGGGATATCGTTTAATTTTTGTTTTAATTAAACATCCTGCATGTATAATATTATTAGTTTTCATTCTATACGTGGTATGTGTTTATCATGAATAAAATTATAAATGAAATGTAACTTTTCTTATTTATGTCTTTATATGTGTCAGACCATCTTTATTGGATATGGAAGATATATGTTTAGCAGACAGTGCAACAACTCATACAATCCTTTAAAGTGAGAAATATTTTTCACAACTAATCAAAACTAAGGGAAATGTAGGAACTATCTCTGGCACGTCAAATTTAATCGAGGGATTTGGAAAAGCTAGTTTCATGCTACCGAATGAGATACAAGTTTTTATCAAAAATGGTCTATATTCTAGTAAATCAAGAAGAAATTTACTTAGTTTTAAAGATATTTGACTAAATGGTTTTCACATTGAAACAACCAATGAGAATGATAATGAATATCTTCTCATTACTTCTACTATTTCTGAAAAAAAGAATATCCTAGAAAAACTTCATTCAATTTCTTCTGGATTATATACTATGAAAATTAGAGCAATTGAGTCTCATAATGTTATGATTTAAAAAATCATAGATCCCAAATCCTTTATGCTTTGGCATGAAAGACTCGGTCATCTAGGTACTTCTATGTTGCGTCATATTATTGAAAATTCTACTGGTCATCCTCTTAAAAATAAGAAGGTTTTTCCTAGTAGTGAATTTCTTTGTACTGTGTGTTTTCGAGAAAAATTAATTGTTCGACCATCACCGGTAAAAATTTATAAAGAAGCCCCAAAATTCCTAGAGAGAATTCAAGGAGACATTTGTGGACCTATTCACCCATTGTCTGGCCCATTTCAATATTTAATGGTTTTAATAAATACTTCAACTAGATGGTCTCATGTTTGTCTTCTCTCTTCCCGAAATTTTGCCTTCTCAAAACTTCTTGCTCAAACAAACAAGTTACGGGCTCAGTTCTCGGATCATCCAATCAAGTCAATTTGACTTGATAATGCAGCTGAATTTTCATCAATGATTTTTAATGATTTTTGTATGACTATTGGAATCTCCATTGAGCATTCCGTTCCTCATATTCATACACAAAATGGTTTAGCTAAATCTTTAATAAAAAGACTTTAACTAATTGCACGACCATTAATGTTAAGGGCTAACTTACCTACCTCAGTTTGGGGTCATGCAATTCTTCATGCTGCAGCCATCATTCGAGTAAGACCAACGACTCTTCATAAATATTTCTCCTCTACAGTTAGTTCTTGAACAGATACCCAACATATCACACTTTCGAGTTTTTAGAAGTGCAATATATCTTCCAATTGCACCTCCACAAAGAACTAAGATGGGAGCCCAACAAAGAATAGGTATTTATGTTGGTTTTGATTCTCCTTCTATTATCAGATATCTTGAGCCTTTAACTGGAGATGTTTTTATTGCACATTATGTAGATTGTCATTTTGATGAATCTGTATTTCTGTAACATTCCAGATTTTTAAGTGTAAATTATAAATATTTATTGATTTATATAAATATTTATTGGATGTGTTTATTATTGAATAAATAATTGTTCAATTTGATTGAGCTAATTTAGTTAAATATTTATTTGTTAAATAATTAATGTGTTATGTGGATTGACTTATGTAATTAAATGAATTATTTAATAAATTGTTATTAAATAAAGTATGACAAATAGTTATGTTATAAAAAGTTATTAAAATAAATTAAAGTAATTTTAATTTAGTTTTGCCAAATAAGGTGTAAATATATTAATCCTTTATTTTTAAATGGTTTGCCAAACAAAAAGCCTTATGGCTTTTGGTTTTCTTTTGAATTTAAATTATTAAGTAAATAATAACATATATATATATATATATATATATATATATATATATATATATATATATATATATATTATTAGGGTAATAAGTGTGGCGTCGGTTTTGTACGTTTTAAGCTAATACGTTGTTTTATTTTAGTTACGTATATGCTATTTTGGCTTAAGCCTAATCAAAAATTGAAGTTATGTGAGATAGTTGAGAGAGAGAGAGAGAGAGAGAGAGAGAGAGAGAGAGAGAGAGAGAGAGGAAAGCTCTGAGATTGTCAAGATTTTCATCAGTGATTTACAAGTTTTCTAAAGCAACAAAAAGGTAGGTTCCTAAAACCTTAACGTATGTACGTAGATATGTTTTAAGCCATTTTCCTATGAACTTGGTAGTCTTTGTTTTCTGGTATATCACTGTGTATAAGAGTTTTACCAAAATTTCTGTAAAAGCTATGTTGGTATAATTGGTTAGGGAATTACGTGTTTTGTTGTTATAATTGTTATACTAGCATATATATATATATATATATATATATATATAATTGTGTGTTTAATATATAAATATGATGGTATGCTAAATTACATATTCAAAAATTTTGGTTTACAGTGAGTATGTATGCACGTATATGATTTGTAGAGATATCAAAATTAATATATGCTAATTATGAAATTGTGAAATTTAACTAAGAATGGGTATTTGGTTGTGAATGTAAGATCACGTAGTACAAAGAAATCAATTTGGTTGCTACCAGTAGAATTTCAGTTCATTGTGTCAAGAAATTTATCAACAATGGAGTTCTTGTTTTAAAAACAGTGTTTTCAAAGAATTAGTTTATGATGATGTTGATTAGTGGTTGATAATTGGTATATAGTTGATTGTTAACATTCATGTGTAATTTATGTGAAGTTATACATGTTAATTCGTGCTAATTGTTGTTAGAAATTAAGACAGTAGCTTTGGCTCTGTTCTTCATTTTGCTTCTGTGAGTTTTGGCGCCCCAGCGCCAAAATCCACGCCCCAACGTCAAGTTTCGTGCCTCAGCGCCAAAAGTCGCGCCCCAGCCAGACTTCGCGCCGCAGCGTCGAAGTCAGTGCCGGAGCACCGGACTTCGCGCCGCAGCGCCGAGTCCCTGTATATTTCTCGCGACGAAGCGCCACATCAGCGCCGCAGCGCGGCCCACAGTTCAAACTGTGGCGCTGCGGCGCCACTTAACAGAAAGTTCAGAAACGACTTTTGTCTTGCACAAAAGTTTGATATTTTAAAAGAATGATATATGATAAATGTTGAGTATGTATTTCTTGTATAGTATGTTAATACTATGAGTGAACATGGAATTACTAATTAACAAATATTGTTATTAGTTTTATTAGATAGAATTTGATTATGCGATTTGATTACATGGTTAGACATTTAAACCATACGTGATGTAGCGTTGATTATGACTAATCATGTCATCTTAACATATGTATATAGGATAATTGTGATTTGGATATTAACGATTTAATCTACGCGCAAGACAAGTTCTTTAACTCTACTTTGTTAATAGTTGAGCAAGTTTTTCTAATTCTAAATCGTCGTTATGCAAATTTCATATTTCTATACTTTATTGAGTAAAGTATTTTCATTAAGCAACTTGATTGTATCTAGTTATTCATGATGATACAAGCTTTCCATCTCCACACTTTCGTCGAGATAGTTATTATGGTTATGCAAGTTTTCTTAACTCTAAACTTGTTATATCAGCATGCTAGTACCTTTATTCTGTTTAATCAGTTTATCGTTCAAATTATTGTTGTTATGCATGCTTGATATTAAATTCTAAGTTGTAACCTTAGCTTAATGTTGTTCAAAGTAAGGTATGATAGATTATTCAATTGTTATGCTATTAGATTATTCCTAAAGCATGAACTTAGAATGAAATGTTTATTCAGTTATGATCATTCAATAACATAGTGTTATTATCTTTTATTCAACTAATCCTTAGTTGAATTCCGTTGAACTCCAAATTACCTTGAAGTGTATCCAAACCAAACTATCTTTGGGGCGGACTTGTACTCAAAATATTGAGACGAACAACCCTATTTATAGGGGTTACGCTTAGTTTTGTACTTTGCGCTGAAATATTTGTATACAATACATGTACGAAGGGTTGATCCCCCTAAGTACCTTGAAGTCATTATAGTCGTATGACTGTAAAAGTTAAAGTTGAAAGATTACTTATAACTGTGGACAAGGTTCGTGGTCATTAGACCCTCAGTTGAATGTTTAAGATGTTAATAGAATTTATTATTCAATTCTATTGAGCCCCTGAATGGGCAATGAATGTTTCAGTTCTTTTAAGCCTCTGAATAGGAAAGGAACGTATAAGAAGTTAATAGAACTTATTGTTCAGTTCTATTGAGCCCCTGAATGGGCAAAGAATGTAAAAGTTTTATTCATTGATATTTCAAGTGAGCCTTGTTTGCTCACTCTTGCCTGTAAAATCTTTACAACTAAAGATGGAAAGGGTGACGTACCTAGCACCAGTATAGGAAAGGGAAAGATGAACAAGTACTGAAGACTTGTAATAGTTTGATAGTTTTATTATCAGACCTTGATTTAAAGATTGTAATGAAGTTTATTTTAAATTTTCCGCATGAATGATTGTTTGTAACGGTTAGATAACCTGGGAGATTTTATTTTATGTAATTCCTGTATGGGCAGGTTTATTATTCAATTTTATTTATGATTGGGTAGTTATAAATGAATGTTTTGATTACGTGAACACCAAATCTTGAGGTAATGAAGTACCAGAATTTGGGGGTGTCACAAGTTGGTATCAAAGCCAGGTTATGAACCTTAGGTGGGGGTAAAGCCTTATGAAGTAACTTTTGAAAAGATAGTGGAGAGAACTCTTATCAAGTTTTAAGGAAGAAGTAATAACACACTTATGTGCTTATGTGTTTATAACTTATGTGCTCGTGAGTATCGAGTAGAATGATTAATAATTAAAACTTTAAAACTTTGTTGTCAGGATGACTAATGTCGGAGAATCCAGTCAGGCTAGAGAGGAAGGACCTCAGATGCCTATAGAGGAGGAGCCTCGCGACATTCAGGTTGTTTGGGAACAACTACTGCCACGGGAGTCGGCCTCGTTGGTCACAGTGGTTGAAGATGAGGATGATGATGTGGAGACGGATGAGGAGGATCCCGTGGAGTTGCCACAGGAGGATGAGGATAACGAGGACGAGGAGGAAGAGACTCCACTAACCTCGATGACTACTCGTATGTATGATGAAGTCTACGACCGTAACGTGGAACTTCAGGACACAGTTGAGGAGTTACAGGAGGTAGTAGCTGAACAGCAGACTGCTATGACACAGAAGGACGACGATATTCAGGATCGAGATGAACGTCTAACTAATGCTGAAGAGAAGCTGATGCAGACTGAAGGAGAGATGGAACAAATGATCGAGATGGTCGTGGAACCGAAGAACAAGCTGAAGTAAGAAGCTACCAAGAGGGCGAGAGCTGAAGATGCATACGAGGAAGCTTATCAACGAACTGGAAGAGCAGTAAGGGACGCACAAGTAAATAGGATGAAGATGGAAGAGATGGATAAAGTATTCAATATCGTGATCAATCAAGCTCAAGATCGGGTCATGGGTTATCCAATTCAGTTCGAGACTCTGCCATCATACATGTTAGATCGTCGAACAATGTTCCGAGTTATGGAAGAAGAGCGTCGAAAGGCTACGAAGTATCTTAATAGATCATCGTAGGAATTGTGCCTGTAATGCACGTAATAAGTATTAAATAATGTGTAAATCCCTAGTGTTAAGTAACCATGGGATATGATAATAATGATGTTGTCCTGTAACTTTTGTAGTTCAGGAAAGGAATGAAATTAGCAGCGATGCTATTATTTTTATGTTTTTCGAAGTAATGATGAATAAATAAAAGTTATTATTTTATTCAAAGTGTTATGTGTTATGTGGTTATTTCTTTTGTGGAGGCAAGTTACTTAGAAAATACTTAAAGAAGTTGAGTAATAGTCTAATAGATGTTTTGTTTTAACAAAAAATGCCTCCCAGACGTGAACCACCCCGACAGAGAACCAATGAGAGAACTAACAATAATTATATTGAAGATAATCCCGTCCAACAACTAGTGACATTACTAATATGAGAGTTATAGAATCAACCTCAAAACTAAGGCACAACGTTTAAGGAATTTAAGGCGGTTGGACCACTTGAATTCCGTGGATCCATGATTCCGGTCGAGGCACAGACCTGGATTATGGAAATAGAGAAAGTATTTGAAGTCGCTAGGGTAGGGGATGGACAGAAGACTGCTTTTGCAACATTCATGTTGAAAGAAAAAGCTAGTTAGTGGTGGCAGGCCAATAAAACTCGGGAAGGACCAGGAGTGATGACCTGTGATAGGTTCAAGGAGTTATTCTTCGAGACCTATTTCCCAGAGAGTTCGAAGAGTCAGTTATAGGTTCAGTTTTTGGAACTGAAGCAGGGAACGATGACGGTATCTGAGTATGCCGTGAAGTTAAACGAATTGGTGAGGTTTGCGCCATATCAGGTCAGCACAGACGAGCGTAAGGCAAAAAGATTCGAACAGGAACTGAAGCCCTGGCTGTACAGTAGGGTTTCCCTGTTCCAGTTGAAGACGTTTGTAGCAGTAATGGAGAAGGCTGTACTCGCTGAAGGTGGAGGCGAGGCAGTGCCAAAATTCAATCAAAAGCAGAAGAAGAAGAAGAATGATGTGGAAGTGAAGAATGGTAGCGGAGGCAATGGAAATGACAACAACAACAACAACTTTAAGAGGAAGTGGAACAGAAACGGAAGTACTGGAAACCAGTAGGGTAACCAACAGTTTAGGAAGTTTGAAGCATGTGCTACATGCGGGAGGTTTCATAAGGGGGTGTGCTTGATGGGGAAACGTGCATGTTTCAACTGTGGCCAGGAGGGTCATATAGCCTCAAATTGCACCCAACCTAAGAAGAATGTATGTTTCACGTGCGGATCCAAGGATCACTTTGTTCGTGAATGCCCTCAGAGGAAGGTGGAAGAAACAACAAGAAGTAAGGGAGGCAACAGTGGAGGTACTTGGGCCATTGTTGGACCTACAACATCAAACAAACCCACAACCAGAACTTTCAACATGACTGTGCAAGATGCTGTGCAATCAAAAGATGTGGTGTCAGGTATTATCCCAATCAACGATATTAGCTTATGTATTATTTGATTCGGGTGCTACTTGCTCGTTTATATCTGATGAATTTGCTAAGAGGTTAGAATTGCCTAGATAAGAACTGAATTTCCCTCTGAACATAGAAATTACGAATAGGGAAGTGATTCCTGTTAGGTTCGTATGCAAGAACTGTAGGGTGAACATAAATAGGAATATCATGATGGTAGATTTAATTCCGATTAGACTCGGGGAATTTGATGTAATTTTGGGAATGTATTGGCTGTTCAAATATGGAGCGATAATTGATTGTCACAAGAAGTGTGTAAACCTTATGACTCCGTTAAAGGTAGTATTCTATGGTAGCAAGTAGCCTAGACAAATGAAATGTCTAACGATTATGCAGGCTAAGAAGTTGTTGAGTCAAGGTTGTGTGGGTTATTTAGCTTACATAGTCGATACTCAAAAGAAGGGTGTGAAACTGGAAGAGATACCAGTGGTTAGGGAATTCGTAGATGTATTTCCGGATGATTTGCCTGGACTTCCGCTTGACAGAGAGATTGAGTTCGTAATCGACTTAGTGCCAGGAACTGAACCAATATCGAAGGCCCCGTACAGAATGGGTCCGGTAGAAATGAAAGAACTGATGGTACAACTGCAAGAGTTGCTAGACAAGAAGTATATTCAACCAAGTGTATCACCATGGGGAGCGCCATTATTATTCGTGAAGAAGAAGGACGGATCAATGCGTCTTTGCATTGATTATAGGGAGTTAAACAAGGTCACTATTAAGAATAGGTATCCGTTGCCTAGAATAGATGACTTGTTTGACCAGTTGAAGGGTGTTAAGTACTTCTCGAAAATAGATTTGAGAAGTGGGTATCACCAATTGAAGGTAAGAAAGGAGGATATACCTAGAACGACATTCAGAACTCGTTATGGACATTACGAGTCTCTGGTGATGTCTTTTGGTTTAACAAATGCCCCTGTTGCGTTCATGGATTTGATGAACCGGGTATTTAAACCATTCTTAGACAAGTTCGTAGTGGTATTTATTGACGACATTCTGGTGTATTCCAAAACTCAAGAAGAACACGTGAAACATTTACGTTTGACATTGGAGACACTAAGAAAGGAAAAGATGTACGCGAAATTCTCTAAGTGCGAATTTTGGCTCGATCGTGTACAAAATTTGGGTCATGTGATTGACAAAGACGGGATTTCAGTGGATCCATAGAAAGTGGAAGCTGTAATAAATTGGGAACAACCAAGGACACCTTCAGAGGTGAGGAGTTTCTTGGGACTGGCTGGTTATTATAGAAGATTCATTCAAGATTTTTCCAAGATAGCCACTCCGTTAACAAATTTGACACGGAAAGCTGTGAAATTCGTTTGGACAGAGAAATGTGAAGAGAGCTTCCAAGATTTGAAGAAGAAGCTAAGTGTGGCACCTGTGTTAACCCTGCCAGATAATACAGGAAATTTTGTGGTGTATAGTGATGCCTCACACAAAGGATTGGGTTGTGTTCTTATGCAAAACGACAAAGTTATTGCCTATGCATCAAGACAACTGAAGGATTATGAGAAAGGTTATCCGACTCATGATTTGGAATTGGCTACAGTAGTATTTGCTCTCAAGATATGGAGACACTATCTGTATGGAGTGAAATGTGAGATCTACACAGACCACAAAAGAGTCTGAAGTATATTTTCACTCAGAAGGATCTGAACATGTGTCAGAGAAGGTGGATGGAATTGATAAAAGATTACGATTGTGAGATCTTTTATCATCCAGGCAAAGCGAATGTGGTTACAGATGCTTTGAGCAGGAAAGGTCGGGAGAAGTTGATGCTGATAACAACTCAGGAGGAGCTCATTTTAGCAATGACAAGGTTAGAGCTGGAAATCAAATTTCCACAGGCATCCGATGAACGACTATTTCAGTTAGAAGCAGGTCCAACTTTACTGGACAAGGTGAAGAACGCTCAGTTACAAGATGAAGAATGTGGGAAGATAAAAGAGAATATGGTTGAAGGTAGCGATACAAAATATAAGGTCGATGCCGAAGGATTACTACAGTACGAGGGAAGAATCTGGGTTCCAGCAACACCAGAGCTGAAGGATGAAATCTTGACTGAAGCTCATAGCTCAAGATATTCAATTCATCCAAGAAGCACAAAGATGTACCAAAATTTACGCCGACATTTTTGGTGGCCGAATATGAAAAGGGACGTTGCAGAATGTGTGGCGAAATGTTTGACATGTCAAAGAGTAAAAGCCGAACACCAAAGACCCAGCGGATTACTTCAACCGTTGGAAATACCGGAATGGAAGTGGGAACACATCACGATGGATTTTGTGGTGGGTCTTCCAACTACTCAGAGAGGATGCGATGTGATTTGGGTGATAGTGGACAGACTGACGAAATCAGCGCACTTTTTACCAATAAAGATTAGGTTCAATCTTGATCAGTTGGCAAGATTATAAATCAAAGAGATCGTTTCGAGACATGGAGTGCCAGTGTCAATTGTGTCCGATAGAGACACACGATTCACGTCAAATTTCTAGAAGAAACTACAAGAAGGCATGGGAACTCAATTGCGAATGAGTACGGCTTATCATTTACAAACAGATGGCCAAAGCGAACGAACGATCCAGACATTGGAAGATATGCTGAGAGCATGCGTCATGGATTTCAAAGGAAGCTTGGAAGAACAATTACCGTTGGTGGAATTTGCCTACAATAATAGTTATCACACGAGCATCGGCATGTCGCTTTACGAAGCGTTATACGACAGAAAGTGCAGAACTCCACTGTGCTGGGATGAAGTTGGTGATCGTCAACTGCTAGGACCAGAACTAGTGCAACAAACTGCTGAGATTATCAAACTCATCAGGACAAGATTGGTAGCAGCTCAAGACCGACAGAAAACGTATGCTGATCAACACAGGCAAGATCGTGCATTTGACGTAGGAAGCTACGTATTCTTAAAAGTTTCTCCTTGGAAGGGGAAAATTCATTTCGGAAAGAAGGAAAAACTAAGCCCGATGTTTATTGGACCCTTCGAAGTGCTGCAAAGAGTTGGAGAGGTAGCTTACGAGGTAGCTCTACCTCCAGAATTGGAAAATATTTACAATGTTTTTTATATTTCAGTGTTACGACCATATAAACCCGGTTACAATCACGTGATCGAGTACGAACCATTGCAGTTAGAGAAATATTTGTCTTATGAAGAGATTCCTATCCTGATAGTCGACAGGAAAGAACAAGTGTTCAAAAATAAGGTGATTCCTTCTGTGAAGGTGATATGGAGGAACCACAATGCTGAAGAAGCTACGTGGGAACTCGAAGAGAAAATGATGAAAGAGTACCCTGAGTTATTTGTTTAATCTATGTCTTCGATTCTGGGGACAAAATCTTTGTAAGTAGGGAAGAATGTAACGAATGCATTGTTTGAGTTGTGATTCTGGGGACAGAATCCTTATAAGAGGGGAATGATGTAACATTCCAGATTTTTAAGTGTAAATTATAAATATTTATTGGATGTGTTTATTATTGAATAAATAATTGTTCAATTTGATTGGGTTGATTTAGTTAATTATTTATTTGTTAAATAATTAATGTGTTATGTGGATTGACTTATGTGATCAAGTGAAATATTTAATAAATTATTATTAAATAAAGTATGACAAATAGTTATGTTATAAAAAGTTATTAAAATAAATTAAAGTAATTTTAATTTAATTTTGCCAAACAAGGTGTAAGTATATTAATCCTTTATTTTTAAATGGTTTGCCAAACAAAGCCTTATGGCTTTTGGTTTTCTTTTGAATTTAAATTATTAAGTAAATAATAACATATATATATATATATATATATATATACCATTAGGGGGCGGAAAGAGAGTAAGAGAAAGAGAAGAACAAGTGCGCATACAAACACAATTAAATTACTAAATAAAAACAATTTTATTGATAATAACTCTGGATATTTACAAGTGCAAGAAATAAATTTGACTTACAAGTTTACTGAACTAAGAACATTTTGAATATTTAGATAAAGAGGGGTTAAGTAGGCTAAACAGTGGTTGAGTCTAAAGATTCGTCAGAGAAGGCACTTTGAGTCTTTTAAAGTCTGAGTAACTAAATGAATTCGATTTCCTTTTATAGAACAAGGAAACAAACTGTTACAATGTTACTATTACAATAACTGGGGTAAAGTAAAAGTAAGAAACATTTTACAAAAGTAAAAGTACAAGTAAAAACATTTTACTAAACTAAAAGCAAAAGAATCTGCTTTCGGTGGAAAAGCAGACGTCTTCTTTTGACTAAAGGGGCCGTGGGGCCAGATGCCTGACTGATTGCTACTTTCGGTGGAAAAGCAGAAGATGCTACTGACTATGCTGCCGGAGCAGGTGTTGGCTAACTGATGACTAGGCTGCCGGAGCAGGTGGCCGTTTTCACTTTTGATTGATTACTTGGGGGGTCAGGAGAAGGGATCCTGAGCGTCTTGAAGACTGATGGTGCAATAGGGATCACAATCACCCTCATCTTCAAGGTCTTGACTAGAGTTTTCTCCTCCAGACTAAGAAGAAGCTTTGTCTGATTCTTCACGTAACTGGTCAAGTCTCATTGAATGGCATCAGCAAGATGCCGTAACTGAGAGGTAGAGTAACTAGAAACGTTAGTAACTTCAGTAGAATTAGGGGGAACAACTGATTTTTCTTTTGACTTATCAGCTGTTTTAGTGACTGATTTAATGGAAGAAGCAACGGCCGGGGCCGGAGTAACTGTAAGAGTGGTAACCGAAGGAGTTAATGGAGGCGAAGGCAAAAATTATTTTTGAACTTGGCCAACTATTCTATCAACACCGAACTTATCCCACCATTTAATAGAAAAATGGCGAGAGACAGTAGAAATAGGAGAAAGATAAGTCTGAGCAGTCCTAACACCTATGGACGACGGAGACTGGAATACTGTAACTTCTTGGGTAGCTAAAATGACATATTACCATTTAAGAATCCAAGGGATTTTATATTTACTACAGAATATAAGGAAGACCGGAATTTCCTCATAGTGGGAACGATAATTACTATGATGACAGAAATGTTCTAACTGAGCAAGGAGTGGTTTGGGGAAAATATCATGGGACAAACCATACCTTATCCACCAAAGGATGAACCATTTGGGGAATTAACTTTTGAATTTGTGGTCGAATTGAAAGAACCACGAATGACTATGGTCTTCATTTTGATGAAGCATGATCTTATGCCAAGCCTCAATATAATCATAATAGCAAAAAGAACTAGTATGATTAGAAAGTGACTTAAGATCAGAAGGATGACTACCCCAATCGGACAGATTGAGAACCTGTTTAATATACAATGAATGATAAAGAAGCTTGGATTTGTCATCATTGGCATAAATTGGTTTAATATAAACTGACTCAGTTTCAATAAGAATGTCCCTATAATACACAAGTGATTTATAAGGAGCAAGATGAAGAAAATGCCAACTAGATGGGAAAAACTGGGCAGCTAATTGAATTGGGTCATTCTTGGGTTTCATGGATAACTCAATATGAAATAAATGCTGATCAAAGACCTGACGATAATCAGACACTGGGCGACTAGGTTTAGATGAGGTAGATGGGGTTTGACTAGCATAAATATCAAACAGTTTGGGTTGACTAGCAAGAACTGAGGCGTAAGGCTTGGGGACTGTACCAAGCACTTGAAATTTATTGTGTGTTTGAGTAACTAGATGAGGAACAACAGTTCCTTTTGTTGACTGACCGGCTGAACGACCATGACCACAAGAAGACGAACCTCCTCGCACACTCATGTTGTAACAGAAGTACCTGTAGTGAGGAATTCACGGGTGAGGAAATCTGGAACTGAGTTGTTACTACCTTTAATATATTCAATATCAAAATCAAAAATACTTAAAATAGCTTGCCATCTAGCGAAGGAATGCTTGGAGGCAATATTTTTAACATCTTTTTCAAGAATAAATTTTGCTG
This sequence comes from Panax notoginseng, assembly GCA_016801055.1. Taxonomy (NCBI): domain Eukaryota; kingdom Viridiplantae; phylum Streptophyta; class Magnoliopsida; order Apiales; family Araliaceae; genus Panax; species Panax notoginseng. Next base: position 110,270,889 of record CM029021.1, read on the forward strand.
ACTTACAATCAATTTGAACTAGGAATTTTTGGTTTAATAAATCTCTTTGAAACTTTTTAATACATAATACAAGGGATAAAATTTCTTTTTTAATAGTACTGTATTTTAACTGTGTAGGATTCTATGCGCCAGAATGGAAATGAACAATTTGTTCATCTGAAGTAGGAGTTAACTTTTGTTTGAGTATGCCACCGAATCCAATGTCAGAGGCATCAGTTTCAACGATTTTAAATGCTAAATCATTTGAAATGCCAAGGCAGGGCAATACCTTAACATATTTTTTAACTTGTTGGATGACAGAAGTGTGAACGTCAGTCCATGGAGGTGGATTGTTTTGTAAGCGCTGAAAGAGAGGCTTACAAATCTTCTTGAGATTCTTGTAGAACTTGTCAATATAATTGAGCGAGCCAAGAAATCTCTGTAGCTGAGTTCTATCAGTAATCTTATCTGGGAACCGGTCGGCGAATTGAATAGCTCTGTCAATTGGCCGCGTGAGTCCATGATAGAGGATTAATCCGAGGAACCTGACCTTGGTCAGAAATAGACTACACTTGGAAGGAGAAAGAACTAGACCATTGGTTTTAACTATTTTGAAGAACGAATTCAAATGTTTAATATGCTCTTCAATGGTCTTAGAGAACACAAGGATATCATCGATGTATACAATAATAAAATGACTGAAAGGATTCAAAATATTATTATTCACTAGGTGCATTTTTAAGTCCAAATGACTGAACATTCCATTCGTAATGTCCGAACGGAGTGGTGAATGCAGTTTTATACCTGTCATCGGGATGAATAGCAACTTGCTAGAATCCAGACTTAAGGTCAAATTTACTAAAGATGGTGGAGACACTTAACCTACCAAGGAGATCATCCTTGTTGGGTAAAGGGTACCTAATCCACTCAAGAACCTTGTTTAATGGTTTGTAATTAATGACTAACCTAGGGACTCCTCTTTCTTTCTCAGCTTCATTGTTAACATAGAAGGCTGGGCAAGACCAGGGTGACTTACTATGTCTAATTAATCCTTTATTAAGAAGATCATTAATTTCTGTTTTACAAAACTCCATTTGTTCATGACTCATTTGAATAGGCCTAGCTTTAGTGGGAATTAAATGTTCTTTAAATTCCTTAGCATAGGGTAATCTAACTGTGTGCTTCTTCCTATGCCAAAAAGCATTGGGAGAATCTGAACATAAGTTTTTTATTAAATAATCTCTTAATTCTTTTATCTTGTCTTGAACTCTGTTACTCTTAAGTTGTTCTTCAACTTGTTGATACCTAACTTCTTCTTTGAGGAAACTTAGGTGGGTAACTTTACTATTTAATAGATTCAATGATTTAGAAATTGACTCTTCTTGAATAAACTTTAAATCTCTTTCTTTTGGTTTACTTAGGAATTTAAACGTAATTTTCTTTCCTAAGTGTTCTCAACTTAAACCTTTATTACTAGTAGTGAATGGGTATAATAAATAGATAAATGGTAAACCTAAAATGATTTTGTCAGTAAGATTGCGAACTAAGACAAATGAGGTCTTAAAACACATACTGTCTTGACAAATATGTACATTAGGTAATTTATATTTTATCTCCATTTGACTACCGTTAGCTGAATTAAGTTTTTCACTAGTTTTCTTATAATATCTTGTTGGGATAATACCTTCTTGAATACAGTTCAAGTCTGCACCTGTGTCAACCAGAGCAGGGAGCTGTACAGAGAAAGTTTTATCAATAACTAAATTAATAGAGATATACCATTTTTGAATAGTAATATCTTTAATTCTTTTAAGGGAGAGACCTTGAATAAAGAGATTAGAATCTTTAGCGCCTGATGATTCTGGTTCATCGTGACCTTCATCACTAGAAGAAGAATCATGAACTTGAAGATCTGACTTTTTATCATCAATCTCTTTTCTTAGGTTGGAAATATCTAATTTTAAGTTAGAAATTTCTTTCTTAAGTTTATTAACTTCTTGATTTAACTCAGGGAGGGTAATTTCTTTAACCGGAGACTTAAATCTTTCAAGTGTTTTATTAAGACTGAAAATAGGTTTTTCTTTGGCTCTAAGAACCTTATCAGTGACCTTTTTATCTTTAGTTAACAAATCTTTTAATTGTTTTAAATACTGAGTTTTTAATTCAGGGTCTGTAATTTTACTGATTAAATCAACTAATAAAGAACTTTCTTCTTCTTCTTTCATAATTACATTAATTCTTTTGCAACAATTTTTATTACAATCTGCGGTACATATAGTGACTTCATTTTCACTATCCGATTCATCGTTATATGCGCTATTACTAGAAGATTCTGGAATATCAGAAGCTTCTTCTTCGTTACTACTGTTATTTTCAATTCTCATTAATTCTAATAACTGTTCTGTATCTTCAGCTGAAATATTCAACTGAGCTAATTTTTGTTTAACTCTACATTCACTTTTATAATGTCCTTTCTGCCCACAATTGTGACAGACAATTTTACTCTTATCATATTTCTTTGATTTTTTATATGACTTCTTTTTAGATGACTTGGGCTTATTATAATAAGTATCCAGATTATTACTTTTATTATTAGTTTTATCTTGACTATATCTTTTCTTACGTCGTTTATGACTTTTATGTGACTCAATATGTTTATGTTTATGCCTGTGCTTTCTTCTAGAGGGAGCAACTGGCGGTAAACCATACTGTTCACAAAATGTTCCTAACTCGTATTTAGCTTTATTTTTATCTTTATTAGCTTGTTTAGCTAATTTAAAATCAATACACATTTTTAATCCAATTTTTTGAATATAACTAATAATATCACCATAAGTTAAATTATCATAATCAATATATCCTAAATTTTTACTTAATTCTTCTCTAACTTTGTGAGCAAATAAAAAGGGTAAACCATTAACGAATTTTTCTTTCTAAAATGGTTTATTACTGTCATTTCTCATCATAACTCTAGAGGTAAATACATCTTTGTACCATCTAAAATCACTTAGAGTGGGACAAGTAAGATTACTTAATTGATCATGTATTCTTTCGGTAATATTACTAGGAGTTCTAACAAAATATTTAATAATGGTAAATATTAAAGTATTAACTCCATCAGGAAGACCAATACCAGCATCTTCATCAAAGATGGGATTACCTTCATGATCTCTTTGAATAGCATGAACTATGGATATTCTAATATCTTCTGTGAGATGTTTTTCCCACCAAGACCTAAGAATACCTGTAAAACCACTAGCTAGTAATTCAACAATATCTGGTTGAGATAAAGTGTTGAATTTGGTAATATAGCTGTTGGCTACCATAGACACGTGATTCAGTTTATTAAGGATTTCTTGTTCACTAAATCCATCTATATTCCATTCATAAATTTTATTAGATGACACATAAAATTGTTTATCTAGATTTCTCTCTTCGAATTGTAGATCCGGAGGAGTGGGTCTAGAATACCAATTTCTGGTAATACTTGTGTTATTAACAGTTAATTTATTTAGCCGTTCATTAAGATTTGAAATAGATGAGTGATTAGAGTGAACAGAAGAACTGTCGCTAACATTATCATCAGTCTCGACCTGATCGATAACAGCAATAGTTCCACTTGGATCGGGTTCGGTTTTAAGTTTTTTAAATAAATTTTCAATTGACTGAACGAGTTCAGAATCTTTATTAGGTAAACTTAAATTATATCCATGCTCGGGTAGATTGATTAAAGGTTGTTCAATTTTTAAATCGGGTTTCTTTATTATACCTTCTTCAAATTTTTCTTCGATTCTATCTAGCTGTTTTCCTACAGTTGCTAGATATTGATTACTAAAGTTTAATTGTTCAATTATATTCTTATCATCATTAGTTCCATCGGGAATTTTGAAGGGACTAGCTTTAATTGAAGTGTTTTTTACTGAAATTAAAACTGTTTCTAAAGGAGGATGACTAGATACAACTTTAGATCTATCTTCTTTAGTCTATTGAGTTTTACTAATAACATTACATTTACTTTGATATTGTTCATACCAATCGTAAAAAGTAATAAATCTTTTCCATCTATTGACTATCTTATCTCTTTCCTTTTCAAGGGGGTGATTAGATCTGAATAGATGTCTTTTTTCTTTATTAAGTTTAGAATTAAAATCTTTTACTAAGTTATCCCAATCTAATACAAAATTCTTTTTAAGAACTCTTAATTGATTTTGAACTGGGCCGTGCATATCAGACTGTGTGGGATAAACAGAGGATGCCGGAGAAGAAGGACCTTCATCTTCTACAGTATCATTCTGAGTATAACAAGGATGACTAACTTGTCCTTGATTAAGAATACCTTTAAGTTTAATATCTCTAACTGAAGGATTACTAAGGACTTCAGTGTCTCTTCGAGTGTGGATAACTGAAGGAGCTGAAGAACTAGAAATATCTTCAATAATAACTGGAGTTCTAGTACGTTCAAAACTAATTTTAACAGTTCCATATGAAAATTGTTGAACGTTTTCTATGTTTAATAAATTGTTAACTACTGGCTGTTGTGGTAATTCATTTGGTAAAGTCCATTAACTAGGTAAGGTAATATCCTTCCAAAGAATTGTTCTAGGGATCTGAATATTAGCATCACTAGTTGAACTTTGAATTAAAACTGTTTGATCTTTTGGACTTTTATTAAGAGCATGAACATTCAAGTTTGACTTCATGGTCTTATAATAAATTCGGTAGATTAAAGCAATAGGTTGAGAACCTTCAATCATTTGAGTAATTTCTCTATCAGTTTTAATGTTTATTGATAAAGCTTTAAATAAGTTTTGATCACCAAGACTCAAGGTAAAATCAGGAAAGCAATTAAAATGGATAAGTCCATTATGCAAACTTGCTTCCATGGCTCCAATAATACTTGGATAATAATTTAAAAATCTAGCTTCTCTTAAGCAGAGGTAGATAGATGAATTAATTCCTTTATGGTTAAGGGGTTTAACTGCAACTTGAACAAGACCTATATGAATAAAATTGTAACCCTTTTTTCTATGTTTTTTAATAACTTCAGGTGACAAAAGACTACAATTTTCATATTCTTTGTTAATTGCATAAACTCTTTCAACTGTTTTGACATTATAGTCAGTCTTGAATTTATCTGAAAAGGTTGACTGATAAATTTCTTTGGGAGATACCCTAGGTATGTTCTAATTGTGTAAAACTTGATTAATGTTTTCATAACTATGTTCTTCTTGGTTGACAATGTCAGGGACAAGAGGTAAAGCTGACCTGCTACTAACTGAAGAGCTGGATCTAAATACTCGACTCATCTTTACTGTTTCAAAATAAAAATCTTATTCAAGGTTCGTTCATACATACCCCGTTTACCCTAAGTAAACACATACCTATGTTCTATAACCCGACACTGCTCACACCTGGAGACTTACAAAGGTTAGACACGAACTAGGTGGTCTACAGGTAAGTAAGGTGACTTCAGAACATTGATGAAGAAGATGATTTTGAAAAAGTAGAGAGAAGTGAATTAAATAGAGTTAACTCCTACTTCAGATGAACAAATTGTTCATTTCCATTCTGGCGCATGGAATCCTACACAGTTAAAATACAGTACTATTAAAATCATCTATCTACCTCTGCTTAAGAGATGCTAGATTTTTAAATTGAGTAAAGTATTTTCATTAAGCAACTTGATTGTATCTAGTTATTCATGATGATATAAGCTTTCCATCTCCACACTTTCGTCGAGATAGTTATTATGGTTATGCAAGTTTTCTTAACTCTTAAACTTGTTATATCAGCATTCTAGTACCTTTATTCTATTTAATCAGTTTATCGTTCAAATTATTGTTGTTATGCATGCTTGATATTAAATTCTAAGTTGTAACCTTAGCTTAATGTTGTTCAAAGCAAGGTATGATAGATTATTCAATTGTTATGCTATTAGATTATTCCTAAAGCATGAACTTAGAACGAAATGTTTATTCAGTTATGATCATTCAATAACATAGTGTTATTATCTTTTATTCAACTAATCCTTAGTTGATGTCCGTTAAACTCCAAATTACCTTGAAGTGTATCCAAACCAAACTATCTTTGGGGCGGACTTGTACTCAAAATACTGAGATGAACAACCCTATTTTTAGGGGTTACGCTTAGTTTTGTACTTTGCACTGAAATATTTGTCTACAATACATGTACGAAGGGTTGATCTCCCTAAGTAACTTGAAGTCATTATAGTCGTATGACTGTAAAAAGTTAAAGTTGAAAAATTACTTATAACTGTTGACAAGGTTCGTGGTCATTAGACCCTCAGTTGAATGTTTAAGATGTTAATAGAATTTATTGTTCAATTCTATTGAGCCCCTGAATGGGCAATGAATGTTTCAGTTCTTTTAAGCCTCTGAATAGGCAAGGAACGTATAAGAAGTTAATAGAACTTATTGTTCAGTTCTATTGAGCCCCTGAATGGGCAAAGAATGTAAAAGTTTTATTCATTGATATTTCAAGTGAGGCTTGTTTGCTCACTCTTGCCTGTAAAATCCTTACAGCTAAAGATGGAAAGGGTGACGTACCTAGCACCAGTAAAGGAAAGGGAAAGATGAACAAGTACTTAAGACTTGTAATAGTTTGATAGTTTTATTATCAGACCTTGATTTGAAGATTGTAATGAGGTTTATTTTAAATTTTCCGCATGAATGATTGTTTGTAAAGGTTTGATAACTTGGGAGATTTTATTTTATGTAATTCCTATATGGGTAGGTTTATTATTCAATTTTATTTATAATTGGGTAGTTATAAATGAATGTTTTGATTACGTGAACACCAAATCTTGAGGTAATGAAGTACAGGAATTTGGGGGTGTCACAATTTCCACCATTAGGAGGAGGGAAAGTTTTAAATAAAAAACCCTCTGAAATATCATGGAATGCATCAGAATTAAATCCACTTGATCCTCGTACAAGACAATGTGAAATTGAAGTTCAAAGAACTATTTATTTACAAAATATTGCAAATCAAATGCCAGATGCATTTAATGATGCTAGAAAAATGATAAAATCACATACACCTGCAGTGAATACTCTAGCAAGGATAGAAATACCTATTGAAAATTCAATTCCTGGAGAATTGACAAATAAGGTAATAGAAGAATCTAAATCACGCCAGAAGCGTGGAAGACCGGTTGGTGCAAAAGACACTGTACCAAAAAAATCAAAAGCAAATAAGGGAATCCCATAAGGAATACCCGCTCTAGAAGTAGCACTTATTTCAAGAGTGGGAATAGCCCCAGAAGAGGTTCAAAATCTCAGTGAAGGGATAAGAAATGAACACCAAGAGATCTCAATAAATTATGTACATAATGAGAAAATATGGGATTGAAGCAAAGTCATGATTGATGATATATTTGTTTTCTCTATAGCATCAGATATTATTTTGATTCCTGACACGGATCCTGAACCACAAAACATGGAAGAATGTCAGAAAAGAAAAGATTGACCAAAATGGAAAGATGCTATTCAAACCGAGCTACAATCTCTTTTGAAAAGAGAAGTATTTGGACCAGTAGTCCAAACACCGCTGGGTGTAATCCCGATTGGAAACAAATGGGTATTTGTACAAAAGCGAAATGAGAAAAATGAAATTATGAGATACAAAGCCCAACTTGTAGCTCAAGGGTTTTCACAAAAACCTGGTATTCATTATCAGGATACATACTCTCCAGTAATGGATGGAGTTACTTTTCACTTTCTGATAGGTATGGCAACCATAGAAGGTTTGGAAACACGTCTGATGGATGTTGTAACATCATACCTATATGGCTCACTTGACAGTGAGATTTATATGAGAATCCCTGAAGGATTGAAAATGGCTGAATCATAAAGGCCCTGTCACATATATTCAATCAAGTTACAACGCTCATTGTATAGGTTGAAACAGTCTGGTCGTATGTGGTATAATTGACTTAGTGATTATTTAATAAAAGATTGATATATAAATGATCAAGTATGTCCATGTGTTTTTATTAAGAAATCACAAAGTAGATTTTCCATCATTACTGTATACGTGGATGATTTGAATCTTGTCGGTACTCTTAAAGAACTCACAAGAACTGCTACTTATTTAAAAGATGAATTTGAAATGAAAGATCTTGGAAAGATAAAATTCTGTCTGGGAATACAAGTGGAGCATTTAGCATCTGGAATTTTTGTTCATTAATCCATATATGCTGAAAAAATTCTCAGTCGCTTTCATATGGATAAAGCTCATCCTTTGACTACCCTGATGGTTGTTCGATCTTTAGAAGTTGATAAAGATCCATTTTGGCCTCTAGAAAGTGGAGAAGAAGTTCTTGGACCTGAAGTTCCATACCTAAGTGCAATAGGTGCTCTTATGTATCTTGCAAACTGTACACGACCTGATATTACTTTTGCTGTCAACTTGTTACCAAGATACAGTTCTTCTCTGACTAAGAGACATTGGGATGGGATCAAACACATTTTGAGATACTTCCGTGGAAGTATAGATCATGGGTTTTTTATCCAAGAGATTCAACGTCGCGATTGGTTGGATATGCCAATGCATGATATTTATCATATCCACATAATGGAAGATCACAAGCAGGTTATGTATTTACATATTGTGACATGGCTATATCCTGGAAATCCACAAAGCAAACCATGACAGCTACATCTTCAAATCACTCAGAGATTCTTGCTATACATGAAGCAAGCATAGAGTGTGTTTGGTTGAGATCAATTATTCAGCATATTCAAAAATCATGTGGATTACCATCAATCAAAGACATTCCTACAATTTTGTATGAGAATAACGTTACATGCATCGCTCAACTTAGAGGAGGGTACATCAAGAGAGATAGAACAAAACACATTTCACCTACATTTTTCTTCACACATGAGCTACAAAAGAAGGGTGATATAGATGTGCATCAAATTCGATCATGTGATAATATTGTCGACTTATTCACAAAGTCGCTACCAAATGCAACGTTTGCAAAACTTCGGAAAAAGATTAGAATGTGTCGACTGAAAGACTTATGACAACATTTCATTAAGGAGTAATGAATTTCTTTTGAGGAGAAGACTGTACTCTTTTTTCTTAGTAACAATTTTTATCCCAATGGGTTTTTCATGACAAGGTAACGAGGCAGTCAATTAAAAGATATTTATGTAAAAGATATGTACTCTTTTTCCCTTCGTTAAGTTTTTCCCACTGGATTTTCTTAACAAGGTTTTTAATGAGACATAATCTTCTATCATAGGAAATTAGGGGAAGTGTTATACATATGATTCCCTCCTCAGGAAGGAACCCGTGAACTCTCCCCCTCTCCTTCTTCTCTTCTCCCGTGAACTCCTTTCCTCACCTGTGACTCCTCCTTTTTCTATATAAAGGAAATGATACTGAAGGAAATAATAAGAATTTCTCTGAATGGTTTCTCTCTCTTTATCTCTTACTTATTCTCTCTAAATTTATGCAATTATAAGAGTATCTTTTTATACTTTGCTAAAACTTTTATAACAGATAAGAAATATTTGAGATTAAAAGCTATTTTAGGCTACCTTCCTTCTCGACCACTCAATCTTTGTTTCAATTTTTCATCCAAGCTTGGTTGGGGTCCCGTGGGGGCGAGGCGAGGATTTTGTATATTTCCCCGCAGGGATGATTATAGGGGTGAAAATGATCCTGAGTCGATCCAAACACTATAATGCTTAAGTTCGACTCAGATCAAAAAATTTGTCTTCAGGTTCGACTCGAATTCGAACTGATAATTTTCAAGACTGCTCAAGTTCGACTCGATAAATTACTCGATACTACTCGGCTCGGAGTTACTCGACTCATTTTCACAACGAGTAATTCGCGAGCCTTTCTATTCGAGCTCGAGTCTCATATGGATCACACCAAAATGAGACATAAAATGAAAACATAAAAAAACATCAATTTCGTTTATATATAAAAATACACGTGTTCAAACGATGACAAAATCTACATTTGTCTCTAAACATAATTACAAACGCTCACAGAATAGGATATCACAACTCATTATTTAACTCTTTGTATCTTTCTTTAAAAACTTATGTATATATTTCTTTGAATTTGGTCTCTACACCTCATAACGTGGGCAATCAGGCATTGGGTATAAAATGCATGTCCACATGGAAAGATATACTCTCCATCTACATATATATTGGCATCAATCTCCAACGTTGCTAAATCAATCCATTGCTCAATGTGGGCCTGCCAAATAACAGAAAAATGACGACATCAGTATGTTTACAAGAAATTTTGTTAGTTTTATTATAATATTAACTGTAACAAGTTGAAACAGAAAGCTGCAGAGAATGAAAAAGTAAAACCAAATGGCCTACATAATCAATTGCCAAAGAGCCAAAAAGGGAATTATCAGGCTTCACGCGAGCAACTGCTGTAAGAACCAGAATTTTCAGAAAATATTAAAATAAGAATTTAGTAAATAAAATTCTTAAAGCATGAGATGTGTTCGAACAAGAATATATTTATGATACGAGGTATGTAGTATTGTGTTACATAGGGTAATATGAGCTATGTAATAAGTGATGTTGTGTTTAATAAATATATATCATTATTATATATTTGTTATAAATTGTTGAGATGAATTAGTAAGAAGATGGATAAGATTTATCTAATGACATTAAATAATTTATGTGAAATTAGTTTATCATAGAAAGTTGGTGACATTAAATATCTTTGATAATCACCAATTCCTTGAGTATATGTACGTGTAGGTATCAAGTCTAAGGCACTGCAACCGTACCCTTTAATGGTGGATGTATAGGAGCTGGGATACTCGATTCCTTCAGAGAGTGGAGGTATATACGAATTAGTAACCGATCTAATTCACTGTGAAAATAGTGTAGACGAGACGAAAACTAATTTGTTAGTTGTTTGTGGAAAACCACTCAGTGTACTATATTGAATACCATTAAAGACTCGATGTGTGCTAGGTTTGGACTTGTATATATGTACGTTGTTAACGAGAGAAGAAATTTGATATATCTTTAGATAAATATTAGTTAGAGATTTATTGACTAATATTGAGATATGGATAAATGTATAGATTAAAGAAAGAAGAGTTGAACTTGAAGTTTAATCTCTAAAATATTGAAGAATGTAGTCATTGGAGATTCATTTGGTTAGTATAATGAGATAGCATGTATGGAACATGTTAAAGAATTTCCGAGTTAAGTTCTGTTTCTGTTGAAGCACAACATGTCTGCTTCCTAACTTAAGGTGGCGCGACCGCGCCACTCTCAAGCCTAAGGCCAGCGCGGCCGCACCGGTCTGTAGATAGTTCATGATGAGTTTGTATAATCGGATGAGTTGTGTAATTTGAACTATAAGAATTGTATATTAGTGGCAAATATGTTATCATATGGGTGATATATGATATTTATAGTGTCTATGAATGGATTGAGATAGCAAAACATGAATTGAATGAGAGTTAGTTATGGAAATTAACTAAACAATAATAAATATTAGTTAACTTAAATTAAGTGAAAAATTATATTATGGAATAATATAATTTAAGTATTAAAGCCTTGTGTGGCAGTGGCGTGTTATTAAATTGAATAGAAAGGATTAATTCACTTACATAAGACGGCGAATTATTATATGTGTTTAACATAAGAGGATGGAAGGAATATGTTAATTTGATATTTTAAATATATTACATAGTATTGTAATATTTGATGGATAAGTGATTAATAAAAGGAAGTACCAATATAATTATAAATGAATATTGGTTAGAGATGGAGGGATTAGATTAACACTTCAGATGTGGCTGAATATAAAGATGGAAGAAGTTGTCTTGGGACAATCAAATAATTATACGTATAGTGTATAATTTAAATAATTAATAGAGTATATATTAATTATTTTTAGTGAAAGGTGAGCTAAATAATTTAGCATTAAGGTAAGGTGTGACACCTAAATCTTATATTAAATAAATATTAAAATAATGTGAAATTGGAGAAAAACCAAACGTGGCCTAGACCCCTAATATTTTATTATAGAAATAATGAGCTTGAGTTATATATAACTCCAGTAAATGAGATAAATGAGTCTCGTGTGGCCTGAGTATTAAAGTTAAACTAGATTAAAGGTTTAACTGAAATTATTAAAAGAGAATTAAGGGAAAGATAATAAATGATTGATATTAATCATTGTGATATTTAAGTGTGATAGGAAATAATGGGTTAGGAATACCCAACTGAATTATATTTAGCTTATTTAAAATATTATTTGGACTAATCAAAATGTATATGGATTATATGATGTGAGTACATAAATAATCCCTAAATTTCCTAATATGGTAACAATTGTACATTAAAATTCATTTTTGGGAAACAAAGTTGTTGGGAGAGTGCATATTTTGATTTGATGTTTAAAGTGAATGTTCATGATTATATAGAAAGTCCTTCAAGGAATATATGTACAAGGACTTAGTGATAAGTCAAATTTGTTAGGTTGATCTAAGCTTTTAATGTTTATCATTCTGTAACTGAATGTATAGATGAAGTGATCAAAGCTGTTAGGTTAATCTATGACTTGAGATGTAATAGATAGGCTTCAACAAAATCGTATTCTATTGAGCTGATCAAGAGATTGCAGAAGCCAAGTCAGAATCGTAGAGCATCATGAGATCGTTGTCTGTCTGCCTTGAAGGACCTCTCCGAAAATCGTAGAGTGGTCCAAACGTTTGCCGAGCCAACTCAGAGATCGTAGTGTGCTCTCGGAAACGTAGAGTCTGCAAGTCAAGCAATTTAAGATCGCAGTGTGCTAGTCCTTAAGAGAAATCGTAGTGTTCTCATTTGCTAGTATCAAATCAAGCACCAAGGTGGAAAGACACCACGATCAGAATCGTAGAGCATCATCTGCCTGTGTCAGAAGCATCGAGCCTTGCCCGGATAAAACCCAACAAATGTGGAATGGATTATAAACGTTGAAGTCCTCACCAGTCCCAATAACACAAAAGATATCCTTAGTATATAACAAAGAAACGTATTGAAGAAGCTAAGGAAAGTACCATGGGTAAGAGAAAAACACCTTTTCAGGTGTTAGGTGAGATAGTAGTGTTGTGTCAGTGGGCTAGACTGCAAATTAGCAAATGTGCAGAAAAGTCTCCATCAAAGTTCAGAAATGTTAAACGCATTTAATGCTTCAACGGCTGTCTTCAATGGATAGATTTCAAAGACCTAATATATGCAAAAAACGTCAGCAGATGATTCAACTAAGCAAGCATTGAACAAAACGCTGAAGAATACTCAACGCTCAACTCTACGATCTAAAAAGAGAAAACTTGCTTAGCTACTCAGTTCTTTCGAACAAAGAGCTTAACTGCAACTGAGTAGCACCAATCAAGAACTCATTAACTACTATCAACTGAAGTAAGAAGTTCTAAGTCAAAAGGACTTGAAGAGTTCTAAGTGAATTGTGAAGAACCAAGTCTGCTGGACTTGAAGAGTTCAAAAGTGAACTGAGAAGTGCCAAGACTACTGGTCTTGAACTAATCTGTGAGATTCAGAATGTGTAAAAGATATCCTTAGTGGATTTCCTACTCGAGGAGTAGAAGAGTGGACTAGGAGCTTTAAGTGATCTGAACCACTTAAAAATTTTGTGTCTCTTTTACATTCTTGCTATAACTGCTATAACTGTTATAACTGCCTCACTCTCATTAACTCACTATATCTAAAAGGGAGAAGAAATAAATCTTAATTCCGCTGTGTTTGAATCATTAACAAAACTAACAAAGTATTTCGAAAAGAAGTTAAAATATCGATTCAACCCCCCATTCTAGATAACTATTGTGCCTCCAAGAACTAACAATTGGTATCAAAGAAGGTTCTATCATATAGCCTACAAAGCTTAAGTAGATCCAATGGCACATCTGATAAGTGAATCAAAGACTGGAGGAGGCAGCAAGCCACCTATGTGCAACAAAGACAAATTCGCCAATTGGAAAGTTCGGATGCAAGCATACATGGATTCAATAGATGAAGATCTATTCGAAACTATTTAGAATGGGCCCTACGTTCCTACAAAGCTTGCACCAACTACAGACGACCCGAACAGAATACAAATTAAGGTCAAAGAAGAATGGATAGACAACGAAAAGAGAGATGTTCAACTCGACAAAAAGGCCAAGAACATTTTGTTCCAATCCTTAGAAGATGATCTGTTCGAAAATGTGGACAACAGCAAAACAACAAAGGACGTTTGGGAAGTATTGCTCATCATGCATGAAGGAATAGAAGAAGTCAGGGAAAATAAACAATCTCTCCTAACTTAGCAATATGAGATGTTTGCACACGTTTAAGGAGAAAATGTCACTGCCACCTACGAAAGATTCAATGTACTGCTTAACTCTCTTAGAGCCTATGAAAAGATCTATCCGAATAAAGATCTAATCATAAAGTTCATGAGAGCTTTACCTAGCAAGTGGGATGCCAAAACCACTGCCATCAGAGAATCAAAGAATTTCCATGAAATAACTATTCAACAGTCATATAGCAACCTTCTTACATATGAACTAGAGCTGACTCAACGAGCAGAAACTCTATCTGAAGGAAGAAAGAAGGATAAAGGGGTTACTCTCAAAGTAACTGACAACATCTCCAAAGTCAGCACTAAAAATGACTCTGACTATGATGAAGATGACGATGAGGACTTTGCAATGTTGGTGAAAAGACTTAGAAGGTTCATGCGTCAAGGCAGAATCATCAAACCAAAAAAAGTCAACAACTACAGCAGACATGAACATATAAATGATCTATGCTACAATTGCAAGAAGCCTGGTCATTTTATTACAAACTGCAACAAACCTCTCAGAGAAGAACTGAAGAACAAATCACATTCAAAGAAGGAATTCAAAGGCAACAAAAGGTCTCAGAAGAAAGACAAAGGTCTTGTAGATGGAGGATCGTAGAGTGACTTAGACAATGACTCAACTCCCGAATCTGGAGATGATGAAGATCATCAAATGAAAAATCTTTACCTGATGGCCAAGCATACAAAGGATAAAAAGAACTCCAACATTCATGAAGTAAGTATAGATGAGATATTTGACTTTAACTCTCCTGATGTAGACATTGATAATTTAAGAACTACACTGCATGGTATAACATCTGATCTGCATCAATACATGAAATGGTTCAGAGTTCTGTCCAAAGATTATTCACTTCTTCAAAAGGGGAAAGAGAAGGTTCAGGAAGAACTGGAAACATCCCTTCTAAGTACTGACTCTCTCTCCAAGGTTGAAGCTGAGAATAAGCTCTTAAAACAGACCAATGAGCTCAATGCACAAAGAGAGTTGATGAGTGGATTTTATATCCGCGAATTGATGTCCATTTTAAGCATAATCATTTTTAATTCTTTGCGTTCATGTTCATTCTTACTTGTTTCTTGTTATTTTGTGTGTAGGGTGGTTGGTGTGGCGAATGATAAGAAAAGGAGGCATTTGGAGCATAATTGGAGCAAGTAAAGAAATTGGCCAAAGTTAGTTAACAAAAGGGTAGCTCGTCGGGGCGGGCTCATTTAGTCTGTACACCCGCGCCGGGGAGGCGGTCCCAAATTATGGGCACTCCTGGCCTGAGTTGAACTCTGCAGGGACTTGGGAATTAGACTTTGCATGGCACATGGACTCTAATATACATGGGATTTCAGCCCATGTTGGATATATATGGCTCAACAAACAATGAATTAATCATTATGCAAAGAACTAACGAAGATTAATCACAGATTTTCATAGCGAGCAATGGAGTGGAGATTTTAAAAAACGATCGTATTGATTGCGGATTGAGACTAAAGTGAAGGGTGTTCTGCGGTATTCTTTTACTTTAGTTTATTTCTGTAATTGAGAAGATGATATCTTTGATTTATTTAGTTTTTATTTCATTTATTATGAACTAATTACTTTTTAGGCTTAAGACGAAGCTTTAAGTGGAACGATGGCTATGTAATTTTTGATTTCAGTTTAATAAGCTATTATTCGGTTTATCTATATTAATTTGAGCTTGAATTTATGAATTGCCTGATCAACGATTCTTTGTGGACTTGTATGAGCTTGAGAGATGAAATATGGGTCTAGACTTAGTTAATATAGCATGTGTTCTTCATTTTTGTGAATAAATAGAATCTTGATGAATGTTAGGGTAGAGATATGCTTGATACCACATGTAATCAGAAAAAGAACTTGAACTTCAACCTTCTTTAATTTTAATTCACATAGAGATATAGTGAGTTAGTTAATTAAGGTGTTTAACGTAATTCTATCTTAACTGTGGATTTGGGTTAATACGGTATTAGTGCATCGAGAGGTGGCTAGTTCTACATACGTGTTCTTGATTAATAAACTGAGATAGTGAATTAAACTGGAATAAAGGTGTAATAATCTGAGTGATGCTTAGAGTGAAGTCAAAAGCCTAATTCTCCATTATTTGTTTGAAAAATCAGTTTTTAGCGTTTATTGATTGTGTGGTGATTTTAATAGTTTTAATACTGTTAGTTACAAACTGGAAATTGATTAGTTTAATAAAATTAGGATTAATAGAAAATT
This sequence comes from Panax notoginseng, assembly GCA_016801055.1. Taxonomy (NCBI): domain Eukaryota; kingdom Viridiplantae; phylum Streptophyta; class Magnoliopsida; order Apiales; family Araliaceae; genus Panax; species Panax notoginseng. Next base: position 110,287,468 of record CM029021.1, read on the forward strand.
AGTAATTGTGAGGTTTAAATTCTTACTAAGTCTCTGAGGGAATGATACTCTACTTACTATTATATTACTTGTTGACCACGTATACTTACGTGATGTGCGTACTAGATTTTACCCAACAAGTTTTTGGAGCCGTTGCCGGGGACTTTAGTATAGATTTTATTATTTTGTAATATCAGTTTAATTAGTCCATTTTTAGTTAAACACTTTTTGTTTTTGTTTTGTTCTTATTTCAGGTTTTTGACGTTGGTTTATGCAAACTCGATCCAAAAATCCAGACTTGCTTCCTTTTGAGGACGACATTGAGAGAAGGTTTTAGAGGTTAAGTAAGTGGTTCAAGGAAACAAGGGACGAATTCGAAAACTCTGACAAAGAAGAAGCAATGGATGTCGAAGACCAGAAAGCATTGAGGGATTTTGCTACACCTAAGATGACTGAGCTGCAATCGAGTATCACCAGGCCTGCTATAGCTGCGAATACCTTCGGGATTAAGCCTGGAACTATTCAGATGATATAGAACTCGGTTCAATTTGAGGGGCTTGCAAATGACGATCCTAACGAGCATTTGATCAGTTTTCTGGAAATCTGCGACACTTTCAAGTACAATGGGGTGTCAGATGAGGATGTTAGACTTCGCTTGTTCCCATTCACTCTGCGGGACAAGGCGAAGAGTTGGTTACACTCTCTACCAGCGGGTTCGATAATGACATGGGATGACCTGGCTCAGAAATTTCTAGCAAAATTCTTCCTGCCAGCGAAGACTGCAAAGATGAGGAATAAGATTACCATGTTTGATCAGCAACATGGGGAGTCATTGTATGAGGCATGGGAGAGATATAAAGAATTGCTCAGAAAATGCCCACATCACGGATTGCCTAAGTGGTTGCAGACGAATATATTTTACAACGGACTACATGGGAATCTCAGGACCAGTATCGATGCAGCATCGGGGGGAGCTTTTATGGCAAAGATCTATGAGGAGGCATATCAGTTGATAGAGATGATGGCTGCTAAAAACTATCAGTGGCCCATGGCAAGAAAGACACAACCTACAGTCACTGGAGTGTTAGAGGTAGATGGAGTGACGATAATAACAGCACAGATTTCAGCACTCTCTAAGAAGTTCGACGTTTGGTCAGGGGGACGGACACAACAAGTTGCAATTATTTGTGAATTGTGCGCAGGTGAACATTCGACAGATCAATGCGCAATCAACTGAGAGTCAGTACAATTCATGAGTAGCTACAATAGAATTCCTCAGAATACATATCAGAATACATATAATCAGGGGAATAGGAATCATCTGAATTTATCGTGGAATAATAATCAGAATCAACAAGCTCCACAACCATCGTATCCCCCTGAATTTCAGAATCAACAACAACAAGTTCAACGTCAAGAGAGGAAATTAGATTTAGAGGAGTTGTTGTCAAAGTATATAACAAGTAATGAGGCAGCGATGAAAAACCAAGCAATGGCCATAAAAAATTTGGAAATTCAGATGGGACAAATTGCTTTAGCATTGAATAACAGACCACAAGGGACTCTACCGAGTGACACCGAAAGAAATCTAAAGGGAAATCATGAATAGTGTCAGGCAATCACCTTGAGAAGTGGAAAACATTTGGATGGGAAAGGTGCAGAAGATTCAGCTATCTCAGATGATAAAATTAATGACAACAAGGTGGTTGAAGAAAAACAGGGTGAGGATACGAAAATTGAGAAAACAAAGTTAGATTACAAGCCAATTGTGTATCCTCCACCACCGTTTCAGTAGAGAGTCCAAAAGCAGAAATTATATAAGCAGTTTGTGAAATTTTGGGAAGTTTTTAAGAAACTTCAGATTAACATCCCATTCGCAGAAGCCCTAGATCAAATGCCAAGTTATGAAAAATTCATGAAAGGGATCTTGTCCAGGAAAAAGAAGTTAGAAGATTTCGAGACAGTGGCATTAACAGAAGAGTATAGTGCAATTTTACAGTGAAAGTTGCCACCAAAGTTGAAAGATCCGGGGAGTTTCACCATTCCGTGCATGATCGGGAACATGGTATTTAATAAATGTTTATGTGATTTGGGGCGAGTGTCAACCTAATGCCGTTATAAGTTTACACAGAATTGGGTTTGCCAGCTCCAAAGCCTACGAACATCTCATTATAGTTGGCGGATAGGTCAGTCACATACCCGAGAGGCATTGTAGAGGACATATTGGTCAAGGTTGACAAGTTTATATTCCCCGCGAATTTCTGATAAGTGGGTTTTACACCTACTTATTGGATATTAATTCACGCGAACTAGGCCCATCTCAAGTATATTTTAGTGTGTTTTTAGTGCATTTCATGTTATTTTTCATTGCATTTACTTAAAACTCCTTTGGTGTAAAAGTACAGGATATGGCATGATTTGGTGATATAAATGGCATGAGGCTGTTGGATGCATGGCATGAGGATCAATTGGAGCAGGAAGCTAAGCATGGATGGACAAAAGAATGAACGGCAGAACAGATCAGTTGCAGCAGCAGAACCAGAATTTAGAGTTGCAGAAGCCACACAGCCGCGCGACAGAATAAAGTTGAGGACGCGCGCCCGCGTGAGCACCCAGTTGGACAGACATTGCACACTGCAAGTTACGCTCCCGCGTGAGGATTGCAAAGGAGGGGCGCGCGGCCGTACGCGATGCCTGATGTTGCT